>CM035168.1:13852782-14252782 GCA_020205615.1 Panax quinquefolius | reverse complement strand
TCCTTAAAAATTAGCTACCTCAAGTTTAACTCAGAAATTCCCAAATCTTGGCGGGATCTTACACATGTTAACGTGAGCTTCCAATTTAAATTTCATGGTCATCGAGTTATAGAACTCCTAAGTTAAAGCATTTTTGTCGGAAAAAACCTAAATATTGAAATTGTCATAACTTGCTCATTTTAAGTCGGAATGAGCTCATTTTTGGACAGGAGGTACATTATACCATATACTTTCATGTCTCAGAAGGCCGGAATTTTTCTCACAAATTAAGTGGCAGAAACAGCCCTTTTAAAAAATCTGGACGATGGCTTTTTTTCCATTTTTCACTTTTAGTGCTTTGCTAAAATCGATCCCACACGAAAATCTACAACACCTTTTCCAAAGATTCCACTTGGATAAGTTAGGAAACTCATAGATCTAACTCTAGAACTTGACCACACTCAAAAATTCAAAATATAATAGGAGATATGGTCAATTGAATTTCATGTTCCATTTTCACCAAAATCTGATTTTTCAACCCTTTATGATTTCTAAGAAACATTCATGTTTTCACATAATAACAAACATAACTCATCATAACACGTACTAATACTTCATATACCCATGATTTTCATCAATCCAATGCTTTTATTATGACTCTCATCATAATCAACGTAACCAGATTATTTCCACAATTTAATAAGGAATGAATACGAAGGATGATTCACCATGCATGTGGTAATCCACTTATACAGGTTATTCCAACAGAATAATAAAGAATGGAATAATAGAAGGATTCACCATGCATGAGATAGAGACCGCACAGACAGGATATTCCCAACAGAATAATAAAGACGGAACCAGGTCCAGCGTAAAATGCACAGACAGGATATTCTAACATAATAATAAAGAATGGAATAACAATAGAAATCACCATGCATGCGGTACGTCGCATAGACAGGTTATTCCAACAGAATAATAAATTACGGAACCAGGTCAGGCGAAATTCACATCGACATGATGTCCCAACAGAATAATAAAGAATGGAATAACAACAGAAATCACCATGCATGCGGTACTTCGCATAGACATGTTATTCCAACATAATAATAAATGATGGAACCAGGTCCGGCGTAAAACGCACAGACAGGATATTCCGATAAAATAATAAATAATGGAACCAGGTCCGACCTAAAACGCACAAACAGGATATTCTGACAGAATAATAAATTCGGAATAATAAATAATGGAACTAGGTCAGGCGAAATTCGCACCGATAGGATATTCTAACAGAATAATAAATAACAGAATAATAGAAGAATTTTACCATGTATGCGGTACTTCGCATAAACAAGTTATTCCAACATAATAATGAAGAATTGAATAACAACTCTTACGAGTATTGAAAGAAAGTAATTCTCTTCATGAATATGAAAGAATAATACCCCTTACAGGTACAAAAAATAATATCCCTTACCTTAGAATAAAGTTGGATCTTTGGAGTAGTAGAGGTAGCGAGACTTCTCTTCTTCTTTCTCTCTATAATTTCTCTATATAATAAATGCTCTATAGCTTTAGTGAATTGGTGAGAAATGAAGGAAGAATGAGCTTCTATTTATAGGAAAATATAGTTTCAATAATTGCACGCTTTGGGGCACAAAAATATTCTGATCTGATACCTCCAACTTTTCTTTCATTTTTAATTCGAGTTATCCAAGTATTATCAAACTTGCACCACCTCCCCTAATAGTAAATCATGTGAATCAATAGTAAATCATGTGACTCAATGGTTCTAAACATGTGAAAAAAATAATTACAGTATAGTACCTCCATCTATAGCTCCATTTTTATCTTAGTCATGGAAGTATCATCAATCTTGCACCAACTCCCCTAATAGTAAGTGAATGTGACTCAATAGTAACTCGTAAATAGTAACTCGTAAATTGTACTCCGACATGAAAAGTGCCCTGAATACCCGATTGAACAATATAATCTCCAGACATCAATTATTATCAAAATAAATGTCGATTTCTACTAACACAAATAATCCCAACACAATGGAACTATCAAATTCATCTTTAATCAACACGAACTTATTCATCATTAATATTATAACTCACAATATTTAACAACCAGGTCGTTCCCAGGAAAGATGGGGCTTTCCAATAAGGATTTCTCCCTATTGGCGAGCAATTAGGTGACCAAACCTCTCCTTGACACAACTTCTAGACATTGTAAATATTGCTATTTAATAATATGAACAACTTTATCGTCTTAATAATATATCATATTGTGCAGATGATACTGTGACAATAATCAAATCAATAATATGAGAGATATGATGCAGCAATTACTGTAGCAATAATTGAGTATAACTGAGTGACTTATCACGTAAGCGTCAATAATCAATATCGTGTGCTACTTATGCAACCACGCCAGATTCTTGTATTTTTTTACTACTAGGGTAGTTCAACAGTATTAACGGTAAAACCTCCGCCGTTATTTTCATTAAAAGATAATTCTGTTGTTTTCTTACTACGACAATGCTTCCATTGTGGGGTCCACCAATGATTGCGCCATCGTACGAATATTCTCTGACAAAAAGAATATTCCCCGACCAATCGAATATTATATAACAACTTGTATACTTTGCAAAATTTATAAATATTACCCACAACTATAATATTATATCAAATCCACAAAAAAAAATTCAAGAAAATTAAATATTTAAATCTGGGGTCTCACAATCTCCCCTCCTTATGAAATTTCGCCCTCGAAATTTACGTACTTGGTATGCTGAAGAGATGAGGATACCTTGACTTCATTTCAAATTCTAACTCAAGAGGTATAACCTTGAGTGTCGAATGTGATCCTTCTTCTCAAAGATTTTAACACATATCTCCTCATACGTTAAATCTTTTCCTATTTCGTCTAGTTCTAATTTAATAATGTGGTTCGGGTCATCCACATATTTACGTAACATCAGTACATGATAAACGTTATGAACACGCGACATACTTGGCGGTAAATGAGCCTATAGGCCAGAGTTCCTACTCGATCAAGGATTTCAAATGGGCTAATAAAATCGAGGGTTGAGATTTCCTCACTTCATCAATTCTTGCTTCTAAAATAACACCCTCTTGAACCTTCTTCTTCACATTTCATCAGATTCGGATGTGTAGCTTGAGCGGATTGAACTTTATCGATTAAAGTCCATTCTACTCGTATATTCGTTATCTTTATATGGGTCCCTAGAGTCTTTAACTCTATCTTCATCATTTGTAAATTATACGAAATAAGTCTTTGTGTTAACAACATCGCACTCATAAACGCATACGATCTTCTACTCAACACGTCAGCTACCCCGTTCGCTTTCCCACGATGGTATTGAATGGTATGATCTTAATCTTCAACAACTCGAGCCAACGTCTTTGGCGCATGCTACGTTCATTTTAGTTGAAGAAATATTTAAGGGTTTTAGAAATGGGTTTTGTACTGGAATCAATACAAAATTCGATTTCACGCGTGGTAAGCTAAGAAGTTCTTCAAGAATATGCCAAGAAATTTATTAACAATAGAAATATCATTCAAAACTGTGACTCTCATCCAAGACTTGGATAGCACATGAAATGAAGGTTTCTACTAATGAAGTTTCAACCAATAAGTCAAACTCTAATTTCTCCGAGTCAAATTTAAGCGTTGAAAATAAGCAAAGAAGAGAGATAAAATAATGGGTAGAACCGGTATCTAATAAGGTATAGACTTCAAGAATTTATAATTAACTAACCCGTGCTAACTTCGTTCGGTTTACTCGCTTTTGAGGCGTCACAAAAATAATTTTCCTGAACCACAAGCTTTGTTTTATCAGTATCCGCCTTGCCACCGCCCCGTCATTTGGACTTGACTTCACTATACGACAAAATCGAGCTAAATGACCTTCTCTTCTTGAAATTTCTACTTCTATTACCTTGGCCATGATTACCACCGAAGTGGTTACCATTCTTGGCATGAAAATTTTCCCCACGATGGTTATCATTGTTCCGATGGTCATTGCCACCGATATGATTATTATCGTGTTGTTGCTCATTGCCTTTTAGTTGTGCTGACTCATTATCGCGCTCCAATAACTGAGCCCTATTCACAACATCTGAATACAAACATTGTCACAAAACAAAGGTTAATTAACATATCACATATTATCCCTATACTCGACGTGACCAATTAAATACCAAATAAACTTAGGTAGGTCATACTAGCGAAGAATTCCGCTGTCTCTCTCCTCCTAGTTCTTGTCTCACATCTCGGCCGGAGATCATATCCCTAAGCTTTGATACCAAGCTTTCGCCCCAAAATTAGGTATTCATCACCCATCTTGAGTCGCCGGATACATGGTACATAAATTCAAATACAACTTAATTATCTGACGATTAATGCAAAATCTACGACATATATCTTGTGAGTTTCAATACAAATATTGTAACGTATATAATACTGACAATATTCATACTCAAATTAATACATGCCATATAAAGTACAACAAAGAAATATTTCAAGTCTCCAAGGGACACAAGAAGATTTATGTTCTCTTCATTTCTTTCGATTGCACTTTTGACGCTTTCGTATTCCAAGTTATCATCACACTATTGTTGTTCACCAAAATCAATTATTAAGTGACGTATAAAATACGACACACATATCTTAGGTCCTCAATACAATTATATATTGCATGTCATGCCATAGTGAGGACTACTAATGCTATCATCTAGACCGTCACTCTATTCCTCGACTCGTCCCAGCTATATTCTCATTTCCTGAAGAGAACAGTGAAAGAAAGGGTGAGCTCAACTGGCCCAGTAAGAAATATTATGACTAAGATAATGCAGAATAAATTATCATTAGCCTTCAATAATGTTAAACTAATAACATATAATAGACATCAAGTTTAACTGCAGCAGAATAAGCAATCCAGTAGAAGAGTCAAGTAGAACATGATATCTACTATCTTCTATGATATAAAAATATTTTCATCGATTTTTATCACTGTAATACTCATCAACAGTTCTTTGTTATACCCAAAACAAAGAGAACTCTCATCACCTGTCTTCACCTGAACCACCACATGTTATAATTAAATTCACAATTCATATTTATAATCAGGTAAATCAACAGTTTCCCCTTGCCACAAAGGCTTAATAGAACGTTTACTCAATATCCTTACCCCAAAGGCTAAAGATATTAAAATGTAATAACAATGATCATACCAATCAGTTGTCTACCTTTGCATTACATGCCAAATATATTCAACTATAAAACCAATCGTTGAGACACGGCTTAATAAATAATTCTCATCATCAAATCATCCCTGCACTACGGGCCAAGGATATTCGTTAGTATCACCAATGGTCATGATCATGTCATACACTGTCCATCTTTGCATGACGCGGCCAAAAGCTATCAATTAACAATTCATCTCTTTGCTGACGTAAGCCAAAGATATACAATTCAATAATCAATAATCAAATGTCTTCTTTGCGTAAGCGAAAGATAACTTTCATCACAATATAAGCATGAAGATGATGATAATGATATAACCATTAATCAAAGCGAAATCAAGGATAAATATTAAAGACTTTAAATTTATCCAAATATTATCAATCACTTAATAAACTCATAATCTAATATTATTAATATTATAACAATATTTTAATCACTTCTTAAACTTATAAACAATTTATTTCAATTGTTTACATTTTACCAAATAATGCATTTAATCATTCAAAATGCATACTCATAAGATTTCATCACCAATGATCAAATCCCTCATCAAAAATCTGCATATACCTTATATAGGATTTCCAAGCCATAAAATCCTATTTTCCAACTTTGTTACTTCACATAACATATTTAACTCATATGTTCGTAACTAAATTATTTTCATGAAAAATACCAAATCAGTCCCAAAAATATTTCTTTTATGGGATTTAGCAGAATATAGTCCCATAATGAACATATATTTTTCTCTGAATTTTAAAATTCATTTACTATTTTTCAAAAATCAATTTCTAATTAATTCCTTAAGAAATTAGCTACCTCAAGTTTAACTCCAGAAATTCTCAAATCTTGACAGGATCTTAACATGTTAACGTGAGCTTCCAATTTAAATTTCATGGTCATCGGAGTTATAGAACTCCGGTTATAGCGTTTTTCGTCAAAAAAACCTAAATATTGAAATGGTCATAACTTGCTCATTTTAAGTCGGAATGAGCTCATTTTTGGACAGGAGGTACATTATACCATATACTTTTATGTCCCAAAAGGCCGGAATTTTTCTCACAAATTAAGTGACCGAAAAAGCCCTTTTAAAAATCTGGGCAGTAGTTATTTTCCATTTTTTAGTTTTTCGTGCTTTGCTAAAATCAATCCACACAAAAATCTACAACACCTTTTCCAGTGATTCCACTTGGATAAGTTAGAAAACTCATAGATCTAACTCTAGAACTTAACCACACTCAAAAATTCAAAATATAATAGGAGATATGGTCAATTGAATTTTATGTTCCATTTTCACCAAAATCTGATATTTCAACCCTTTGTGATTTCTAAGAAACTTTCATTTTTTCACATAATAACCAACATAACTCATCATAACACTTAATAATACTTCATATACCCATGATTTTCATCAATCCAATGCTTTTATTATGACTCTCATCATAATCAACGAAACCAGATTATTTCCACAATTTAATAAGGAATGAATACGAAGGATGATTCACCATGCATGTGGTAATCCACTTATACAGGTTATTCTAACAGAATAATAAAGAATGGAATAACAGAAGGATTCACCATGCATGCGATAGAGACCGCACAGACAGGTTATTCCCAACAGAATAATAAAGAATGGGCAACCGGGTCCGGCGTAAAATGTCTGAGAACGAGATATTCCAATGTAATAATAAAGAAGGAATAACAACGAAATCACCATGCATGCGATGCGTCGCATAGAGCGAGTTATTCAATAGAACAATAAATAATGGAACCGAAGTCAAGCGAAATTCACACAAATAGGATGTCCCAACATAATAATAAAGAATGGAATAACAATGAAATCACCATGCATGCGGTGCTTGCAGCATGAAAAGTTATTCCAATGAATAATAAATGATGGAACCGGTCCCAATAAAACGCACGTGACGGGATATTCTAACGAATAATAAATTGAAATAATAAATAATGGAACTCAATGAAAGTAAAATTACACCGGCAGCGGATATTCAACGAATAATAGAAGAATTTCACCATGTATGTAGTACTTCGCATAAACAGGTTATTCCAACATAATAATGAAGAATTGAATAACAACTCTTACGAGTATTGAAAGAAAGTAATTCTCTTCATGAATACGAAAGAATAATACCCCTTACAGGTACAACAAATAATATCCCTTACCTTAGAATAAAGCTGGATACTGGAGTAGAGAGGTAGCAGACTTTTCTTCTTCTTTCTCTCTATAATTTCTCTCTATAATAAATGCTCTATAGCTTTAGTGAATTGGTGAGAAATGAAGGAAGAATGAGCTTCTATTTATAGGAAAATATAGTTTCGATAATTGCACGTTTTGGGGCTCGAAATATTATAGTACAATACCTCCAACTTTTCTTTCATTTTTAATTCAGTCATCCAAGTATTATCAAACTTGCACCACCTCCCCTAATAGTAAATCATGTGAATCAATAGTAAATCATGTGACTCAATAGTTCTAAACATGTGAAAAAAATAATTACAGTATAGTAACTCCATTTATACCTCCATTTTTAACTTAGTCATGCAAGTATCATCAATCTTGCACCAACTCCCCTAATAGTAAGTGAATGTGACTCAATAGTAACTCGTGAATAGTAACTCGTGAATAGTACTCCGACACGAAAAGTGCCCTGAATACCCGATTGAATAATATAATCTCCAGACATCAATTATTATCGAAATAAATGTCGATTTCTACTAACACAAATAATCCCAACACAATGGAACTATCAAATTCATCTTTAATCAACACGAACTTATTCATCATTAATATTATAACTCACTATATTTAACAACCAGGTCGTTCTCAAGAAAGATGGGGCTTTCCAATAAGGATTTCTCCCTATTGGCGCGCAATTAGGTGACCAAACCTCTCCTTGTGAACTTCTGAACATTATAAATATTGCAATTTAATAATATGAACAACTTTGTCGTCTCAATTATTGATTTAATAATATATCATATAATGCGAGATGATCTTTGTGACAATAATCAAATCAATAATATGAGAGATATGATCGCAACAATTCTCAGTAGCAATAATTGAGTATAAGCGAGTGACTTATCACGTAAGCGTCGATAATCAATACCGTGTATTACTACTATGCAACCACGCGTATTACTGTACTTTTACTACCGGGTAGTTCAACAGTATTAACGGTAAAACCTCCGCCATTATTTTCATAAAAAGATAATTCTGTCGTTTTCTTACTACGACAATGCTTCCATTGTGGGGTCCACCAATGATTGTGCCGTCATACGAATATTCCCTGACAAAAAGAATATTCCCCAACCAATCGAATATTATATAACAACTTGCATATTTTGCAAAATTTATAAATATTACCCACAACTATAATATTATATCAAATCCACAAAAAAAAATTCGAGAAAATTAAATATTTATTCATAAAATCTGGGGTCTCACACATAGCTTTTTGCAAACTAACCCAAAATCATGATGTGAATCTTGGGTCTCGATTAGAAACTATGGATACTGGCATACCATGTAGTCTTACAATCTCATTTATGTATATACGAGCAAGACGTTCAAGTGAATAAGTTTCTCGTATAGGTAAGAAATGAACAGATTTGGTCAATCTATCGACAATGTCCCAAATTGCATCTATGACTTGAGAAACCTTGGGAAGACCAGTAACGAAATCCATGGTAATTTGCTCCCACTTCCATTTTGGAATTTTAAGTGGTTGCAATGGACGTTTTGACACTTGATGCTCCGCCTTGACACGTTGACAAGTTAGACACCTTGAGATAAAATCTGTGATCTCTCTTTTCATATTGCTCCACTAAAATATATGTCAAAGATCACGATACATTTTGGTACTCCTAGGATGGATTGCAAACGGTGTGTTGTGCGCCTCCATCATGATTTTATACTTTAAGTCAGAGTCGTTAGGAACACAAAGTCTGGAGTTGACTCAAAGTATTCCTTCTTCATCGATTCTTGCTTCTAGAATAACGCCTTCTTGCACCTTCTTCTTCATATTCATCATCCCTGGGTCTGTAGCTTGAACAGCTTTAACTTTATCGATTAAAGTCAATTCTAATTATATATTCATTATCTTCACGTAAGTTCTTGGAGTCTTTACTCTATCTTCATCTTTTGCAAGTCATACGAAATGGGTCTTTGTGTTAACAATATCGCACTCATAAACGCATACAATCTTCTACTCAACGCGTCAGGTACCACGTTCTCTTTTCTAGGATGTTATTGAATGGTACGATCGTAATCTTTCAGCATCTCGAGCCAACGTCTTAGGCGCATGTTACGTTCGTTCTAGGTGCAGAAATATTTGAGGGTTTTGTATCGAGTACAAGGTTGATACAAAATTCGATTTTACACCCTGGGGGTAGGCCAGGAAGTTCTTCAGGGAATACTTCAGGAAATTTATTAACAATAGAAATATCATTCAAATCTGACGTATTTTTGTTTAAATCCGTGACATGGGCTAAGAAAGGTTGACATCCATTTTTCAATAAACGAATGGCTTTATGGCTTGTTATGATAGTGATTGACTTAATTGGTTTGGTTGCTTGAATTTGCATAATAGGTTGGTTAGGAATATGAAAGCTAACAACCTTACGAAAATAATCAATTTTAGCATGATGAGTAGTTAACCAATCAATCCCTAAAATTACATCAAATGCAAGTATTTTCAAAGAGATAAGATTGACAAGTAATGTGCGAATGCCGATTTAAATCAAATAAGATTTATAAATAGTGGATGTAATAAAAGTTTCCCCCAACGAAGTTTCAACAGATAAGTCAAAGTCTAATTTCTTCGGAGTTAAATTTAAATGTTAAGCGCAAGTAGGAGAAATAAAAGAATGGATAGAACCGGTATCAAATAAGGTATAAACTTCGCAAGAGTTTATGATTAGCTTACTCATGATAACTTCGTTCGTGTTCCTCACTTTTTTGGGAGGCCACGACAAACGCTCTCCCTTGAACTACTGGCTTTGACTTATCTGGGACGGCCTTTGGTGTCTCCAACCCAGCTGGACTTGACTTCACTACACGACAAAATCGGGCTAGGTGACCTTCTCTTCTACAATTATAACATGCTTTGGACTACATCATGCAGTTTGGACTGATGTTTCCCTCCTCTTTGCATTTGAAGCATACGATCGGTGGTCGTTCTCCTTCCTTAAAAATGGGTGCTGGTGCTACTGTCTTTCCATCATTGTTGAACCTTCTCTTCTTGAAATTTCTACTTCTATTGTCTTGGCCATGATTACCATTGAAGTGGTTACCATTTCTGGCATGTTGATTCCCTCCACGTTTGTTGTCACTACTTCGATGACTGCTACCATTGGTATTATCGATTTGTCGGCTGCTCTCTCTTGGTTGGGTTGACTCATTATCGCGCTCCAATAATTGAGCCTTATTCACAACATCTGAATACAATCAAAGTTTGTGAGAAATGAGGTATTGACGTATTTCGGGTTTTAAACCTCGCAGAAACATTCATGTCATTCTCTCCTCATTATCAACCAAATGGGATACAAATTGGGATAACTCCACAAATTTAGCCTCGTACTACGATATGGTCATATTGTTTTGCTCCAGCTTGATGAACTCTACCTCCTTCATGTGACGAATACTTTCGGGAAAGTACTTATCATTGAATAGTTCTTGGAACTTCTCCCAAGATATCTTTAGTGCGGCAGGTTGAGTACGTTTTACAGATTCCCACCAGTTATCTGCCTCTCCTCTTAACATGAAGGTGGCAAAGGGAACCTTTTGCTCCTCGAAGCATCCCAAGAAATCAAGTATCTTGGTGATCTACTTTATCCATGTCTCTGCCTTAAGTGGTTTTGGCTTTCCCAAAATCTCTGGTGGTCCCAGCTCCTTGAACTGCTTAGCGGTGACCATCCGTGAGTTGCCAGTGTTTCCACCTGCATTTTGCATAGAAGTCTCTCTCGTCTGATGTTGCATGAATTACAGAAAGCCTCTAAACATCCCATCGTTCATTATTTGGTCAGTGTTGTTATTTACATGAGGATTGTTTCCTTCCTAATGCACATTATCCTGGTTATTGATCTACAGTTACTCAACGGTCTCCTGTGCTCCATTGCTTATCTCAACATTTTCAAATGTCATTTTCAAACACTACCACAAAACAAGGGTTAATTGACATGCCACATATTATCCCTATATTCTTACCGACCAATTAAATAACAATAAGCTTAGGTAGGTCATACTAGCGAAGGATTTACTCGTCTCTCCCCTCATAGTTCTAGTCTCACATCTCAGCTAGGGATCATATCCCTAAGCTTTGATACCAACTGTGACGCCCCCAAAATAGGTATACATCACCCATTCTGAGTCGCCAAATGCATGGTATACAACTTAAATACAAACTTAATTATACAACATGAGCTAAGAGTTTTAACATAAATATTGTCTTCTAGACAATATCCAAACTCAAATTCAATCTCATTACAATTATTATCATACTATTTTATAAAATAGTGAGGACTACTACAACCACCATCTCAGACCATCACGCCATTCCCCGACTAGTCTCGGCTACGTTCTCATTTTCTGAAGAGAACAATCAAAGCAAAAGGGTGAGCTCAACCAGCCTAGTAAGAAATATTATGACTAAGATAATGCAGAATAAATTATCGTTAGCCTTCAACAGTGTTAAGCTGATAGAATACAATAAACAACAAGTTTAACTGCAGCGGAACAAGTAATCAATTAGAAGAGTCAAGTAGAGCATGATATCTACTATCTTCTATGATTTAAAAAGTTTATCATTAATTTTATCACCGAGACTCAGCTCAATAAATAATCCACATCACTAAATTATCCATGCACTGCGGGCCAAGGATATTCATTAGTATCATATCCATGAATTATCCATGCACTACAGGTCAAGGATATTCATGTTATCTCCAATGGTCATGATCATGCCAACAACTGACCATCAATGCACTACGGGCTAATGAAGACTTTTACCACATCATTTGTAACATTACGAGTCATGATTATAACGAATAATCCCTGGTCATAATCATACCAATCAACAGTCCATTTATGCACTACGGGCCAAAGATGACTTTCATCACAATATAAGCATGATGATGATGGCAATGATATAAGAATTCAATTAAATGAAAGCAAATAATAAATTTTAAAGATTTATAATTTAATTGATCCAGAATTCAATAATGTCCAAATTATCAACATGATACTACTTTGTGGAGTAAAATTCAAGAATAATATTGTATCAAAAATACTTTGGACCGAAAGAAATCAATTTTTGTCATTAATAGTACCCCGGGTAAATAGTACCTGAGTAAATAGTATCCCTTGAATAGTACTTCGTGAATAGTATCCCGTGAATAGTACTTCGTGAATAGTACCATACATATGAATAGTGTCGTACATATGAATAATGTTGTATAAATAAATAATACCCATGAATAGTATTCCGACATGAAAAGCTTAAAATTTAACAACAATGTTCAGGAAAATATCCTTGTAAAATGATACTAGATGAAGCGCAAATTTCAAGGATATTCTACTAAACAAAATAGAATCAATACTTTAACAAAATGAGTGTTGAATTAGGAATACGATACGAAATAATATTACTTACACACTACAGAGTATGGAAGAAAATATTATTTCATACGAATATTGAACAAAAATAATATCTCTTACCTTAGTAGAAGACTGAATACTGCAATAGTGAAGTAGTAGAATACTCTTCTTCTTTCTCTCTATAATTCTCTCTCTATTGTGACGCCCCCAAAATAGGTATACATCCTCCATCTTGAGTCGCCAAATACATAGTACAGAACTTAAATACAAACTTAATTAATACAATCGTTGTGTAAAATACGACAAAACATAGCTGAAAGTTTTAACATGAATATTGTCTTCTAGACAATATCCAAACTCAAATTCAATCTCATTAAAATTATTATCACATTATTTCACAGAATAGTGAGGACTACTAAAACAACCATCTGGACCGTCAATCCATTCCCCAACTAGTCCCAGCTATATTCTCATTTCCTGAAGAGAACAGTGAAAGAAAAGGGTGAGCTCAACTAGCCCAGTAAGAATATTATGATTAAGATAATGCAGAATAAATTATCCTTAGCCTTCAACAGTATAACAATTGATAGAATACAATAGACAACAAGTTTTAGATCAACAACTGCAGCGGAATAAGCAATCCATTGGAAAAGTCAAGTAGAGCATGATATCTACTATCTTCTATGATTTAAAAGTTTATCATCAATTTTATCGCGAAGACTCAGCTTAATAATTAATCCACATCACTAAATTATCCATGCACTATGGGCCAAGGATATTCATTAGTATCACAACAACGAATTATCCATGCACTACGGGCCAAGGATAATCGTGTTTTCACCAATGGTCATGAACATGTCAAACAACAATTCATCTTTGCACCCTTGGCCGAAGAGAAAGCATAGTCATGATCAAACCAACAACTATCGCTGAGACACAACTTAATAATCCACATCACTTGTAACATTACAGGTCATGATTACACCGAATAATCTCTGGTCATAATCATACCGATCAACATTTCATATTTGCACCATTGGCCGAAGATGACTTTCATCACAATATAAGCATGAGGATGATGACAATTGTGACGCCCCCAAAATAGGTATATATCACACATCTTGAGTCGCCAAATACATGGTACAAAATTTAAATATAACTTAATTATACAACAGTCGTGTAAAATACGACAAAACATAATCTAAGAGTTTAAATAAGAATATTGTCATCTAGACAATATCCACACTCAATGGAGTCCTCATTACATTTATTGTCACACTATTTAACAGAATAGTGAGGATTACTAATGCTATCATCTGGACCGTCACTCCGTTCCCCAACTAGTCCCGGCTACGTTCTCATTTTATAAAGAGAACAGTGAAAGAAAGGGTGAGTTCAACTAGCCCAGTAAGAAATATTATAACTAAGATGATGCAAAATAAATTATCATTAGTCTTCAACAATGTTAAACTGATAAAATACAATAGACATCAAGTTTAATATTCCATTAGAAGTGTCAAGTAGAGCATGATATCTACTATCTTCTATCACTACACCAAAAATGGCCTCTAGTGAAGGACAAATCCTTCACTAGAGGCCCTATATCTCTCACAAGTGATTTATTGCGAAAAAATATTTCCTTCACACGAGTGTTTTCGCATTAGAACCTCCTCATGATTGGGTATCTTATTTAAGTAGTAACTAAATATTTTTGTGTGAAGGATATATTATGAATAACTTATTCCTTCACAAATTGTATTTAGTAATGGAATATTGTTATTTAGTGAAAGATTGGTTTCCTTCACAAATAATATTTTAAGAAGGACTATTTAAAATTAGTGAATAATTTTATTCCTCACAAATAATATATTGTAAAGAACAAATTTATTTAATGAGAGAAAATTTTTCTTCACTAATTATAAATTGAGAATGTATCTTCAAATTAGTGAGAAAAATAATCTTTCATTGATGACTAACTAATTAACTAGAAAAGATTTAGTGAGAAAAATAATCCTTCATTAATGTCCATTTCTTCATTATAATATCTCATTAAAATATAAATAACAAATATGTGCACAAAAATTTTATATATACTATATGAGAAACTAATTATTATATCATTTCAAAAATATATAATGTATACAAAGCTAGTATAGCCAATATACACACTAAAATTACAAAATTTGTTACCAAAAGCAAGTGTCATATCACCTACAATATATATCCACAGATATTACACAATGAAAAAAACTAGCTGATAGAGGATGGTCACCGTGGCCAATAACGAGGAAGCAATTGATTCTTAATCCGTCCCTCAATGGGTGGCCTTGCAACACGTATCTGTGAAATTGAGCTAACTTTGGTGTCTAATCCTGCAGCAAGAACAGGCTTTGGGGCCTTGGGCAAAAGATGGAGAGATCTAGACCCTTGTTGAAAGGAAAAAATAGTTTTGCTTGAGTCCATCTCTTCAAATACTCTAGCAAGAAATAAATTTGGAATTCCAGAAGGAGTGGATAAGGAAATGGTTAAGTTTCTCTGTACCGGTGATCCTCCAAACATGAATGTTGGATATGATCGAATGTGATCAAGGTAGCAGAACTGAGGGGTATCTCTGCATGCTTCTCAGTTCACAGGACACTCGGGCTCCTGAGAAGCAGCAAAACTTCTTTGATTGAAATTATCCACTTCTTGCACCAACTCTTCTTTCGTGCTATTACAAGATGTTATCACCTATAAAAACCAGTAAGAGTAACAAAAATGCTTGCATAGTGGAACTACTGGACAGAAAAAATCAATCAAGGAAATGAGAACATGAAAGAGGGTTTCTCATAGAGCGAACAGATCACTTGTGAGGATATGTATCACTTTTAGCATAATTCTTGGATATACCATTGGAACTGGTAAAACTATAAAGTTGAATTTTCCAGGTGGTGAAGATGCATCAGAAGAACAAATGCATTTTGGAGCAAAATATGGGTGAAGGAAATCCATATTTCTCCAGGACTTGGATGCTCATGTAAATACCAAAAGAGCAAAATCTAAAAAACTAATTTATAAGACGAGGAAAATTTTCTTACAAGAATAGCTTGACCTATCCAAGAAAAGGAAATGCGGCTGCGAAAAACTGCCCATACAACAGCAAAAGCTATGCAAAATGGAGAAACACCCAGTGTCAAATATGAGACAGCTCCCAGCAAGGGTACTTTAACAAATGATTCTCCAGCATGTTGAAACAATCTGAAACTATATTCATTTATGAGTTAGTCATTCTTCCAAGAACCTACACAAAATAGAATGAGAATGTGCACATCATCACACATATTTTGCTTATTATATTATTGATTATCATTGTTTTTTCAAAGTTCTAATTTTATTATTATTATTACCACAGTGAGTACTACTTCTAACTACTTATAGTAATTGGCTAAGAAAAAAAAATCAAATCGCTTGCAGTGATAAAAGTGAAATTCACAGCTACCCACTACTTAAAACAATATACTATTTAGTTCAATTATTTTTATTTCTTTTTGATAAGTTTTGGATCAGAATCAACTTATTGGGGCACAAGGGGATTTGAAGAAAGAGAATGCCACTATCATGGTTTGAACTTCACTTATTATCCCTGTTTGTCCAAGCTTATAGTCTTTAATATGTGGACGTATATGAAGAGAAAGACAAATCAATTTACCAGACTAGTCAGAAGTTAAGGATTTCACACATATATAGCGGAAACAAGTAAAAGCATTGAAAGTGTCAAGATCATAAAGCAGATTGTGGATATAAATAGATATTGCCTTTTGTTTCTTAAAGACATGCTTCTCCCTCAACATTTCAATGTTAAAACACACATAAGAGAAATAAGAAGCATAATTTGCATACCACGACAATAAAGCCACCAAACAAGTTTGCAGACCCCGTGAGTACAACGAGAGAACAAAATCAATATTCAACCAAAAAAAAGAAAATATACAAGTCCATTAGTACCTCCATATAACAGTAGATTCTCTATCTAAATACTAGTACCTCCATATAATACTATGCTCTAAATAAATACTAGTACCTCCATATAATACTATACTCTAAATAAAAGAGGACAGCCCGCATGATGCTTCAAGGGAAGTCTAAGAAAACACATTTGAACGCCAATTCCTCAAAGTATAAGTTAAAAACAAAACCAAGAGGTCCTCCTTAAACGACTCTTACTGAATCAACGGTAGGTACGCAAGAATTTATGTTACGTGAATATCATATATGTTGTAACAACTTATTCACAGATTCAAAATATGTTTAATGCTTTATTTCACATGACTATATTATGATACATTTTGTTTACCTACAAATATTTATAATATCCTCCATATATGCTGAAGCATCTAGAACAGCTTCCTCTGAACTCAAAGGATCACTTATTAGTTCATACTATCAGCAATATGTTCTGCAAGATTTATGGGGGTGGTTTGGAATGACTTAAAAATGATCAAGGTACCCATAATTTTTTGAACTCTTGTAAATCTTCTTTAAACATTAGAGGTTAAGATAATCTGCATTGCTATTCTTCCTCAGAGTTTAACTCAAATGCTTATTGTCAACTAGATGATAACAAACAAGCATACACACGCACACATGCCCACAAAGTGGAACAAAGCAACAAGAAAGGACACAAAGGGAGCAAGAAAGGGAACACTGAACTACTTTAATTATGGTTGCAGTTTTTAACTAATATAACAAGTCTCAAAAACAAAGAGAAACAAGATGACAATAAGCATGACATTAATTTGTAAAGCATAACCAAGAAATAAGATGCAATCACAACAAATAGAATTATTGATGTTGTGTTGATGTTCACCACACCACTGGAATTGTTGGCCTCTATGCTTAGATATTCATCTGAAGCATCCTACAAGAACAAGAAGAAAATATCAGATTGTCTGCGAATTAATGCCCTGCAAATGAGAACAACTCAAACCTAAAGGCTGATAGAGTGAGTGTGTGTGTGTGTATGATTAAGAGGGCCTTTAAGATTTTGTCATGCTCAATGGTTGCTTCTCTAGCACTCCATGCAGACCAATAAGATGCACATAAGATGGTACCAACAACCATTAGCAATAGGAACACTTCAGCCACATCAACCAGTGAGCGCTGAGGAGAGTATAGCTGCACAGAAACTAAAGAAAGGGGAATCTGTAAATAGCAGTGCAAGGCAACCAAATTCCCAGATCATCTATCAACTAAGCAAGGGGTCAATCCACAACTCAAAGAAAAGATAAATTAAAGAATAACAAAAGATAACTAGGGTAATGTTGAGCCCAATATCATTATAAGGAAATAAATAATTTTAAAATATAGTGATTATAAAGTATGTACTGTGTCTTTTCCCATCATCTGATCCTGATAACCAAGCAGAGTAAATTACCTCATAAAAATATTATTATGACCACAAAGACCAAGGCTTACCATTAAGGTTTTTCTTTATACTTTCTTCCAAGCTAGCACCAGCATCTTGTGGGAGCATAACAGCAGGAATGCCAATTTCTATAGAAGCTTCATTGGCTTCACATACCATTTTGAAAAGTTCTACAAAAAATAAAATAGAAATATGAGCTAGATAGCAGGTATTATGTAGCTTAAAGATTTGATTTCCATTATTATTTTATGATATCAATATGGTCATCCATCACAACAATGAGTTAGTTAGTTGGATATATGATTTATCAATTCTGAAGCATTCTCTCAAAATAAACACCGCATTGGAATCATCTTCATAAAAATGGTCTGTCTTGTCTACACATATCAATATTAATACAACTAATTAATTTCCTTATTGCATTTAGAGACTCTAGGAAGCTTTTCTATATGAAGTTCCTATGTGTAGCTCAGCAGCTTCAATTTCTATACATCTATACCCGGATGAAAAGGCTGGCCCAATATAAGCTTGTAAGGACATTTCAAAATTTGCATTGCCATAATAATAGGTGAATGAGAACATAGTTCTCCACCATTTTTGACAACATAATCCTTATTATGACACTGCAATGAACAAGCAAGTTTATGAATGATCAAAAGAAATGTAAACAAAAAAAGGAATTACCTGTACGGTTGTTTATAATGAGGATGGCTGAAGCACCGGCAGCTTCAACAACATTTGCCTTAGATGTGAAACTGCAGTTACCCCGGTGCACCAGGATGACCTCACCTGTAAGCTACCAAATAAAAGACCCTATAGATGTTAAGTTCATTAAACAACACAAGACTCAAGCTTTCAATCAAAAGAGTCGTGCTTCACATGCAAGCGCAGTGTCTCTATGAGTAGAACTGAGTGGCACTAGAAAGATAGAAGCAAACAACACCTTATTCAACTTAAATCACATAAAGACAGCAATACTAAAATTAAATTCATAAGAGATGAAATGAACATACTTCAAAGCCATTTTGGGATAAGTTGTTTTAAAAATTACAATATATAACTTTAAATACCGAAGAAACTATTATATGCTGAAGCAGAATCTGATGATAAAGTGGAAACAACAATATCAATTGAAGAGGAAAATATACAAAATATAGGTTAGGATTGCGCTTAAAATAAACAAAAACTTGGAGAAGAGTGAATTGAAAAGAAACCTCTGCAATTAAGGTCATTACGTTGGGCTTCGAGGCGACTGAGATTGTGAGTCTTTTGGCGAACTTGGAGCTGAAGATCGTGGATGTGTTGGTGATAGTATTGCTTCAATCCTTCGCCTTGTTTCGCCAAACAACTCTTTTACCTCGTTAATTTGCATCACTCTTCGATCTCTTTCGTCGCCATCTTTCTGTTTCTGCTTTGATTGGAGAGGGGAAACCCAATTTAGACAGCTATCTATATGGTTGAAACATCAATTTTGGCCAAGGAAAATAGTGAAACCCTTGATCTTTTGCTTTCCTTTTAATACCACACACACACACACTGAACACGACTGTTCCACACACAGAGGAATATTGATCTGCTCCAAAAAATACAAAGATTTGATAATATTTTGTAAAATTATTATTTCAAAAACTTAACCTTTGTAATCTAATTCATAAAAAAAGTTATAATTATTATAATTTTGTTTATTGTCAATTTATAATATTTAAAAATTAAAATTATTATAACTTAATATTTTAATTAATATTGTAAATTACTTAAAATTAATAATAATAATAAATTTATTAAAATATTAATTATATTACAATTTGAATTGTAGTATATTATAAATTAAAGAACAAAGTTAAAGTTAAACTTAATTCTTTTTGTAGAACATATGAGTATTTTTTTTTGTTGTGCTCTATATATTTCACATATTAAAGAGCACCACTATATATCTTCTTCTTTTTCTCTTTTTTTGTCATGATCAATTGTAAAATTATTTATTTTATAGCTTATTAAATGAAATAGTCGAAATTATAAGTTACTTAAAAAATATTATTAAAAGTAAATTTACTACTATAAAAAATTTAATGTATTTATATTACAATTTATATTCAACAAAATTAATTCTAAAAAAATTATTTGGAACAAAACAGTGACCAATTTTATCTCTCGCAAAAAATCTCTGAATAATAACATATAATGAGTAATAATTCCTTCACTAAATATATTTTTTTCTCGCAAATTTTCATCATAAATTGGCTCCAAAAATCTTTCTATCGCCCCAATTTTACGAGGAAAAAAATATAAATTGTGAAGGATATTTCTTTCGCTAATAACTATATTGTCACTATACTTTTTTTTCTTCACTGTTCCTTCGCTAAATAACTCCTCATGTGAAGGAATAAATTCCTTCACAAAATTTCCTTCGCTAGATGCCATTTTTGGTGTAGTGTATAATTTAAAATATTTTCATCAATTTTTATCATTTGAGACTCGAACAATAAATAAACCACATCATCGAGCCATCCCTGTACCACGGGCCAAGGATATTCATTAAATCATCAATGGTCATGACTATATACAAAATAATTCGGTCATCATAATCATACCAAAACTATCCATCAATGCACTACTGCTCTTGAGGACTTTTACCACATCATTTATAACATTACAATCGTGATTATCTGCAATAATCTCGTCATAATCATACCAAGTCCATCTATGCATGCGTAAGTCAAAGATGACTTTCATCACAATATAAAGGATGAGGATGATGACAATGACATAATAATTCAATAAAACAAGTTCAAGAATAAATTTTTAAGATTTATAAGTTAATTTATCTTGAAATCAATTACGTCCAAATTGTCAACATGATCTTTGCTTTGTGGAGTAAAATTCAAGAATGCTCGGAAGAATATTTCCATGAAAAGATACAGGATAAAGCGCAAATATTCGTGATATTCTACTAATTTCATGGAGTATAGAAGCGAAACTTTAACCAAATGAGTATCATAGAATATATGAAACGCAAATGGATTTTCACCCGCCATGCGGTAATCCACGTAGACAGATCATTTCCACAATTTAATAAGGAATGAATACGAAGGATCATTCACGATGCATGTGATAATCCACATAGAAGGTTATTCCAATAGAATAATAGAGAATGGAACCAGGTCATGCGTAATTCGCACAAACAGGATATTCCAACAGAATAATAAAGAATGGAATAACGAGAAGAATTTACCGTGCATGCGATAGATCGCATTGCATGAGTTATTCCAATGAATAATAAAGAATGGAACCAGGTCTAGCGTAATCCGCATAGAGAGGATGTTCTAACAGAATAATAAAGAATGGAATAACAAAGAATTCACCATGTATGCGATAGACCGCACGGGCATGAGTTATTCCAATGAGAATAATAAAGAATGGAACCGGTCTAGCGTAATCGCATTGCATACGATATTCCAACGAATAATAAAGAATGGAATAATAGAAGAATTTTACCACGTATGTGGTACTTGCAGATAAAGCGATTATTCCAACATAATAATAAAGAATGGAAAAACAGAAGAATTTCACCATGTATGCGGTACTTCGCATAGATATGTTATTCCAACATAATAATAAAGAATGGAATAACAGAAGCTCTCTTCATGAATACGAAAGAAATAATACCCCTTACCTTAGAAAGAAACTGGATACTGGAGTAGAGAGGTAACAGACTTCTCTTCTTCTTTCTCTCTATAATTTCTCTCTATAATAATTGCTCTATAGCTTTAGTGAATTGGTGAGAAATGAAGGAAGAATGAGCTTCTATTTATAGAAAAATATAGTTTTGATAATTGCACGTTTTGGGGCTCGAAATATTACAGTACAATACCTTCAACTTTTCTTTCATTTTTAATTTAGTCCTGCAAGTATTATCAAACTTGCACCACCTCCCCTAATAGTAAATAATGTGAATCAATAGTTCAATCATGTGAATCAATAGTTATAATCATGTGAAAATACTGAATTACGATATAAAGACCTCCATCTATACCTCCATTTTTAACTTAGTCATGCAAGTATTATCAATCTTGCACCAACTCCCCTAATAGTACAAGAATATGAATAAATAGTACACATATGTGAACAAATAGTTATAATCATGTGAATTAATAGCAATTAATTGCTCATTTATCCTAAGTTAATTACGACGGATCGTCAAGATAACTTCCAGACATCAATTAATATCGAAATAAATGTCGATTTCTACTAACACTAATAATTCCAACCTGATGGAACTATCAATTTCATCTTTAATCAACACGAACTTATTCATCATTAATATTATAACTCACAATATTTAACAACCGTGTCGTTCCCGTGAAAAAGTGGGCTTTTCCGATAAGGATTTCTCCTTATTGGGCGCAATGATTAGATGACTAAACCTTTCCTTGACAGAACTTCTAGACATTGTAAATATTGCAATTTAATAATATGAATAGCTTTGTCATCTCAATTATTGATTTAATAATATAACATATTATTCAGATGATATTGTGACAATAATCGAATCAATAATATGAGAGATATGATGCGCAATTTATCATAGCAATAATTGAGTATAACCGAGTGACTTCTCACGTAAGCATCAATAATCAATACCGTGTGCTACTATGCAACCTCGCGTATTACTGTACTTTTACTACCGGGTAGTTCATTAGTTTAACGGTAAAACTTCCGCCGTTATTTTTATAAAAAGATAATTACATAGTTTTCTAACTACGACAATACTTAGTTATGGGTCCACTAATGATTGTGTCGTCGTCTAAATATTCCCCGTTAAAATGAATATTCCCCACCAATCGAATATTATATAATCACTTGCTTACTTTGCAAAATTGTAAATATTACCCACAACTATAACATTATATCAAATCCATACCATAATATTCAAAATATATTTCGAGAAAATTATTCTTTATTCATAAAAGTTGGGATCTTACAACAATGATATAAAAATTCAATCAAACGAGATTAAGGATAAATATTAAAGATTTTATAATTTAATTTATCCATAATTTAAGAATATCTAAATTGTCAACATGATACTGCTTTGTGGAGTAAAATTCAATAATAATAATGTATAAAAAATGATTTGGTCAGAAAAGAAATCAATTTTTTGTCATGAATAGTACCCTGAGTGAATAGTACCTGAGTGAATAGTACCCCATGAATAGTACTTTAGGAATAGTACTCCGTGAATAGTACTCTGGCATAAAAAGGTTAAAACTTATCAAGAATGCTCAGAATAATATTTCCATGAAAAGATACTGTATGAAGCGCACATATCAAGGATATTCTACTGATTTCATGGAGTATAGAAGCCAAAACTTAACAAAATTAGTGTAGAATTCTGAATCTGAAACGAAACAATATTACTTACATACTACAAAGTATGGAAGAAACTATTATTTCTTACGAATATTGAACAAAAATAACATCCCTTACAACTGTTGAACGAAAATAATATTCCTTACGAATATTGAACGAAGATAATATTTCTTGCGAATATTGAACGAAATAAAATTTCTTACGAATACGAAAAATAATATCGTAAGCGAATATGAAATAAATAATACCCTTTACCTTAAAAAAAGAGTATTCCAACTGGTATAGTGGAGATATTCTTGAAGAAAACTTTCACTATTTTCTACGCTCAAAGCTTCTTAAAACTCGAAAGAAATATGCTCAATATTATAGAAGAAGAATTCTCTGATTCTGGTGTGATTTTCAATTCTAAACTAAGCATCCTATTTATAGGAGAATGGAAGGATACTATTTAGAAAAAAGTCACGGACGCACAGTTAAAAAAATCGGACAAAGTTCACGGATCAATTTTTTTTTCCATAGACGCCAAATTTTTTTAAAAATAAGAATATAAAATTCAAGTAAAACAAATAACTTTATATATAATATAATATATTCTATTTATAATCTAATAAAACAAAACTTTAAATAAATATATACATATAAATATAACATACCATGCCATCCACGACATGGCATATATATTCACACAGACACAAAATATACATATATATATATATAATACTAATACACCCTCCCAAACACGTTTCCCCCCACCCCAATTTCATCTTCCAACATGTGGGCCCCACCCCACATGTCACTTTCACCCACATCCCACTCATATATTATATATATACTAAAAAAGTTTCTACCGATTATTTTGAAAAATGAGTAAATGGGGGTCCGTATAATAAGCCAAATTTACAACAAATACTTCATAAAAATCTCCTTAATATTAACAATATTTATTCATCATTATTATAACCCGCAATATTAACAACCAGATCGTTCCCAGGAAAGAGGGGGCTTTCCGATAAGAATTTCTCCCTATTGGCGCCCAATTAGGTGACCAAACCCCTTTCCTCAATAGAACTTTCTAGACATTGTTAATTATGAAAATAATAATATGAATAACTTGTCATCTCAATTATTGATTTAATAATATAAAATATTGACAATAATTGAATTAAATAACGTGAAATACTATGCAGCAATTGTTGTAGCAATAATTGAGTATAACTGAGTGACTTCTCACGTAAGCATCAATAATCAATATCGTGTGCTACTATACAACCATGCGTATTACTATACTTTTACCACCGGGTATTTCAATAGTTAACGATAAAACTGTCGCCATTATTTTTATAATAGATATTTCTGTCGTTTTCTCACTCTGATAGTAATTCCGTTGTGGGGTCCACCAATGATTGCGTCGTTGTACGGATATTCCCTGTTAAAATGAATATTTTCCAACCAATCGAAAATTTTATAACAACTTTCTTACTTTGCAAAATTTATAAATATTACCCACAACTATAACATTATATCAAATCCACACCATAATACTCAAAAAAATATTTTGAGAAAATTAATCTTTATTCATAAAATTTGGGGTCTTACAACCTCCCCTTCTTATGAAATTTTATCCTCGAAATTGACGTACGTACTTGGTATGTCGAAGAGATGAGAATACCTTGATTTCATTTCAGATTCTAACTCTTGAGGTATAACCTTTGAGCGTAGAATATGTTCTTTCTTATCCAAAATTTTAACAGGTATCTCCTCATACGTTAAATCTTCTGCTATTTCGTCTAGTTCTAATTCAATAATGTGGTTCGGGTCGTCCACATATTTACGTAACATCAATATGTAAAAAATGTTATGAACACATGACATACTAGGCGGTAAAGCGAGTCTATAGGCCACAGTTCCTACTTGATCGATGATTTTAAATAGACTAATAAAATCGAGGGTTGAGATTTCCTCTCTTCGTCGATTCTTGCTTCTAGAATAACGCCCTCTTGAACCTTTTTCTTCACATTCATCAGCTTCGAGTCTGTAGGTTGAGCGGCTTTAACTTTATTAATTAAAGTCGGTTCTAATCGTATATTCTTTATCTTCACGTAGGTTCTTGGAGTCTTTAACTGTATCTCCATCTTTTGTAAGTCGTACGAAATGGGTATTTGTGTTAACAATATCGCACTCATAAACGCATACAATCTTCTACTCAACGCATCAGCTATTACATTCGTTTTTATAATATGGTATTGAATGGTATGCTCGTAAACTTTCAACAGCTCGAACCAACGTCTTTGGCACATGTTACGTTCATTCTAGGTGAAAAAAAATATTTTAGGGTTTTGTACCGGGTTCAAGGTCGATACAAAATTTGATTTCACGCTCTGGGGGTAGGCTAGGAAGTTCTTCATGGAATACGTCAGGAAATTTATTAACAATAGAAATATTATTCAAAATTGTGACTCTCATCCAAGACTTGGAGAGCACGTCACATTGATACCTATTAACTTGGCACCGTTATTCACAGCGTCCCCTACGAAAAGTCTGGTTTCGGTGCATTCCAAGACTTGGAAGTCACCAGTGAAAGGTTCGGGGCTCTTTACTTATGGCTTAATATGACAGTGATTGACTTTAGTGGTTTGGTTGCTTGAATTTGCATAACATGTTGGTTAGGAATATGAAAACTAACAACCTTATGAAAACAATCAATTTTAGCATGATGAATAGTTAACTAGTCGATTCCTAAAATCCTTTCAAATGCAAGTATTTTCAAAGAGATAAGATCGAGAGGTAACATAAGGGTACCTATTTGAATCAAATAAGACTTATAAATAGTGGATGTAATGAAGGTTTCTCCCAACGGAGTTTCAACAGATAAGTCAATGTCTAATTTCTCCGGAGTTAAATTTAAACGTTGAGCGCAAGTAGAAGAAATAAAAGAGTGGGTAGAATCTGTATCGAATAAGGTATATACTTCGTAAGAGTTTATGATTAACTTACCCGTGATAACTTCTTTCGGGTTCCTCAACAAACGCTCTCACTTAAACTACCGGTTTTGACTTGTCTGGGACATCCTTTGGCGTCATTATCCCACCTGGACTTGACTTCACTACACGACAAAATCGAGCTAGGTGACCTTCTCTTCCACAATTGAAACGCGCTTTGGGTTGCTGTGTACAGTTTGGATGGATGTGTCCCTCCTGTCTGCATTTAAAACATACGACCGGTGGTCGTTCTTCTTCCTTGGAAACGGGTGCCGCTGTCTTTCCATCATTATTGAACCTTCTCTTCTTAAAGTTGTTCTCACTTAGTTCACATTTCCTATTATCATGGCCATGATTACCACCAAAGTGGTTACCATTTCTGGCATATTGATTCCCTCCACGTTTGTTGTCACCGCTTCAATGACTGCTACCATTGGTATTATTGATTTGTAGGTTGCTCTCTCTTGGTTGGATTGTTTCATTATCACATTTTAATAACTTAGCTCTATTCACAACATCTGAATACAAGCAAATTTTGTGAGAAATGAGGTATTGACGTATTTCGGGTTTCAAACCTTGCAAAAAATTCGCGTCATTCTCTCCTCATTATCTACCAACTAGGATGCAAACCGAGATAACTCCGCAAATTTAGCCTCGTACTGCGATACGGTCATATTGTTTTGCTCCAGCTTGATGAATTCAACCTCCTTCATGTGAAGAATACTTTCGGGAAAGTACTTGTCGTTAAACAATTCTTGGAACTTCTCCCAAGAAATCTTGAGTGCGGCAGGCTGGGTACATTTTACTGATTTCCACCAGTAATCTGCCTCTTCACGCAAAATAAAGGTGGAGAAGGGAACCTTTTGCTCCTCTGAGCATTCCAAGACATCAAATATCTTGGTGATCTGCTTTATCCACATCTCTACCTTAAGTGGTTCTGGCTTTCCCAAAAACTCTGGTGGTCCCATCTCCTTGAACTGCTTAGCGGTGACCAGCCGTGAGTTGCCAGTGATTTCACCTACATTATGAATAGGTGTCTCTATCGTTTGGTGTTGCATGAATTCTGAAAAGCTCCTAAACGTACCATCATTCGTCATTTGGTCGGTGTTGTTGTTTACCTGAGGATTATTACCTTCCTGATGCACATTATCCTGGTTATCTATCGTCGGTGACTCAACGGTCTCATTTGGTCCATTACTTATCTCAACATTTTCATATGTCATTTTCAAACACTATCACAAAACAAGGGTTAATTGATATGCCACATAATATCCCTATATTCTAACCGACCAATTAAATAACAAATAAACTTAGGTAGGTCATACTAGTGAAGGAATTACCCGTCTCTCCCCTCCTATTTCTAGTCTCAAATCTCAACCAGGGATTATATCCCTAAGCTATGATACCAACTGTGACGCCCCAAAAATAAGTATACATCCCCAATCTTGAGTCACCAAATTCATGGTACAGAACTTAAATACAAACTTAATTAATACAACCGTCGTGTAAAATACGACAAAACATAGCTGAGAGTTTTAACACGAATATTATCTTCTAGACAATATCCAAACTCAAATTCAATCTTATTACAATTATTATCACACTATTTCACAGAATAGTGAGGACTACTAAAACAACCATCTAGACCGTCAATCCATTCCCCGACTAGTCCCAACTATATTCTCATTTCCTGAAGAGAACATTGAAAGAAAAGGGTGAGCTCAACTAGACCAATAAGAAATATTATGACTAAGAAAATGCATAATAAATTATCCTTAGCCTTCAACAGTATAACAACTGATAGAATATAATAGACAACAAGTTTTAGATCAACAACTGCAGCGGAATAAGCTATCCATTAGAAGAGTCAAGTAGAGCATGATATCTACTATCTTCTATGATTTAAAAGTTTATCATCAAATTTATCATTGAGACTCAGCTTAATAATTAATCCACATCACTGAATTATCCATGCACTATGGGCGAAGGATATTCATTAGTATCACAACCACGAATTATCCATGTACTACGGGCCAAGGATATTCGTGTTTTCACCAACTGTCATAAACATGCCAAACAACAATTCATCTTTGCACCCTTGGCCGAAGAGAACGCATGGTCATGATCATACCAACAACTGTCGCTGAGACTCAGCTTAATAATCCATATCACTTATAACATTAGAGGTCATGATTACACCGAATAATCCCTGGTCATAATCAGACCAATCAACAGTTCATCTTTGCACCCTTGGCCGAAGATGACTTTCATCACAATATAAGCATGAGGATAATGACAATGATATAAAAATTCAATCAAACGAAATCAAGGATAAATATTAAAGATTTTATAATTTAATTTATCCAGAATTTAAGAATATCTAAATTGTTAACATGATACTGCTTTGTGGAGTAAAATTCAATAATAATAATGTATCAAAAATGATTTGGACAGAAAAGAAATCAATTTTAAGGATACTGGATGAAACGCAAATTTTAAGGATATTCTACTAATTTCATGGAGTATAGAAGCCAAAACTTAACAAAATGAGTGTAGAATTCGAAATCTAAAATGAAATAATATTACTTACATACTACAGAGTATGGAAGAAAATATTATTTCTTATGAGTATTGAACAAAAATAATATCCCTTACCTTAAAAAGGAGAGTATTCCAACTGGTATAGTGGGGATATTCTTGAAGAAAACTTATACTGTTTTCTACGCTCAAAACTTCCTAAAACTCGAAAGAAATACACTCAATATTATAAAATAAGAATTCTCTGATTCTTGTGTGATTTTCAATTCTAACTAAGCATCCTATTTATAGGAGAATGAAAAGGATACTATTTGAATTTTAGAATCACGGACTACACAGTATGGTTCACGGGCGTACAACGAATCGACTGAAATTTTGTATAATTTACTATGTAAACACTATACAGGTACTATGCAAACTCTATGCATAATATAATATAATATATTTTATTTTTCATAAAAAACAAAACTCATTAAATATATATTTATATATATACATTACCTGCCATTCATTCCATTACATTTCCCCCGTGACAACCAAAATAATTCCCTCCCCCCCCCCCCAAGACTTTGTTACACACGTGGCCCCCACCTCTTAAAATAACTTTCGACCGATTATTTTGAATAATGGGTAAATGGGGGTCCATAAGAAAAATTTACAACAAATACTTCATAAAAATCCCCTTAATATTTTTAACAATATTTATTCATCAATAATATAACGTGCAATATTAACAATCAGATCATTCCCAAGAAAGAGGGGGCTTTCCGATAAGGATTTCTCCCTATTGGCACGCAATTAGGTGACCAAACCTCTTTCCTCGACAGAACTTTCTAGACATTGTTAATTATGTAAATAATAATATAAATAACTTGTTATCTCAATTATTGATTTAATAATATAAAATATTGACAATAATTAAATCAAATAACGTGAGATACTATGCAGCAATTACTATAGCAATAATTGAATAAAACTGAGTGACTTCTCACGTAAGCATCAATAATCAATATCGTGTGTTACTATGCAACCACGCGTATTACTGTACTTTTACCACCGAGTATTTCAACAGTTGAACGGTAAAAATAAAAATAATTGAATAAAACTGAGTGACTTCGCCATTATTTTTATAAAAATATATTTCTGTCGTTTTCTCATTCCGAGAATAATTTCGTTGTGGGGTCTACCAATAATTGTGTCGTCGTACAAATATTCCCTGTTAAAACGAATATTCTCCGACCAATCGAATATTTTATAACAACTTACTTACTTTGCAAAATTTATAAATATTACCCGCAACTATAACATTATATCAAATCTACACCATAATATTCAAAAATGATATTTATAGAAAATTCATCTTTATTCATAAAAGTTGGGGACTTACAACCTCCCATTCTTATGAAATTTTTCCCTCGAAATTAGGGTACGTACCTGGTATATCGAAGAGGTGAGGATACCTTGATTTTATTTCAGATTCTAACTCCCAGGTCATTTCCTCAACATCGTGGTTTCTCCACAAAACTTTGACTTGAGGTATAACCTTGGAGCATAGAATATGTTCCTTCTTATCCAAGATTTTAACATGTACCTCTTCGTACGTTAAATCTTCCGTTATCTCATCTGGTTCTAACTCAATAATGTGGTTTGGGTCTACCACATATTTACGTAACATGGATATGTGTAAAACGTTATAAACACGAGACATACTTGGCGGTAAAGTGAGTCTATAGGCCACAGTTCCTACTTGGTCAGGGATTTCAAATGGGCCGATGAATCGAGGATTGAGCTTTCCTCTCTTTCCAAATCTCGTAACTCCTTTCATGGTGCCACACATAACAACACATGCTCTCCAACATTGAATTCCACGTCTTTTTGATGAAGATAAACATAACTCTTTTGTAGATCTTGTAAGGTCTTTATACATTGCCAGATCATTTGAATCTTCTCCGTAGTCATACGTACCAATTTCGATCCCAACAACGTTACTTCACCCACCTCATCCTAGCATACTGGAGAACGACACTTGCGTCCATACAACGCCTCGAATGCAGTCATGCCGATACTATCTTTATAACCGTTGTTGTAGGAAAATTCCACTAATGACAAGAACTTGTCCCCACTTCCTTTGAAGTCAAGGACATAGAGTCTTAATAGATCTTCAAGAGTTTGAATAGTCCTCTCCGACTGCCCGTCCGTTTGAGGATGATATGCCGAACTAAATCATAAATCCGTGCCCATAGCTTTTTGCAAACTAACCCAAAATCGTGAAGTGAATCTTGGGTCTCGATAGAAACTATGGATACTTGCATACCATGCAGTCTTACAATCTCATTTATGTAAATACGAGCAAGACATTCTAGTGAAAAAGTTTCTCATATAGGTAAGAAATGAGCAGACTTGGTCAATCTATCAACAATGACCCAAATTGCATATATGCCTTGAGAAACCTTGGGAAGACCGGTAATGAAGTCCATGGTAATCTAATCCCACTTCCATTTTGGAATTTCAAGTGGTTGCAATGGACCTTTTGGCACTTGATGCTCTTCCTTGACTCGTTGACAAGTTAGACATAAAGTCTAACTCCCAGGATGGATTGAAAACAGTGTGTTATGAACCTCCATCATGATTTTATACTTTAAATCAGGGTCGTTAAGAACACAAAGTCTGGAGTTAACTCGAAGTATTCCTTCTTCATCGATTCTTGCTTCTGAAATAACACCTTCTTGTACTTTCTTCCTCATACGCATCAGCTCCAGGGCTTTAACTTGAGCAGCTTTAACTTTATCGATTAAAGTCGGTTCTTCTCGTATATTTGCCATTATCATGTAGGTCCTTGGAGTCTTTAACTCTATCTCCATCTTTTGTAAGTCATATAAAATGGGCCTTTGTGTTGACAATATCGCACTCATACCCGCATATGATTTTCTACTCAATGCGTCAGCTACCACGTTCGCTTTTCCAGGATGGTATTGAATGGTATGATCGTAAATAGCTCGAGCCAACGTCGTTATCGCATGTTGAGTTCCTTTTGGGTGAAGAAATATTTGAGGCTTTTATGATCTATATAGATCTCTACTTTCTCCCCATACTGGTAATGCCTCCAAATTTTAAGTGCAAAAACGACTGCTACCAACTCCAGGTCATGAGTAGGATAATTTCTCTCATATTCTTTGAGTTGTCGTGAGGCATAGGCTAAGACTTTCCCATGTTGCATGAGAACATATCCTAACTCTTTGGTTGAAGCATCGATGTAGATGAAAAATCCCTCCGAACCAGATGGTATTGTCAGAACATGTGTTGAAATGAGTCTCCCCTTGAGTTCTTGAAAATTCTTCTCATAATCCTTACTTCAACTGAATTTTGTATCTTTCCGAGTCAACTGAGTTAATGGAGTAGCGATTCGAGAAAACCCTTCTACGAATCTCCTATAATAACCAACTAAGCCGAGAAAGCTACGTACTTCGGTCACTGACTTAGGTTGCTCCCAGCTTTGTATTAACTCAATCTTTGTCGGGTCAACAGATATTCCATGATTTGATATCATGTGCCCAAGGAATTCTACTTCCTCATGCCAGAACTCGCATTTCTTCAACTTAGCATAAAGCTTATTCTCACGAATCTTTTGGAGTATCAGCCTCAAGTGTTGCTCATGATCTTCACAACTTTTGGAGTATATGAGGATGTCATCAATAAAGACAACCGCAAAATGATCCAAATATTCCTTGAATACTCAATTCATCATATCCATGAAGGCAGCATGAGCATTAGTGAATCCAAAAGACATGACTAGGAATTCGTAATGCCCGTACCGAGTTTTGAAAGTAGTCTTTGGGATGTCATCAGTTTTAATCTTTAATTGATGATATCCTGAACGAAGATCGATCTTAGAAAAGAATTTGGTACCTTGTAACTGGTCAAACAGGTCATCAATACGAGGTAACGGGTACCTATTTTTGATGGTGACATGATTCAACTCCCGATAATCAATACAAAGTCGCATACTTCCATCTTTATTCTTTATGAATAGAATAGGAGCACCCCAAGGAGACGTACTAGGATGAATGAAACTGATGTCTAACAACTCATGTAGTTGGGTTTTTAACTCCTGAAGTTCAATAGGTGTCATTCGATATGGGGCTTTGGAAATGGGTTTTATACCAGGTTCAAGGTCAATACCAAACTCGATTTCACGCTCTGGGGGTAGGCCAGGAAGGTCTTTGGGGAATACGTCAGGAAATTTATTAACAATAGAAATATCATTCAAATCTGACGTATTTTTGTCTAAATTCGTGACATGGGCTAATAAAGCTTGACATCCATTTTTCAATAAACGAATAGCTTTATGGCTTGATATGACAGTGATTGACTGTAGTGGTTTAGTTGCTTGAATTCTCATAATAGGTTGGTTAGGAATATGAAAGCTAACAACCTTACGAAAAAAATTAATTTTAGCATGATGAGTAGTTAACCAATCAATTCCTAATATCACATCGAATGTAAGTATTTTCAAAGAGATAAGATCGACAAGTAACGTGCGGTTGCTGATTTGAATCAAACAAGACTTATAAACAGTGGATGTAATGAAGGTTTCTCCCAACGGAGTTTCAACAGATAAGTCAAAGTCTAATTTCTCTGGAGTTAAATTTAAACATTGAGCGCAAGTAGGAGAAATAAAAGAATGGGTAGAACTGATATCAAATAAGGTATAGACTTCGCTAGAATTTATGATTAGCTTACCCGTGATGACCTCGTTCGGGTTCCTCACTTTTTGGGAGGTCACAACAAACACTCTCCCTTGAACTACTGGTTTTGAGTTGTCTGGGATGGCATTTGGTGTCACCATCCCAACTGGAATTGGCTTCACTGCACAATAAAATCGAGCTAGGTGACCTTCTCTTCTATAATTGTAACACGTTTTGGACTGATGCGTGCAATTTGGACTGATGTGTCCTTCTTCTCCGTATTTGAAGCATATGATAGGTGGCCGTTCTCCTTCCTTAACAACGGGTGCTGGTGCTGACATCCTTCCATCATTATTGAATCTCTTCTTCTTGAAATTTCCACTCCTATTGTCTTGGCTATGATTACCACTGAAGTGGTTACCATTTTTGGCATGTTGATTCCCTCCACGTTTGTTGTCACCACTTTGATGACTGCTACCACTGGTGTTATCGACTTATCGGCTGCTCTCTCTCGGTTGGGTTGACTCATTATCGCACTCCAATAACTGAGCCCTATTTACAACATCTGAACACAAACATAGTTTGTGAGAAATGAGGTATTGACGTATTTCGGGTTTCAAACCTCATAGGAACATTCGCGTCATTCTCTCCTCATTATCAACCAAATGGGATGCAAACCGGGCCAACTCAGCAAACTTAGCCTCGTACTATGACACGGTCATATTGTTTTTCTCTAGCTTGATGAACTCCACCTCCTTCAGGTGATGAATACTTTCAAGAAAGTACTTGTCATTGAATAGTTCTTGGAACTTCTCCCAAGACATTTTGAGTGCGGCAGGCTGAGTACGTTTTACTGATTCCCACCAGTAATCTGTCTCTCCTCTAAACATGAAGGTGGCAAAGGGAACCTTTTGCTCCTCGGAGCATCCCAAGACATCAAATATCTTGGTGATCTACTTTATCCACGTCACTTCCTTAAGTGGTTTTGGCTTTCCCCAAAACTCCAGTGGTCCCAGCTCCTTGAACTGCTTAGCGGTGACAATTCGTGAGTTGCCAATGTTTCCACCTGCATTTTGAACAGGAGTCGCTCTCGTCTGATGTTGCATGAATTGCATAAAGCCTCTGAACATCCCATCGTTCATCATTTGGTCAGTGTTGTTGTTTTCCTGACGATTATTACCTTCCTGATGCATATTATCCTGGGTATTGATCGTTGGTGACTCAACGGTCTCATGTGCTCCATTGCTTATCTCAACATTCTCGAATGTCATTTTTAAACACTGCCACAAAACAAGTGTTAATTGACATGCCACGTATTATCCCTATATTCTGACCGACCAATTAAATAATAAATAAACTTAGGTAGGTCATACTCGCGAAGGATTTCCCCGTCTCTCCCCCTAGTTCTAGTTTCATATCTTAGCTAAGGATCATATCCCTAAGCTTTGATACCAATTGTGACGCCCCAAAAATAGGTATACATCACCCATTCTAAGTCGCCAAATACATGGTACAGAATTCAAATACAACTTAATTATACAATTGTCATGTAAAGTACAACAAAACATAAGTTGGGAGTTTCAACACAAATATTGTCTTCTAGACAATATCCAAACTCAAATTCAATATCATTACAATTATTATCACACTATTTCACAGAATAGTGAGGACTACTAATGCACCATCTCGGACCATCACTCCATTCCCTGACTAGTCTCAGTTATGTTCTCATTTCCTGAAGAGAACAGTGAAAGCAAAATGGTGAGCTCAACTAGCCCAGTAAGAAATATTATGACTAAGATAATGCAATATAAATTATCGTTAGCCTTCAACAATGATAAACTGATAAAATATAATAAACATCAAGTTTAATTACAGTGGAACAAGCAATCCATTAGAAGAGTCAAGTTGAGCATGATATCTATCATCTTCTATGATTTAAAAAGTGTATCATCAATTTTATCGCTGAGACTCAGCTTAATAAATAATCCACATCATCGAATCATCCCTGCACTACAGGACAAGGATATTCATTAGTATCACGACCACGAATTATCAATGCACTACGGGCCAAGGATATTTGTGTTTTCACCAATGGTCATGATCATGCCAACAATTGTCCAACAATGCACTACGGGCCAATGAAGACTTTTACCACATCATTTATAACATTACGATCATGATTATACTGAATAATCCCTGGTCATAATCATACCAATCAACAGTCCATCTATGCATGTAAGCCACAGATGACTTTTATCATAATATAAGCACGAGGATGATGACAATGATATAAGAATTCAATTAAAAGAAGGCAAAGGATAAATTTTTAAAGATTTATAATTTAATTTATCCAAAATTCAATAATGTCCAAATTGTCAACATGATACTGCTTTGTGGAGTAATATTCAAGAATAATATTGTACCAAAAATAATTTGGACAGAAAAGAAAACAATTTTTATCATGAATAGTACTCCGGGTGAATAGTACCCCCGTGAATAGAACTTCGGGAATAATAACCCGTTAATAATACTCCGGCATAAAAAGGTTAAAACTTATCAAGAATGTTCAGAATAATATTTCCATGAAAAGATACTGGATGAAACGTAAATTTTAAGGGTATTCTACTAATTTCATGGAGTATAGAAGCCAAAACTTAACAAAATGAGTGTAGAATTCAAAATCTAAAATGAAATAATATTACTTACATACTACAGAGTATGGAAGAAAATATTATTTCTTACGAGTATTGAACAAAAATAATATCCCTTACCTTAAAAAGGAGAGTATTCCAACTGGTATAGCAGGAATATTCTTGAAGAAAATTTATACTGTTTTCTACGCTCAAAGCTTCCTAAAACTCGAAAGAAATACGCTCAATATTATAGAAGAATAATTCTCTGATTCTATTGTGATTTTCAATTCTAACTAAGCATCCTATTTATAGGAGAATGGAAAGGATACTATTTGAATTTTAGAATCACGGACTGCACAGTATGGTTCACGGGCGTACGACAAATCGGCTGAATTTTTTTATAATTTACTATGCAAACACTATGCTAACACTATGCATAATAAAATATAATATATTCTATATTTCATAAAAAATAGAACTTATAAAATATATATTTATATATATACATTACCTGCCATTCATTCCATTACATTTCCCCCGTGACAACAAAAATAATTTCCCCCCCCCCCCAAGACTTTGTTACACATGAGGGCCCCACTCATGGCCCCCACCTCTTAAAATAACTTTCTACCGATTATTTTGAAAAATGGGTAAATGGGGGTCCATAAGCAAAATTTACAACATATACTTCATAAAAATCCCCTCAATATTTTTAACAATATTTATTCATCAATAATATAACTTGCAATATTAACAACCAGATTATTCCCAGTAAAGAGGGGGATTTCCGATAAGGATTTCTCCCTATTGGCGCGCAATTAGGTGACCAAACATGTGACACCCCCAAATCCGGGTACTCCATTCCCATAGAATTTGGTGTTCACTATCCAAAACCATTACATCTAGCTACCCATCATAAAGGATAAAGACATAATTTAAATAACTTAAACAATAATCTTTCCCATTAAAGGGTTACATCATCATCTCAAAATAATCACAGGTAATCTAAACTTAAATTTATTACATCAATTTGTGGAATACATCATAAAATAAAACAAGTCTCATTACATAAAACATTTAAATAAATTTCTCATAAGTCTTCAGCACTTGGACATCTTGCCCTTTCCTTTGCTAGTAGATGGCTCATCGACTTTTTCTACTTTAGTTGCAATGTTAAATGCAAGAGTGAGCAAACATTTGCTCACTGATATAGGAAGTAGTAATGATTACAACATGAGAATGAACAAAGAATGTTGAACAATAATGAACTTGTTCTACGAATCAAAATAGAAAACAAGTTCGTGTTTAATATCTGAGGGTCTTAAGACCACGAACTATTTCTCCGGTATTTAGGTATTATTACCTCAACCTTAACAGTCATTTAGACTATACAGACCCTTCTTAACGTACTTAGGGAGATCAGCCTTTTCGTACCATGTATTGTGCACAAACATCTAAATGTTACACGTACAAAATCCCCTTTGTTAGGGTTGTTCGTCTCAGCTTGAATTTAGAATTTCCTCTCTAAAGAAAGTTTAGCTCGGAACTAACTTATTAGTGTTTCTAGAATTTTTGAACACTATTCAATTATAGATTAATTCTATTAATGAAGGTTTGCTTACTACTTGAAGGTTTAATACAACAATAAAGATTTGAACAAGGTTATCAAAGTCAAAGACCGAATAACAACAATGTATAATTAAACAAACATTATATACATGCAAAGTACTATATTCAAAGAATTAGAACAATCTCAATTGAAACAATGTATTAGAACAATATATGCCTCGAATAATAATAAGGAAAGTGAAACTCGCTCAATGCAACGAATTAGGTTATAAGATCTTATTCAATTGTACATAAAGATAGAGTCAATAGTCTTGCTCAATAAAAGTTTAGGAACTTGCATTCATTAATAAAAGAATGAAGTTAGAAAGCTTGCTCAATTGTAAAGAGGTAAGGTTTAGGAGCTTGCCTTGTATGTAAGCTGCACAAAAGTAATATTATTCTCCAATTACCCTACATATATCATTGAAATCGCAATAACAATTAGTTGTATGAATATTAGCTTTAGGGTTTAAACCATCATTTAGGTTATAACCTTAATTTAGCACTTAACCATGTTGGTTAACATCCTTAACGCCTCTGAAATCTCATTACGATCCAACATAACTTAATCGTTCATCTCTAAGTTTTGAAAACATCACTTTTAGTTTCATTATATAACTCAATTAACAATCACTTAAAATCTTTTACACTTTGTATTACAACACGTTACAATATATTATTATAGTCCACATTATGTTTTAACATCATTAACATGCTTGCCAAACTAGATTAAGTCCACTAATCATGACTTATAAATAAGCAGACTTCACTTAGGCTCTCAAGGTAATGACGCAATTGCTACCGTCCCAAGCCTTGCAAAGACAACTGCTTATTGGTGCTCGTCTGCTGAAAACCAGATGTACGCATTCTTGCTGTTTACGCACGTAGTAATTGCCAAGCAATTGCATACGCCTGCATGTAAACTATGCTACTCGATATTGCTACCATCCCTGACTCAAACCAATATCCACAGATTTACATGAAACTTAACAAGTAAACCTTGTAATAACATAGTTACACATGTTATCCATCATTCTATATACAAAAACATTACATATACCTAATTTTAAGGAATCAAAACCATAGTTTTTCCAAATTTCTTTAATTTTGACACTTTTAGCTAATTCGATCGCCATGAACTCGTTTCTTAACCAATTGATATGATTTAAACTACGTCGCTTTCGTTTCTTAACATACTAACACAACCCAACCTCAATTTACAGATTATAACACATATAGGGCATAAAATTTTGTACTTTTTAAAGCCAATTTTCATGTAAAAATATTATGATTTGAAATCTTCTACTACAACCAATTTACACGAATTTGATAACTAATACAACACTCATATATGATGACAACAGATTCTACAACATAATCCACATCATATACACAAAGTTTGAAACAACAAATCAAAAAAAATCACTTATAGAGAATTTAAATTAAAAAAAAACTAAACTTGGAAATTTAGGAATGAATTATACCTTAATCCTTGATTGTTGAGATGAAGAATGATAAGAACCTTAATACTCCACACCTTAGCAAAATTTACAGAGTCTTCCTCACAATCTCTCTCACTCTTTCTCTGCTCTTAGGCCTTAAAAGGAAAATACGCGTGAAAATATAACCTGATATGGCTTTATTTCCCACGTAGTCTTTCAGTTAAGAAACAAAAAGACATCAGTTGAATAAGCCAAAGGCCACAAGGCCATGTTTGGCTACCACTTATTCCCCCAAACTAAATTATTTTTATATTATTTTTATTATATAGTTTCATGTCACACCATTAAATTAATTTGATTAACTCATACTTATAATTATAATAATTATAATTCTCGTTGTAATATACTTAATAAATCTTTACATATCTAATTTAATTAATAAATTAGATCAAAACAATATTTTATTTAATTTAATTATTTTCTTAAATATTAAACAATTGATTTAATTTAATTATTTCCTAAAATTAAATCTTTCAAATAAAATTATCATTATTCAATTTAATTAACATTAATCAATTTAATTACTAAATTAATTCACCACATTTCATCAACTATTTATTTTCCTCAATAAATAAATTATTTTATATATTTATTTAATTTAATAAATATTTAAATTAAATTACAAATTTCTCAATCGTTACATCCTTCCCTCCTAAAAAGGATTTATTTAATTCAATAAATATTTAAATTAAATTATAAATTTCTCGATCGTTACATCCTTCCCTCCTTAAAATGATTTTGTCCCCAGAATCACAACTAAATCAAACACCTTAACAGTCATTTAGACTATACAGACCCTTCTTAACGTACTTATGGGGATCGGCCCTTTGTATCATGTATTGTGCACAAACATCTAAATGCGTTACAATCTGTTATTATGTTTGCTCACTCTTGCATTTAACACTGCAGCTAAAGTAGAGAAAGTCGATGAACCATCTACTAACAAAGGAAAGGGCAAGATGTCAAAGTGTTGAAGACTTATGAGAAATTTATTTAAATGTTTTATGTGATGAGACTTGTTTTATTTTATGATGTATTCCGCAAACTGATGTAATAAATTTAAGGTTAGATTACCTGGGATTATTTTGAGATGATGATGTAACCCTTTAATGGGAAAGATTATTGTTTAAGTTATTTAAATTATGTCTTTATCCTTTATGATGGGTAGTTAGATGTAATGGTTTTGGATAGTGAACACCAAATTCTGTGGGAATGGAGTACCCGAATTTGGGGGTACAATATGTGAAATAAAATGTTACATCATTAAATAAAATGTTGTTTTGATCTAATTTATTAATTAAATTAGATATGTAAAGATTTATTAAGTATATTACAATGGGAATTAGAATTATTATAATTATAAGTATGAGTTAATCAAATTAATTTAATGGTGTGACATGAAACTATATAATAAAAATAATTTAGTTTGGGGGAATAGGTGGTAGCCAAACAAGGCCTTGTGGCCTTTGGCTTATTCAACTGACGTCTTTTTGTTTTTTAACTGAAAGACTACGTGGAAAGTAAGGCCATATCAAGTTATATTTTCACGCGTATTTTCCTTCTAAGGCCTACGAGCAGAGAAAGAGTGAGAGAGATTGTAAGGAAGACTCTGTAAATTTTGCTAAGGTGTGGAGTATTAAGGTTCTTATCATTCTTCTTCTCAACAATCAAGGATTAAGGTATAATTCATTCCTAAATTTCCAAGTTTAGTTTTTTTTTAATTTAAGTTCTCTGTAAGTGATTTTGTTGATTTATTGTTTCAAACGTTGTGTATAGTCTAAATGACTGTCCCCTAAGTACGTTAAGAAGGGTCTGTATAGTCTAAATGATAAATTTCTCGATCGTTACATCCTTCCCTCCTTAAATGAATTTATTTAATTCAATAAATATTTAAATTAAATTACAAATTTCTTGATCGTTACATCCTTCCCTCCTTAAAGGGATTCTGTCCCTAGAATCACAACTCGAAAAATTTATTCGTTACATTCTTCCCTCCTTAACAAGATTCTGTCCCCAGAATTGCTAAACAAAATCAAGCAAACAACTAAGGATAATTTTTCATCATAACGCTTTCAAGTTCCCACGTAGCTTCTTCATCATTATGGTTCCTCCAGATTACTTTAACAGAAGGTTTCACCTTATTCGTCAGTACTTGCTCTTTTTAGTCAATAATTTGAACGGGAACTTCTTCATAGGACAAATCTTTCTCAAACTTTAAGGGCTCATATTCTATCACATGTTTATAGTCAGGCTTATATGGCCTCAACACTAAGATATGAAAAATATTATGAATATGCTCCAACTATGGAGGTAAAGCTACCTCGTACGCCACTTTTCTAACTCGTCGTAGAACTTCAAAAGGTCCTATAAACCTAGGGCTTAATTTCCCCTTCTTGCCAAACTGAATTTTCCCCTTCTAGGGAGACACTTTCAAGAAAACATGACTACCGACATCGAATTCTCTATTTTGTCGATGTTGATCGGCATATTTCTTCTGTCTATCATGTTCTGCTATCAATCTTGCTCGAATAACCTTGATGATCTCGACAATTTGTTGTACTAATTCTGGACCCAATAGCTGACGTTCACCTACCTCATCCCAACATAACGGAGTTCTGCATTTCCTGCCATATAACGCTTCGTAAGGCGGCATGCCAATACTCGTGTGATGACTATTATTATAGGCAAATTCTACCAATGGTAAATGATCGTCCCAATTTCCCTTGAAATTCATGATACATGCTTTAAGCATATCTTCTAGTGTTTGGATGGTTCTCTCACTTTTTCCGTCGGTCTGAGGATGGTACGATGTGCTCATTCTCAGCTGTGTTCCCAAACATTCTTGCAATCGTTTTCAGAAATTAGATGTGAAACGTGGATCTCTGTCTGATACAATTGACACAGGTACACCGTGTCTTGACATAATTTCCTTCACGTACAGTTTTGCTAACCGATCTAGGGTAAATTGAAGCTTGATTGGCAAAAAGTGTGCCTACTTCGTCAATCAATCGACAATCACCCAAATGGCATCGTAACCTTGTTGGGTTGTTCGAAGACCTACCCCAAAATTCATTGTGATATGCTCCCATTTCTATTATGGTATCTCCAATGGTTGTAATAATCTGTTTGGCCTTTGATGTTCAGCTTTAACTTTCTGACACGTTAAACATTTTGCCACGCACTCAGCCACATCCTTTTTTATATTCGGCCACCAAAAATGATGTATAAGGTTCTGGTATATCTTTTTACTTCCAGGGTGAATCGAATATCTTGAGTTGTGAGCTTCACTCAGAATTTCCTCTTTAACTTCTGGTACTAGCGGAACCCAAATTCTTCCTTATAATTGAAGTAACCCTTCCGGATCGATTTTGAATTTGTTTTCCTCACCTACAGATATTTTCTGTTATATCTTTTCGTAGTCTTCATCCTCAAGTTGTGCATTTTTCATCTTATTTACCAACGTTGAACCATTTTCCATCCAGAATAACTTTTCATTGGATTCTGTCGGATATTTAATTTCCAACTCCATCTTAGCCATTTTCGACACTAGCTTCTCCTAAGCAGTTAACAACATTAACTTCTCCCGTCCCTTTCTACTTAAAGCATCAACAACATCATTCGCCTTTCCGGGATGATAGAAAATCTCGCAGTCATAATCTTTGATCAGCTCCAACCATCTTCTTTGTCTCATATTCAAATCTTTTTGTGTAAAGATATACTTCAGACTTTTATGGTCAGTATATATCTCACACCTCTCTCTATAAAGATAATGTCTCCAAATTTTCATGGCAAACACCACCGCCGCCAACTCTAAGTCATGAGCCAGATACCCTTTCTCGTAATCTTTTAACTGTCGTGATGCATACGTAATAACTCTGCCATTTTGCATAAGCACATAGCCTAGTCCTTTATGCGATGCGTCACTATACACCACAAAATATCCTGTATCATCAGGCAATGACAACACAGGTGCTGAACTCAACCTCTTCTTCAATTCTTGAAAACTCTCCTCTCACTTCTCTGTCCAAACAAACTTAACCGCTTTCCTAGTTAAATTCGTCAATGGAGTCATGATCTTGGAAAAGTCTAGAATAAAACGTATGTAGTAACCTGCCAATCCTAAGAAACTTCTTACTTCTGACGGTGTCTTCGGCTGATCCCAGTTTATTACAGCTTCAACTTTTGATGGATCCACCGAAATTTTATCCTTATCAATAACGTGTCCGAGAAACTATACACGTTCCAACCAAAATTCACATTTTGAGAACTTAGCGTACAACTTCTCTTTTCTCAATGTCTCTAACGTCACTCTTAAGTGTTCAACATATTCCTCCTCGGTTTTGGAATATACCAATATATCATCAATAAACAGCACCACAAATTTCTCTAAGAATGGTTTAAACACCCTGTTCATCAAATCCATGAACGCTGCAGGTGCATTGGTTAAACCAAAAGATATAACCAGAAACTCGTAATGACCATATCGAGTTCTGAACGCTATTTTTGGTACATCCTCCGGCCTCACCTTCAACTGATGATAACCACTTCTCAAGTCTATCTTTGAGAAATACCTCGCTGCCTTCAATTGATCGAATAGGTCATCGATTCTAGGTAACAGATATTTATTTTTGATCGTGACCTTATTCAATTCTCGATAAACAATGTAGAGCCGAATCGATCCGTCTTTCTTCTTAACAAACAACATTGGTACTCCCCATGGCGACACACTCGGCTGAATATACTTCTTGTCGAGCAATTCTTGCAATTGCACCATCAACTCTTTCATTTCTATCGGGGCCATTCTGTATGGTGCTTTAGATATCGGGGTCGTTCCTGGTAGTAAATCAATCAAGAACTCGATTTGTCAATCCGGTGGAAGACCCGACAAATCATCTGGAAATACGTCTGCAAAATCTCTTATAATCGGTATTTCTTCTAACTTCACATTCTTCTTCTGTGTATCGATTATGTAGGCTAAGTATCCTACACATCCTTGTCTCAACAACTTCTTGGCTTGCATCACCGTCAGACAACTTGCTCGTCGAGGTGACTTGTTGCCATAAAACACTACCTTTGACGGAGTCATAAGGTTAACACACATCCTTTGGCAATCAATTACTGCTCCGTAATTGAATAACCAATCCATTCCCAGTATAACATCGAATTCACCAAGTCTAATTGGTAACAAATCTACCATCATCCCGTGACCTTTTATAACCACTCTACAATTCTTATATATGTATCTAACTGAGATCACTTCCCTATTCATAATCTCTATACTCAAGGAAAATTCTAATTCTTCTTGAGGCAAATCTAAGTTCTGTGCAAATTCATCGGATATAAATGAACAAGTAGCACCCGAATCAAATAGCACATAAGCATTAATACCATTAATCGGAATGATACCTGACACCACATCCTTAGACTGTATAGTATCCTGCACGGTCATATTGAAAGTCCTCGCAGTAGGTCAGTTTGACTGTGTTCGTCCAGTAATAGTCAATGCACCACCACCGTTGCTGTTTCCTTTTCCACCACTTGCGCTTCCCACTGGCTTCTTAGGGCAATCACGAGCCATGTGATCCTTTGAACCGCAGGTAAAACATGCTCCTTTCTTTGGGCTAAAATAGTTTGATGAAATGTGTCCCTCCTGACCACAGTTGAAACACACCCGCTTTCCCTTCAAACATACCCCAGTATGGTTCTTCCCTCAAGTCGCACAAGCTTCAAACTTTTTCTTCTGCTTTTTTCCTTGTTGTCCTCCCACAGTCAAATTCTCGCTCCACTTCCTCTTTTGATTATTATTTCCAACGTTACTTCCACCAACCTTATTTTCATTCTCATTCTTCCTCTTCTTCTGTTCTTGGTTGTACTTGGTCAAGGCATCGCTTCCACCTTCCGCGATAATTGCCTTTCCTAGTACAGCTGCAAATGTATTTAGCTGGAACATTGAAACCTTGCTATATTGCCAAGGTTTCAATCCGTGTTCAAACTGAAAGTAGTATGCACACAAGCCAATCATGTTTGATGATAAAGCATATACTTTGTAACAATCTTATTCATTTATTAATAAAAAGTATTAATTTATTAAAGGCTTTTAATTATCTACGTGATCTTTGTTTTATAATATGTGATAAACCCATAGTTTTAAGCAATGCTTTTAGAATAATGATGATGATCATTCTAATGAGATCTAAATTCTTAGAAAGCTTAAAACTAAAATAGTTCCCAATCATTGGATTACTAAATTGGGGATTAGTGAATCCGGATAGATTAATACATCGTTGCTTGCTCATTGGATGAGGATGATTGATCTCATGATCATTTGTGTGGAGACACTAAAGCAAGTATGTAGGTGCTTATTAGAGAATAAGTTCAATTTGAGCGTTGGCTCGCTAAGGAATACCTAATCGAGTTTTACTTGCTGTCATCGATAGGAATTCTGTAGTGATAGTAGTCTGAGTGATCCTTGGACTTGATATCATCATAGTATCTTGTGTATGATGAGTTATACTTTGACTTATTCCTTAAGACCCTTAGGGTATATCAAAGGGTATGCTTGGGTATAATAAGTTGTATACGGGAGATAATGTATGATCGATAAAGAATCTACCACTTATTAAAAGAAGAAAAATGTCCTATGTGATTCGATAAATGACAACCCAAGAGTCCTTGGCAAAGCGTAATGAAATTAGAAAGGAGTTTCTAATTTGCATTATTTAGTGTTATGCATTTAAGGATCGAAATACATATAATTAAATAAAATAAGACTTGTGATAATTCCATGTCTTATATTTAATTGGGGACATTGTATGGTGGAAGGATTGAATTGTACGATAACTATTTACTCAAAAGGTTCTTTTATGATTAATGTTGAAATATATATTATCCGGAAAATCGTTGATCGCTAGGAGGCTTATCCCTATTGTAGAATAAATATTATTTATTTAAATAAATTAATTATTTAATTTATTTATTTAAATAAGATTAGAATTGTTACAATTGATTTATTCATAGGTTTAATATGGAGAACCTAAAGGGTCACACCATAAAAGGAAGAATAATTATTTAAGAAGTTAATGACATAATCGTAATAATATGTTATGTATATTTAATTTAATCTATGGTGATAGAATAAATTAAATAGCTTAATATTTATTATTTTAGAAATATTAAATATAAATTAATAAGAGGAGTCTTATTAATATTATTACAATTATTATTATTATTTTTATTTCTAAAAGAGTTTAGGAATTAATTTAATATAAGTACTCTCATTTATTCCTAATAAGATTAGGAGGAAAATTAATTAAAGGAGTTTAATTAATTATCCCTAATAAGATTAGGGAGCCCATTTAATTAAAAGAGTTTAATTAAATAATACCTTATTTTAATAGGGTTACTTGATATCTATATAAGAGAGTCTTATATCGGATATCGAGAGAATACGTTATTCGAGAGTTGGAAAGTGCGCTCCTTTTACATAGAGATAGAAAAACTAGGGTTTAGTGACCACCCATCTTCTTGAATCTTTTTCTTCCTTGGTGGATCACCTCTGAGGCCAAACACTTGGGTGGCTAACGTTGATCGAAGGAAGGAACCAAACCGGTGGATTCAAGTTGAGCGAAAAGGATTGGAGGTGAACTTCAAATACGTGAGGAAGCTCGGATCTTGAAGGGTATGTTTCTTATTCATCTTTTTCGTTTAATTAATAATTGTGCATAAAGGGTGATCCGGGTATATGGTTTGTAAAATTTTAAACTCGATTTTTACACGTTTAAAACAATTTTTGCAATTTGATTGCATTCATGAATATTACAAAACCCAACGGTGGTATCGAGCCAAACTTTTATGCGAATTATTAATTGTTTTAATTTGATATGTATATTGATATGTGTTTAGAACAATTTAATTGGGCATAATTTTATTGTATAAAATTTATTTAAAATAAAAAGGAAGCTATTTTTATTTCAAGTGATTCATGAGGCCTTGTTTATGAAAAAACCGCTATCTTGTAATTTTGCTTTAGTCCGTACACTGCAAGTTAAAGTCGAGGTTACTTGATATATATCTATATATAATATATAACTAATCAAGTAATCATATAAACAAGGGATATATATTGCGAGGACACGCTTGAATCATTAAGAAAGTTCTTGGTGATTTTTTTTTTTTTTTTGAAATCGATCTTTAGATCTTAATAATAAAAGGTAGCGAGGCGTACATTTTTGAGATTCATGTGAACCAATTTTTTAAAGTTAGAGGAGATTTTTAATTTAAAAGGATTTCATGAATTCAAGTGCACTGAATAAAAGTTAATTGGGATTCATATTACTTATATATATATATATATATATATATATTAATGTAATATATATTATGTATATGTAATATATATTTTAATAATTTTATAATTAAAATAAAAATTTATTTTAATTTTAAAATAAAAATTTATTTTAATTTTAAAATATAAAAAAAAGGTTTATTTTAATTTTAAAATTAAATTTCATGCTAACTAATTAGAGTTGGAGTTGAATTCCATGATAACTAATTGGAGTTGAAATTGTATTCCATCTTTCCTTAAATAAAGGAGTTTATTTAGATATGAAATTAGATTTCATATTATTCAAAATAAAAGAGTTTATTTGTGAATTAGAAAGAGAATTCTATTTTCCTTAAATAAAGGAGTTTATTTAGATATGGAATAAGATTTCATATTATTCAAAATAAAGGAGTGTATTTGTGAATAGGAAAGAGAATCCGTGTTTCTTTTAATAAAAGAGTTTTATTTTTTTTTTTTTACATGGAATTGGATTCCATAACTAATTAAAATAAAAGAGTTTATTTTGATTAATGATTTTGATTAAAATAAAATAGTTTATTTTATTCAAAATTGGATAAATTAAAATAAAATAGTTTTATTTTAATTTAAATTTGGATTAAAATAAAGGAGTTTATTTTGATTCAAAATTAGATTTTATGCTAACTAAATTTGCCCATTAAATGACATCATATATATATTGAATGTTTATTATTCATCGGATGAATGTTATGTATTGATGCATATGGTGATATGTATGATAATAAATGAGATTGATTATGGACAATTGACGATGTGATTGGATTTTATTTTATTTGGATGCATGAATGTATGGGTTTTATTAAATGGGGTTCTGCAAGACTCGTCTTCTCTAATTTTTCTAATGTAAATTCTATCTCCTCCTATGTACTTCCCTTGATTTGCGATCAAGGTTTCTATTTATTTTAAATAGTTTTGTAATAGGAATAGTTAGAATTAATTTTGAAAAATTGGAGATCAAGGAACAAGGAGGCGCTTGAAGACCCGTTTGTAATGGAGCCCGGGTTTAAATGTAATAGTTATATTTAAATATTATTTCTTGCACCCCTAGGGGTTTAACCTTTTGGTTCACTTGGTGGCTCTAGTGAACCAAACTAGAATAAAAGTCCATAATCAATCCGGTAGAATATAGTATTCTATATGTGCATGCTTATACTATATATATATTATATATATATGCAAACATGCTTCGCATGTTCATTAATATAACGCGTATTTTATATATATATATGTAATGCTGCTGCTTAAAACAAGATGAGACATTTAATAATAAATCCCTCAAATTTTTTTTTATATTAAGTCCTAAGCGTTCAAAGATATTTGGGATATCGAGCGTCGCCTTCTAACATGATAAAATTAATAGAGTATTAAATATTTAATATGAGTTTGTTGTGTCACCACAAGGCAAGTATTAAGTATTTAAGATGTTAATTTATCACATTTGATGCTTATAAAGAAAATTGAACAATATTGTTTTGTTGTGTCACCACAAGGATGATATTTTCTTTTTTGAATATATGGAGTGCTAGGTCGGACTTAACTTGGATAATTTTGATTCGGATGTGCCACCACTTGATCAAAATAATCTAAGAGGCAAAATACTGAGGAGTTGCATAGTTGATGTAATTGACAAGAGTTGTCTACCTATTTATTTATATATAGTTTGTTGTGTCACCACAAGGCTATATACATTTGAAATGGGATCCTTATTCTCACTAGCATATCTTTAATTAGATTTTGCGAACTATATATATTGAGGGTAATATAGTTTGAAGAAAATAGTGGGAGATACCAATTTAAAACAAGACCTAAATTATTTTGGTAATTAATAAAAGAATGTATGTTAAAATGTTGTTAATTACAAATTCATTTACGAAATTTTACAATGTCTAAATTACTATCATCCTTTGCGAAACATATTAGATGTTATTTAACCGGGGCAAGATTAAACGGATTGGTTAAGGAATTTGAGAATAGTTCTCATAGTGAAAAGCTATCTTATGTCCTTAATACGCCTATCCTGCTCGCAATGGTTGCGCCAATGCCTCTGAGGAAGAGATTGCTACTTTTAGAAAGTGGCAAGATGATGCATAGTTGGCTCGATGCATCATGCTCGCATCTATAGTAACGAGCTTCAAATCACAAGATGAAACTATGGATGCTTCTACTATATTCACCGCACATCAAGTAGTTGATGGTGAGGAAAGTGGGGATGATAGATATCGAGATATCTAAGGAGCTCTTCCGATCTAGAATGACCGATGACACTACAGTACAGATAAAAGTCCTTAACATTATCAATTTGATTGATCAATTAGGACAACGGGTTTTGTCATGGATGGAGAGTTGAGCCAAGATTTGATCTTACACTCACTCCCGGACTCCTTTCATAATTGTTGTGAATTTTTCATATAAACAAGCTAGATATCAGCTTCGTTGATTTGCTTAACATGTTGAAAAATGATGAGAGTCACTTTCCAACTAAGAAAGTGTTAGGTTTGTAATATTCAAGAATGCAATCAAATTGCATAAAAAGTGCAGAAACGTGTAAAATTAGAGTTTAAAAAATTTTACAAACCATATACCCGAATCACCCTTTATGCACAATTATTAATTAAACGAAAAGATATGAAGAACAAACATACCCTTGAAGATCCGAGCTTCCTCAGGTACAAGTTCACCTCCAATCCTTTTCGCGTTCAACTTGAATCCACCGAGTTTGGTTCCTTCCTTTGATCAACGTTAGCCACCCAAGTGTTTGGCCTCTAGAGGTGATCCACCAAGGAAGAAGAAGGATTTAAGAAGATGGGTGGTTGGCTAAACCCTAGTTTTTCTATCTCTATAGAAAGGGCGTACTCTCCAACAAATTAGAATTATTACGTATGTTGTAAAAGTCAACAACCCCATCACCCATAATAAGACTCCTCTTATTTATAGATGTGGGCAACCCACCTTAACAATTAAGGAATTGGGATTTATTTAATTAACTAAATTCTTTTAATTAATTAAGCTCCCTAATCTTATTAGGGATAATTAATTAAACTCCCTTAACTAATTTTTCTTCCTAATCCAATTAGGAATAAATGAGAGTACTTATATTAAATTAATTCCTAAACTCTTTTAGAAATTAAAATGATAATAATAATTGTAATAATATTAATAAGACTCCTCTTATTAATTTATATTTAATATTTCTAAAATATTAAATAATAAATATTAAGCTATTTAATTTATTCTATCACCATAGATTAAATTAAATACACATAACATATTATTACGATTATGACATTAACTTCTTAAATAATTATTCTTCCTTTTATGGTGTGACCCTTTAGGTTCTCCATATTAAACCGATTGTGAATAAATCAATTAGAACAATTCTAATCTTATTTAAATAAATAAATTAAACAATTAATTTATTTAAATAAATAATATTTATTCTACAATAGGGATAAACCTCCCTAGCGATCAACGACTTTCCAGATAATATAGATTTCAACATTAATCATTAAAGAATCTTTGAGTAAATAGTTACCGTACAATTCAATCCTTCCACCATATAATGTCCAAATTAAATATAAGACATGGAATTCTTGTCAAGTCTTATTTTATTTAATTATATGTATTTCGACTCTTAAATGCACACTCAAATAATGCAAATTAGAAACTCCTTTCTAATTTCATTACGCCTTAACCAAGAGACTCTTTGGGTTGTCATTTATCGAATCACATAGGACATTTCTCTTCTTTTAATAGAAGTGGTAGATTCTTTATTTGTCATACATTATCTCCATGTACAACTTATTATACCCAAGCATACCCTTTGATATACCCTAAGGGTCTTAAGGAATAAGTCAAAGTATAACTCATCATACACAAGATCTTATGATGATCTCAAGTCCAAGGATCACTTGTCTTACTATCACTACTGAGAATTCCTATTGATAGGCAAGTAAAACTCCATTAGGTATTCCTTAGCGAGCCACGTTCAGTGAACTTATTCTCTAATAAGCACCTACATACTTGCTTTAGTGTCTCCACACAAATGATCATAAGATAAATCATCCTCATCCAATGAGCAAGCAACGTATGTACCAATCTATCCGGATTCACTAATCCCCAATTTAATAATCCATGATTGGGAACTATTTTAGTTTTAAGCTTTCTAAGAATTTAGATCTCATTAGAATGATCATCATCATTATTATAAAAGCATTGCTTAAAACTATGGGTTTATCACATATTATAAAAGCGACATTATGTAGATAATTAAAAGCCTTTAATAAATTAATACTTTTTATTAATAAATGAATAAGATTGTTACAAAGTATATGCTTTATCATCAAACATGATTGGCTTGTGTGCATACTACTTTCAGAAAGATCATGTCTTACTGGTAGGGGCCAAAGGATCTTCTGAAAAGAAGAACGATTGAAAGAAGGTATATAGAAAGGCAAAAACAAAGGATAATAAGAACAAAACTGATACGGATAGCAAAGGAGTTTGCTTCCACTGCTATAAGCTTTGGACACTTTAGAAAGAAATCTGCGAGAAGCATCTTGCGAGAGGCTAACCAAAAGAAGCTTAGTGAAGTTTTTGTTACAAATACAAATTTGTTCATGATTTAAAATAATTTTTCTTTAAGTCGAGGTTCTACTTTGGTATTGGATGCTTGACTTTGGTTATCATAAATATAGATTTGAAAGGACCAAGCAGTAAGAAAGTTAAACAAAGATAAGTAATCTATGTGTGTGTAAAATGAAGCAAAGGTTCTTTTAGCATTAGCTATAGAAACTTATAGTTTAGCAATGCCTACTGAAGCAAATCTATTAAGTCGATAAGTTGTTATTGTATTCCGATTCTTGTTAAAAATATTATTTCCATTTTATTGTTGACAATGAAATCTTTGGTATTATAATTAAGAACAATTGTTGTTCTATTTATAATAATAATGTTTTGTATAGAATCGGAATATTACTAATAAATTTTGTATACTTGACTTACATGAAAATAATTTTGCATATTGAACAAACTAGTATAAGAAAAGGAGATGATCATTCAAAGAGTTGAATGTGTGTATTCTTTGAAATACAAGTGTGAATTATTTGAAAGGTTCAAAGAATTCAAAAGTGAAACAAATTTGCAAAGTATTAGGATTCTTTGATCGGATCGAGGAAGGAATACTTGTGCAATAAGTTTCTAGATCATCTCAAATGGTTTTCTCATAATGGGCCTCTCTCGATACATAATAATTGATTGATGTATCCGAAAGGAAAAATCATACCTTGTTGAACATAGTACGGTCCAAAATGATTTTACCGAGCATTCCAAAGATCCTTCTAGGATCATATCCTAGAAATGGTCTGCATATCTACGAAAAGGTAACCTCAAAATCCAAATTTCAAGACTCCATAAAAGTTATGGACAAGGAGGATTCTTAATCTTAAGTATGTTAAGATAAGAGGTTGTCCAACTTATGTGAAAAGGTTTGAAGGATAAGCTTGAGACAAGATTTGACATGTCTGATTTGTGGGACATCCTAAAGTAAGTTTAGGGTTTATGTTCTATAATTCTACTTAGCAAAAGGTGTTTGTTCTGAAACACGCCGCGCCTTCTAAGATAAAGGTGTTTATCATTAAAAGGGGCTAGTGGGAGGATAATAGATCTTGAAGAGTTCAAGAACCACAAAATACTATAAGTCGAAATAAGAGGAACACAGATGACCTATTATACCACAACCAATCGTAAATCTGGAATAATCACAAGAAGATACACGGGAGGTATGGATTCATCATAGATGATGATGATGAGGTATACATCATAGAAGATGATGATCCGATTACATACGATGAGGTAAGTGTTGTAGACACTCAGAGAAATGGATTGAAGCAAGTTTCTCAAACATGGAACATTCGTTTTGATGAGGCAATCAAAAGAGTTTGATTTTATCAAAAATAAGAATGAACCTAGTGTGTACAAAGGGTCAGTGGGAGCGTCGTGACATTCCTAGTATTATATGTTGATATACTACGGATAAGGAATGACATACCAATGCTACAATCAGTAAAGATAAAGTTGTCTAAACATTCCTCCATGAATGATTTGGGAAGAGTATCGTAATCGGGGATACAAATCTATATAGATAGATTTAAAAGGATGCTCAAATTTTACCCGAGGAACGTATATTCATTTGATGCTAAAGTCGTTCAGCATGGAAAACTCCAAGAGATGTCTCATGTTGATGAGCCATGGAGTGTATCTCTCTTAATAGTCCCCATAGACTCCAAAAAGAGAGATCGCATGAGTAACTATTGAAAGTAGTATGCACACAAGCCAATCATGTTTGATGATAAAGCATATACTTTGTAACGATCTTATTCATTTATTAATAAAAAGTATTAATTTATTAAAGGCTTTTAATTATCTACATGATCTTTGTTTTATAATATGTGATAAACCCATAGTTTTAAGCAATGCTTTTAGAATAATGATGATGATCATTCTAATGAGATCTAAATTCTTAGAAAGCTTAAAACTAAAATAGTTCCCAATCATTGGATTACTAAATTGGGGATTAGTGAATCCGGGATAGATTGGTACATACGTTGCTTTTCTCATTGGATGAGGATGATTGATCTCACGATCATTTGTGTGGAACACTAAAGCAAGTATGTAGGTGCTTATTAGAGAATAAGTTCAATTGAGCGTGGCTCGCTAAGGAATACCTAATGGAGTTTTATTTGCTGTCAATAGGAATTCTGTAGTGATAGTAGTCTGAAGTAATCCTTGGACTTGAGATCATCATGGTATCTTGTGTATGATGAGTTATACTTTGACTTATTCCTTAAGACCCTTAGGGTATATCAAAGGGTATGCTTGGGTATAATAAGTTGTACATGGAGATAATGAATGATCAATAAAGAATCTACCACTTCTAATAAAAAAGAGAAATGTCTATGTGATTCGATAAATGACAACACACGATAGTCCTTGGCAATGGCGAATGAAATTAGAAAGGAGTTTCTAATTTGTATTATTTGGAGTTGTGCATTTAAGAGTCGAAATACATATAATTAAATAAAATAAGACTTGTGAAGAATTCCATGTCTTATATTTAATTGGGACATTGTATGGTGGAAGGATTGAATTGTGCAGTAACTATTTACTCAAAGGTTCTTTAATGATTAATGTTGAAATCTATATTATCTGGAAAGTCGTTGATCGATAGTTAGGGAGGCTTATCCTATTGTAGAATAAATATTATTTATTTAAATAAATTAATTGTTTAATTTATTTATTTAAATAAGATTAGAATTGTTTCTAATTGATTTATTCACAACCTAGGTTTAATATGGAGAACCTAACTAGTCACACACCATAAAAGGAAGAATAATTATTTAAGAAGTTAATGGCATAATCGTAATAATATGTTAAGTATATTTAATTTAATCTATGGTGATAGAATAAATTAAATAGCTTAATATTATTATTTAATATTTTAGAAATATTAAATATAAATTAATAAGAGGAGTCTTATTAATATTGTTACAATTATTATTATTTTAATTTCTAAAAGAGTTTAGGAATTAATTTAATATAAGTACTCTCATTTATTCCTAATTGGATTAGGAAGGAAAATTAGTTAAAAGAGTTTAATTAATTATCCCTAATAAGATTAGGGAGCTTAATTAATTAAAAGAATTTAATTAATTAAATAAATCCCAATTCCTTAATTGTTAAGGTGGGTTGCCCACATCTATAAATAAGAGGAGTCTTATTATGGGTGGTATGGGTTGTTGACTTTTTCAACATATGTAATATTTCCAATAGTTGGGAGAGTACACCTTTTCTATAGAGATAGAAAACTAGGGTTTGAGCCATAACACCCATCTTCTTGAATTCTTTATTTTTCCTTGGTGGATCACCTCTAGAGGCCAAACGCTTGGGTAGCTAACGTTGATCTAAGGAAGGAACCAAACCCGATGGATTCAAGTTGAACGCGAAAAGGATTGGAGGTGAACTTGTACCTGAGGAAGCTCGATCTTCAAGGGTATGATTCTCATTCGTTATCTTTTTCGTTTAATTAATAATTGTGCATAAAGGGTGATCCGGGTATATGGTTTGTAAAATTTTAAACTCTGATTTTTACACGCTTCCGCTTAATTTTTGCAATTTGATTGCGTTTATGAATATTACAAACCTAACAGTGGCATCAGAGCCAAACTTTTATGCGAATTATTAATTGTTTTAATTTGATATGTGTATTGATATATGTTTAGAACAATTTAATTGGGCATAATTTATTGTATAAAATTTATTTAAAAAAAAAAAAAAAAAAAAAAGGACGCCAGCGTGTTTCCTGCTAACCACTTCAATTCCGTGGATAACATATGCTGGCACGCAAATCAAGGAAACCAAAACCGGCAGCAACAAATGTTTTTTTTCATGCAAAAGGAACTTCGGCTATATTATATATATATATATATATATATATATATATAATCAAGTTACGGTTATTATATTATATATATATATAATAGTTATATATATATATACTATATATATATTATTCTTAATTATTTTATAATTAAAATAAAATGTTTATTTTAATTTTAAAATAAAAGTTTATTTTAATATTAAAATAAAAGAGTTTATTTTAATTTTAAAATTGAATATTATATATATATATATATAATTATTTTAATCTTAAAATAAAAGTTTATTTTAATTTTAAAATAAAAAGGGTTTATTTTAATTTTAAAATTAGAATTTCATGCTAACTAATTAGAGTTGGAATTGGATTCAATGATAACTAATTGGAGTTGAAATTGTATTCCATCTTTCCTTAAATAAAGGAGTTTATTTAGATATAAAATAGGATTTCATATTATTCAAAATAAAAGAGTTTATTTGTGAATAGAAAGAGAATCCTAATTTCCTTAAATAAAAGAGTTTATTTAAATATGGAATAAGATTTCATATTATTCAAAATAAAGGAGTTTATTTGTGAATAGGAAAGTGAATGCATGTTTCCTTAAATAAAGGAGTTTATTTAGATATGAAATAGATTTCATATTATTCAAAATAAAGAAGTTTATTTGTGAATAGGAAAGAAAATCCGTGTTTCCTTAAATAAAGGAGTTTATTTAAATATAAAATAAGATTTCATATTATTCAAAATAAAGGAGTTTATTTGTGAATAGGAAAAGAATTAAATGTTTCCTTTAATAATTTTTTTTACATGGAATTGGATTCCATAATTAATTAAAATAAAAGAGTTTATTTTAATTAAAGATTTTTTATACATGGAATTGGATTCCATAATTAATTAAAATAAAAGAGTTTATTTTGATTAAAGATTTTGATTAAAATAAAATAGTTTATTTTACTCAAAATAGGATAAATTAAAATAAAATAGTTTTATTTTGATTTAAATTTGGATTAAAATAAAGGAGTTTATTTTGATTCAAAAATAGATTTTATACTAACTAAATTTGCCCATTAAATGATATCAATATATATATTAAATGTTTATTATTCATGGGATGAATGTTATTTATTGATGCGTATGGTGATGTGTATGATAATAAATGGGATTGATTATGGACTATTGACCAATGCGATTGGATTTTATTTTAGTTGGATGCACGAATGTATGGGTTTTTATTAAATGGGGTCTGCGTACCTCGTCTTCTCTAATTTTTTCTTAATGTAAATTCTATCTCCTCCTATGTACTTCCCTTATCACGATCAAGGTTTCTATTTATTTTAAAATAGTTTTGTAATAGGAATATTTAGAATTAATTTTGAAGAATTAGAGATCAAGGACAAGAAGCGCTTGAAGACTTGTTTGTAATAGAGCCTTAGGTTTAAATGTAATAGTTATATTTAAATATTATTTCTCGCACCCCTAGGGTTTGACCTTTTGGTTCACTTGGTGGCTCTAGTGAACCAAACTAGAATAAAAGTCCATAATCAATCCGGTAGAATATAGTATTCTGCGATGGTCTCCGAGCAGATAGTATAAATGATTTGGTACGTGAGCTATTAAGACGATGCGTGAAATCGTCGCTATAGGTGAATTTGGTCGAGCTATTAAATGATGCAACCGTCGCTATAGGTGAGATTTGGATATATATTAGCGCCATAAAGTTAGATTAATTTGATTTGTATATATATAGCGACGAGTCGCTATATCTTCCCAAATTTTAAAGAAAATCTTTGTTTCTATCTGATAATTTTTATTTATTTTTACTGTTAAAAACATAACCACATTCAACCATCGATCTGAATATAACATTTACAACTAAAAGAATAAAACAAATAAAGTCTATTAATGTATAATATCATCTAAATATACATAACCATCCAAAATCATTATTACTATGTATCAAAAGCGATATATAACCAATGACACATTTAACATATTTTTAGTATCACATCTAACAAATTTTCATCAAAAATAGTGTTACATATAACAAATTTCAATGACGTGACATGTCACGGGTCCTCTATAGGATTATTTGATCCGCTAATATCACCATTATCTCCTTACGTGTATCGATCCTACAAATTAATTATCAAGTGAACTTGTTAATCCATAAAAACATAATGATAGCCCCAAAATTTAAGTATAAGTGAAGTGAGAGCAACACACGATTGTTGGATTGAGCATTTGGGCCGATGAATTCTTCATAAATTACATCATAATTGATAATAGTTCATCCACTTTCCTTGCGAGTATCATCTCCTTTTTCCTTTTTTTTTTTTCAACTCGACTTTCATTCTTGATTCTCACGTTGTACCTCATTATTTGTGTCACGAGGCCCCCAGTGTTTGTAGTATGTGGCACCAACTCCACCTTGTCGAAGTCTACCATATATCGCTCTGGTCCAAGAACTTGTGCAAGTATATCATTCCGTCTCTCTTCTCTTGCTTTCACCGATCGATTCTGAGTCTTCTTTAACTCGATAATTTTTCTGTGAAAATATATAAGGCAAATTATACACAACTTAAATATACAAGGCAACTTAAATATACTGAGGCATAATAGGTTTTCGTTTCCGTCTCTTCATAATAAGATAAAGAAAATAATAAGAAATAGGATAAGAAATCTTTGCGAATGACATTTCCAAGGAAGAAAAAAAACATAACATTTCTTCAAATTAGCAATTGAAAGAAAGAAAAATTCAATTATGAAAAAAAAGCATCAAGTATGATTCGCAATTTGGAACGAAGATAGAATTATGTGTTACGATATAGTAGTTTATCGATATAATGTGTTTGTATACCCGAAATCTGAGCAACCAATTTATGCTTCATGACCCGATCAACAAAGTCTTGAGGAGTTCTTGCATTTGAACCCATTAACCTACCACACATTTTGGGAACCGATCTTCCAATTTAATTTAACCCAAAAGTAGAACTAAGATTAAATTTGTACAAGTTACTTCTTATGTGATCAAGACCTAATTAGTAACTGGATTTGAATGGCTACATTTATCATCCTATAAAAACCGGAGGAGAGCTCACCTCATGTTAGGCAGATAAGGACCTTTTCCACCCCGGCACCACTTGTTTGAGCAATCACCTCAGAGGTCCTTTTCATTTGCTAGTTCATTCTTTACTTCTTGTTCTTATACATCACTGTCTTGGTATTTATGGGTGTGTCCAGGGCACCTAACAAGTGTGCCTCTGTGGGTATTCAAGGAATTGCTTGGGCCTTTGGTGGTATGATCTTTGCCCTTGTCTCTTTGCTTGACTTCTTTGGTATTTCGGTTAGCAACACATGATTCCTCTCTTTTCCTGTCTTTACTCTAAATTTTTTCATCATCACTTCACAAATCTCTTGTTTTTCTTCATGCGAGTATATATTTCTTAGTTTCTCCTCATTTCATCCTAAGTAGTCTCTAATTTCTTACTCTTTGTGGGTTTCTTTTAGATCTTGTACTCTTAACCTTTTTATCATAGTTTCATGTTTTCTTGGGATAATATTTATATGGGTGTTTTAGCTTTTGTACTATTATTTGAGTTAATTTGTGGCCATTCTCTCTGGCTACTGAGAAAAGAATGAATGTGGATAGACTGCGTTCAACCGATGTTAAGCCCTCAAAACCAACTCTAACAAAGTCCACCAGTTTGAACTACAAGTAAGCGTATATATTCTTAATTTTTACTTTGTGGATGCACAATTATACTCTCACATTAATTTTGTACAATTATGTATATATGAAGTAATACTACGGACTATTATATTTACTTTATCGGGACTACAAAGCTCCGGTTTCTCTTCTTATTTACTATAATCGTGATATTAGCTTAACGAGTGATAAATTTTTAACATTATAGTAATTATCGGTTTCTCTTCTTATTTACTATAATCGTGATATTAGCTTAACGAGTGATAAATTTTTAACATTATAGTGATAAATTTACGCTTACGACCTTGGCAATTTTAGGTATCTTGATCTTTTTTATTTAATAAATATATTTTTTTATTTATCCCTTACGAGTTGATAAGCTGTTGGGAATTGGGATCATGATGTGATGATGGTATCTTTGTCTCGAATGAGTTTTATGATTAATTGATATGATTATTACGATGCTTGGTTGTAAGATTGTTTGGATTATGTACAATGCTTACATTTTTTGTAATAGAAATTGTTGTAGGACATGGGACAAAAGCTCCTGTTCATATAGGGCAAGAGTTAGTAAACTCAATTATAGGGTTTCGATCTTCACTTTTATTTTCCTTTTTGTTGCTAAATGCGGTACACTGATTTTTTTATTAGTTTCCTTTTGCTTGACCAAGTAATCTTGATTATCTTGGTTTTCAATCTTCATTTTTAGTTAAGCTTTCTCCTTTGTTGTTAAATAATTTTCCTGCAAGTAAAATTTACGACCGGGAAGATGTAATGGTCTTTCCTTCCTTGCAACTTTATTTTTGTTCTTGATTACGTGGTTTTCGATATTCGGTTTTAAATCCCTCTTTACTTATTAAATGTTTTCTTTGTCTGAGTGAATAATACAAAAAATAAAGGAATTATGATATTTGATTCGATTAATGAAGTAACTTAGTTACATTTTCTAATCTTATAAAATTTGCATCATCATATCACATAACATATTGTTGATGAAATCATCGGGAGGCGTGGAATAAGAGTAATGCGGGTTTTGAATCACTACCAACACAAAAGCTTGATGAGAAGACTAGAATTTGTGGACAATATGGAATGATCTCTAATATGATGTGGTCATTTCTTTCGCATTTAATGGGAGTTTATTTCGGGGAGAATGAACAACTTTCAAAATATGGAGACACTTAAAGTCGGCCGGGGCTATTTTGTTTGAGGAGCTTAAAAAGTTGATAGAGGTAAATCCACTTTTCGAGGATAAACTTCAATTTCCCGGCTTGAAGAACTCGAGGTTACGGACATTAATCAATCGAGGTACCTTAGTGAAATTTTATTCAATCAACCGTCTTTTGTTTTGTTTGTTTATTATGGCCATCTAAGAATTTGTTTACGATTTGCGACTTAAATTGGCGACATCGGCTCTGCAAGAGTCCAAACTCTAACCCGGACATAAAAACCCTCTTTGTGGACCATACATGTGGGCAACCAAATGGTGCTTGTGGTTCCATCTCCTGTCACTAATCGGCTAATGGGTTCCATGCCTAAAGTGAGTTGTTTCACTTCTCTGGGTGCTCATGGTGTAAGTTAAATAAGAGAACATTGAGCTTCATTTTAGTCATTTCTACACTTTGATTGGGAGCTCTATATTATGATTTTCCTTATTACATTTTTGTAATATTTTCCTTTTCATTTTAGCCATTCCAACTTTGCACTTGCATTCTAACTTCCTCTCTTGGAGGATGGATGGCTAACACATCCTCCATCTTGCACACCCAAATGATTTACGGAGGTCCATATAGCGATAATCTTTGGTAATTTTATTGAGTTGACAACATAATTGTCATGTGTAATTTATTTGTCATTTGCATTTGTAATGTTCTCGAGTTTGATTAGAATAAGTGTAGACCATGAGTTTTGGTTTTAAATTGTTAGCTCTATATATGTCATAATGAATTAATATGTATTGATGTAGAAACGCTCTCTCCATTGAGAAGCACTTCATATAAATGGAAGGTGTATAATAACAGAGTTTGTTCATTTACTACTTCTATACATACTAGTCTAAGACTGTCACCATCGCTTTTCCCATTGAATCTGCGACTACCATAATTCTCACGAATCTTGATTCTGGTATGGTTTGGTAGACCAAAGCGAGCAAATTTAAACATTTAGGTATCTTTCTTTGACCCAAAACTTGCCCCATAATTCTCCGGTTTACATATTATATACGCTGAAGTTCTGCTATAGAAATGCAAGGTTTCTTTGTTAGTCCACATAAGCCTCCGATTATCGGTGCTACTGGCCAGGAATCTATTGTTCATCATTTGTAAAGAAATAGAGTGAAAAGGACATTGGACATGAATTGAGGAGGATCGATGAACTAGATGTTCTTTTGGGTTTTTTCTTCTTTGGAATGTCTTTGGTGTATTTAAGTAGAGTAGCGGCGGGGAAAGGATAGTAATAGATGTAAGTTTATAATAAGTTGAAATCGATCTGATGAAGGTTTGCAATTGGCAACTGTATCTTCACTTGTCAAACAATGGGAAGTCTTGGTGGAGGACTTGATAACATTTTAACTTCCTAACGAGCTTGCATGTGTTGATATATGTACTTGGACTTGATGTTTCCCAATTTTGAGCTCTAGTACTCGACCACGATTAAACGTGCTTTAAAGTTTGAATGACCACCATTATATTCTATTTCCACACAAAAATTTTGATATATACCAAAAGTTGTTCGACTTTTTTAAGCCCTTTTCTTGATCGAAACCTTTTACATGAAATCTTGTATCTTTATATTCATGTAAATGAATGCTCTAAAACAAACTCACACACACATACGGGGATAAAGAGTTAAAAAACCCATTGTTTGAGGATTGATAAATCGTACCACATTCGAGGATGCTCCGGTAAAATTGAGTTATCACTTGGTGTGGGATTTGTATATACATATCTGCTCGATCAATCTCTTTATTATTTATTTGGTACTACAAATAAAACAAAAAATAGTTCATAATTAATAATAATACTCTATTTATAAAAGTCTAATACATGATTAACGATAAAAAATATTGAAATGACATCAAATATTACGAATTCATGCTTCTTTTTTGGAATTGATTTAGTGCCCAATGTATGACCTACCAACAATTTTTTTCCCGATTTTCACAATTTTTTGTTGCTATATCCTGCATTGTATGTATTTATAAATTAATAATAATATATAACAATAAGTAAGAATTGATAATATATAAATTAGAATAAACCTGACTCATGCATTATCGGTTAGCCATAATCAACCAACGACCCATTGATTAGGATTTACTCGATCATTGTTGATAGTATTATTTATCGATTTGCACACGGTCACCGGGCACAAAATTATTACTCTTTAAGTTAGACTTCCATCTCTCCACCTATTGTTCATGATAGTCATCGGTTTTCTCTTAGCATTGGGGTGATCTGTGGTAAATCGTTTCTACAACAAACAAATTTACACATATATTAGTTTGTTTCAATGTGCTTAATGTCAAATTCTATAAAATGGTATGATTAATAACCTTGAATTTCATCCCAAGCCCTTGTCATGTTAGCCTCTGTCATATTGGACCATGTTGGAGTACTTATTGGGAAAAATTCTCCATTGCGAGCAAGACACCCGAGAAAAGTGGTTAACTTATTGGCCTCTCCCCCAACAGGCTGACCATTTGCATCATAAATTACTTTTTTGGGTGCATCGCTATTTGACCATAATTTTGCTCCCATCGTTGGTCCACGCTTCCTCTTAGGTCGAGAACCTAAAAGAGAAAAGAATCAAGAACTATGTATTGAACAAAAGATGAATTGAACATATAGAACCTTGATGATTCTGACTCGTGTCTAATTTCTATGTCTCATTTTGTTCGATCAACTACTCATATAATTACTTGTGTCATACATATTTATGTAATGATTCATACTATATATTTATTATGAATTAAAAATAAATATATAATATCTTTATTATTCAATATAAAAATCAATAATATGACGAGTCCCCCCCTTCCTACATTTTGGGAGGATTACGGGTTAAAGTCCGAGGAGTCCCACATACATTTATTCCTTGGGGTTCAAAGACTTCCATTTACAAAATTTTATAATCTACAAGTTATATAAGCACATTATTAGCTCACTAGATGAAGGATGAAGTATGAACTAAAATTTGGATAGCAAGATTTTAAAACCATGAAGTAAAATATACATAATCTGACTTTATATAGAAAGCCTGACACCAAGTTAATTCTCATGACAATGCAAGTATAAGTGTAGATATATGCATGGTACCTTCAACATTCTCATGAATACTTTCCTCCTCTACATATGGTTCATCGGCATGGATCTCATTATCATTAATTTAGGACCCATTGGAGCAGATTAGCACGAGATCTAGGCGTTACTATTAGAAGCCATTAAAAGCAACACGAGAAACAAAAATATGAATGTGACACTCGTGAAAAGTTATTAGTTAAATCTAATGAGCAGTAGAACTTTCCACGGTTATTAGTTAAATCTGAAAACTAAGTCCCCAAAATTAACAAATACATCCAAATGAAATACATCTGAAAATAAGTTGGCTAGCTAATACTGAAATTTGTAGACACCAGGTGGGGCGGGGAGGCGACGTAGTCCATTTAATTTCCGTTTTAGTCTAATTTGATCTTCAAATCTACTTACATTGAAATGTTGACAAAGAAGTGTGTTTAAAACACTAATAAGATGATGTAGAAAACAAAGTAAAAGCTAATAGTACAAGGAGCACCAAGATATAATATCAAAAAGCGGATCTATCAAAGTGTAACGGTTTCTCTTTTGGAGAAAATGGACAAAGTGTAAAAAGCAGATCTATCAATTGTGATGTTTATCCTCTTCATTCTTCGTCATCTTCATTTTCCTCACTATCACCCTCCTCTTCATCTTGGGACCCTCATCTTCTCCTTCATCTTCGTCTTCGTCTTCGTCTTCGTCTCCATTCTCATCTTCATTTTCATCAACAATATGTTCAATCATTACGTCTTTTGAAGCGAGATGTATCAATTTGAGATCCTAGTTTTAAACTTACTTTCGGGTCTTTTTCGTCCATTTTCAACTAATTCACATCAACGTCATTCCTAACCCAATTTATGTTTTCAATATCAACTTCTGCTATTTGGGTGATGAATTCTTCATTGGTATTGGGTAAATCGTCACTATCGAGAATCTACTTGACATCTTCACATAAATCTCTCGGCTTTGTTAGTATAACCACCGCCATGATTGTTATCCCTTTGATCATCAACATAAAATATTTGTTGAACTGGCGAGGCATTACAAAGGGCTCATCGGTTGAACCAAACTTTTGATGATTTACTGGCGTGAAGCCATAGTCATCGATTTTGACCCCTCTATCACGTGCTAAACCGTCATACCACTTACATTTGAATAGAACAACTTTGCGGATCCATAATAATCTAATTCAACAACATCTTCCAAAATACCAAGTATTCAACTACATCTTCCTTAGGATTTGATCTCTAGCGGATGAATATCCACGAGTAGTTCTTACCACATATACCCCACTATTACTGCGTTCTCCTCTTACTCTCACAACTTGTCGAATGGAATCGATACCCATTTACCAAATAACCATCTCCTCTCCTGCCTATCAAATTTGGGCCAAATGCAAGAGCTTGAACTTCCTTTGAAGCATCGTTATTCATAGTTGCCATCTACAAAATGGTAGCGATATAAGCAAATTCCATCCATTTATTATTAATAACCATTACAAAATTTTGCATAAAATTACGTTCAAATAATGTAGTACTTACATAATTCTTAAACCATTCAGGAAATTCCTTTTTCTTAGCATTGTCAATTTCCCTTGGCGTCGGTTTTTGCTTACGCTTTCCGTCGTCATAACATATATGAATCTTGCGAAATACTACAAATAAATAAACAAATTAAACAAATTTTTTTTTCATAGCTAGGTAGCTAACATAAGTTATTAATATTTGAACAATAAATGTCATTCTTTATTTACTCACCTTAGATATGACTCGACCTCTGTACAATTAAATAGCACATCTGGTGTGCACTCTTGACATCATCGCTACATAGAGTACAAACTTTTGGGACATTAAGAAATGGAAGACCTATGTTTCTAAATCTGAGAGAGAATCTCTTTTCCTTGTTCATATCCAGCTTCATTTCTTCCAACTCGTTTCCATGCAGCATTGTTTTGACTCAAATATCTTGAGCAAAATGTAACACATTCTTCAACAATATACCCTTCTACAATTGACCCTTCTGGACGACTTCTATTGCGAATATACCCTTTTAACTTGCCCATGTATCTTTCAAAAGCCCACATTTGTCGATATTTAACATTTCCATTATCTTAGCCTCTTGATGAGGTGGACACACAAATGTACCATTATATCAAAAAGCGGGAGGAAACACCATCTCGAAGCTTGCAAAAAGTATTAGCGAATTTTTTTTGTTCAACCGTTCATAATCTTCCGATGTGTTATAGTTGGAACATAATTCTCTGAAGTAGTTACAAAGTTCAATTATTGTTGAGCGGACATATACAGGCAAATCGGTTTTGTCGTATTGCTATTGGAAGTAATTGTTGCATTAAAATATGGCGGTCGTGACTTTTAAGACCTGAGATCTTGCCCCCCTTCAAATTGATGCAACGTGAAATATTTGAAGCATATCCATCAGGTACCTTAACATTTTTCAACACTTGCAAGAAATCATGTCTTTCTTTCTTAGACATTGAGTAGCTTGCGGTAAATGAAAAGTACTTTGAATTGCTTGCTTGCGGGTATTGGATGGAGCTCTCTTCTTATACCCATTGTCATCAAGTCGATCGTGCTTTTAAATTATCTTTTGACTTTCCTTGCACACTCAACAATGTCCCAATCAAATTTATCACAAATGTTTTTGGCAATGTGCATTCCATCTAGATTGTGGCGCATGACAAAGGTTCCGCCTATATGGCGATTCAAAGAAAATAGATTTCTTCCTCGAATTATGTTTTTGAGTCATGGGGAATGGTCTTCGTGCTAGTGGGTGTCTTTCCAAAAGTGACATTAATAGCATTAACTTGTTCAAGAATATCAAATCTGATGGCACCACCGGAGCTTCACTATATGTCACATTCTCCGTTAAATCTTCGTGTATCAAACCTATAACTATGACCCGACTCGAGAAAACAACGATGCGATATAACATTCCTTACTTTGCAATCTACAAGAGCGAGTGTTCATTTGACATGATGGACAAGCTAACTTACCTTTAGTACTCGACCCGAACAACATAGCAAAAGTTGGAAAATCACTAATTGTCCTGATAGTGCCGCATGCGCATTTGGAACTTTATACTTAGTTAGATGCATCATACGTTTCAACCCCATTACTCCATAGTATCTTCAACTCCTCAATTAAAGGTTGCATATACACGTCAATATCATTACATGGAGAGTTTGGACGGTATTAACAAAGGCATGATAAAATACTCACCTTCATACACATCCATGGTGGTAAGTTATATCTGACAATTGTCACCGGCCATATACTATCTGGTGACCCATGGGTAAAGGGACTCATGCCATCGATGGACGGTCAAGGTCTTACATTTCGATGTTCTTGAGAGAATGTAGGGTACATTGTATCCAAATGCTTCCAAGCGGCGAGTCGGTGGATGACGATTCACTCCATCTTTCGTCGCTTTTACATGATGCCACATCATGTATTTTGCGATTTCTTGAGACATAAATAGCCTCTGCAATCTAAGATTAACGCTAAATAACGTAATTGCTTCACGACTACTTTGCTCCTCTTCGTTTTGTATCTATTTGTGTCTTCTACGATATGACCATCTCGATGCCTTCCATCTCGATGATTTGCAAACTGTCTGAAGACTCTAATTTTCATTCTCCTCGAAAAGAGCATACAATCATTCTCGCGTGCATCAATCTTCTCATAACCAAACCCTAAATTTCCAACCATTTTCTTCATTTCATAAAAATTATCGAGCAAGTTTGCAAATGATGGAAATGATGACTTGAACTTTCTGAGCAATCCATCAAAGGACACATCGGTCCATTTGCTAACATTTTATGATTGAAAAGCCATACAACGAATGAAAGGATTTGTCTCATTTTCACATCCGGGATATAAAGGTTGATTGGCCTCGACATGTACTTTTGGTATTTTGAAGCTTGGTAAGCGAATCTACACCGTGATCCCTAAATATATCATTTACCATCTCGGGCATCGATGCTCATCTTGGGATTGTGATGGTTCTTCGTGAACATCATCATTACTCACATCCACACAATCCACATCTTCCCTTGATGCACCCAATTAGTGTAGCCAAACATAAATCCATCACAAATCAAATGTTCACGAATAGTAGCTCGAATCGGTATCGACCATTTACACAATTCTTACATGGGCAAGAGAATTCTTCCAGTTACCATGCCCACTTTTTTGAAACCAAAGTCGAGAAATATCTACATGCTGCAAGATATTCTCTAGAATATCTTGGTAATTCCATCCACATCTTATCCATAATATTATGTCCCTAAATCAAATTGAACAACCATCGAAATGATATTGCGTATAGAAATCTATCATAATTAATTATGATAATTAATTATCATAATTAAGTACCTTGAATGCCAACCAAACTCCCGTTTCACTCAAATAAAACAAAAAAGGTCGTAGATAATTTAAATATTAATTATCATAATTAACAATTTCAAATAAGCGTAGGTAATAATTAAGGGTGACTACACCAAAACATTACATTCAAGGTCTCGATGTTGGACATGGAAGTTCTTTTTAATTATAAGCCTCAAATATTCCTACAAATTAATATGAAGGGGGAACAAGAGGCAAATTGTTAGGAAAAGCAGAAAAATAAACCCGTAAAGCGAAAGGAAAACTAATAAATCATCAATAAATAATAAATGGCTCTAAAAGCGATAAATCATAGAATAATAACGCGATGAAGTCTCACATGAGGTAAACATGCGAGTTCAAATCTTATCTTCTACAAGAACAAGAGGGAACCTAACAGAATCAGAAAGCAGAACTTCAATCTTCTTCACCAACAACTCATGTCCCGGCCTTGTGTTAACTAAATTTCTATGACATAATAGACCCCAGGGTTCAAAAGACAAAATATCAAGGAAACCAAGATAGAAATATACATATATATATATATATATTGTATAGAGAGAGAGAGAGATCATTTGGCTAACTAAGTATCAAATAACTTATGCGTTCCTTAAGATAACATCTCAATTGGTATAACTAGTAATTTTTCCATAACAAACACATTCCATTTTTTTTTATTTTCTTTTATTCTTCAAGTTTAAAAATGTAAAGTACAGAGTCCATGTCCTTAAATGCATATCTGGGAGCATAAACCCCAAATTATCAAGGGACATAACATCACCTATGTTTTCTAATCATACTGACTAACAAGGACTCTAATTATTCAAAGATCATCACGAAATAGGATAGACTCATTTAAATGGGACAAAGTTTATACCGAGAAGCTATACTTCCCGGACACGACTCCTCACTCGTGATTACTAATTATTGACTCTGAAGTTGCCAACTCAAATTTACAGTCCGGAAAAGGCCTGAAACTATAGATCTCAAAGCAGTTCGAAAATCTTATGAATCGGGTTGCCCAACTAAGCATCACCTTCCTCATAGATGTAACACCAACATGGAACACGTGGTTACGAAAATCGTAAGTGAAAAGTCGGATTCGATCTAAGATGACCTTCATCGAGAGAAGTTGACTAGATACATGTGAGTATAGATCAATCATAGCCTCTAAAATAACCACAGACTTTGCATAGAAAGCATCTGAGAGAATTATGCGATTCGATTATTGACCCACCAAGTAGATACACATCCTCTTTTATATCGGTTCCATCATTTGATAGGAAAATAATTAGAAATATCCTAGTTGGCCAATCGGGTAAAAGAAAAGCATAAAAATATTCACATGGTAACTAACGGCCTGACCCATATATAGAACTATATTAACATTGGAATGTGTTTGCCAATGTTGCTTACATAGTCGCTTGATCCGATAATTTGCCATCTTGGCACAACATATGTTGAACAACAAGCATAATTAGCCAAACACATCATCTTACACCAAAAAAACTACCATGTAGACTATCAATATCCTGGCGCTCATAAATCAAACATGGCAATTTGCAACTTCACTTCCATATGCTTTCAAAATCTTTATTGAACATGAAAAATATAGATTTATATATGAAATATACACTATTTAGTGTTAATAGTAACCTTGGCAACATCTTAACATTTTTAACAAGTACCCTACCTTGTATTTCTCTTGGATTTCTCGAATCGAAAGCGAGACACGAGATGATGTTAATCGAATGATGCGAGAGACACGAGATGATGTTAATCGAATGATGTAGAGACACGAGATGATGTTAATCGAGTGATGTTAATCGAGTTAATCGAATGATGTTAATCGAGTTACACGAGATGAGCAACGATGTCGATTTGGGGAAAGAATATGAGAGACCCTTTAACCTCTCGTATATGATCGCGCTCCCTTATATGACCCTCGTTAATTAAAATCCTTAAAAAATTCCTATCTGAAGCGGTCTTTTGTGACCCTCGCATGATAAACAACCTTGAGGGTCCTATCTGAAAGACGATCGAGAAGTGACCGTCGCTATATATACCCTATAGCGACGGTTAAAATGTCGAATACGTCGCTATATCTAAATCGCTATATGTTGAATTTCTAGTAGTAAACATTATGCTTCGATGTTTCTACCTATTTATTTATATATAGTTTGTTGTGTCACCACAAGGCTATATACATTTGAAATGGGATCCTTATTCTCACTAGCAAATCTTTAATTAGATTTTGCTTAACTATATAAGTGAGGGTAATATAGTTTGAAGAAAAATAGTGGGAGATACCAATTTAAAACAAGACCTAATTTATTTTGGTAATTAATAAAAGAATGTATGTTAAAATGTTGTTAATTACAAATTCATTTACTGAAATTTTACAATGTCTAAAATTACTATCATCTGCGAAGCATATTAGATGCTAAATTAACGGGGCCATCAATTAAACGGATTGGTTAAGAAATTTGAGAATAGTTCTCATAGTGAAAAAAGCTATCTTATGTCCTTAATACGCCTATCCTCGCAATGGTTGCGACATAATGCCTCGAGGAAGAGATTGCTACTTTTAGAAAGTGGCAAAATGATGCACATTGGCTCAACGCATCATGCGGCGTATCCATGAGTAACGAGCTTCAAACGTCGGATGAAACTATGGATGCTTCTACTATATTCCCGCACATCAAGTAGTTGATGGTGAGGAAAGTAGGGCCCGATAGATATCGAGATATCTAAGGAGCTCTTCCGATCTAGAATGGCCAATGGCACTATAAGATGCATAAAAGTTCTTAACATAATCAATTTGATTGATCAATTAGGACAACTGGTTTTGTCATGGATGGAGAGTTGAGCCAAGATTTGATCTTGCACTCACTCCCGGACTCCTTTCACAATTGTTGTGAATTTTTCATATGAACAAGCTAGATATCGGCCTCACCGATTTGCTTAACATATTGAAAAAGGTTGAGAGTCACTTTCCACCAAGAAAACCAAGTCTTCTTGGTAGGGGCCAAAGGATCTTCGAAAAGAAGAACGATTCAAAGAAGGTAAATGAAAAGGTAAAAACAAAGGATAATAAGAACAAAACTGATACGGATAGCAAAGGAGTTTGCTTCCACTGCAATAAGCCTGGACACTGGAAAGTAACTGCAAGAAGCATCTTGCAGAGGCTAACCAAAGAAGCTTAGTGAAGTTTGATTCATACATACTGATTTTGTTCATGATTGAAATAAATTTTTCTTTAAGTCAAGGTTCTACTTGGGTATTGGATACCGACTTTGGTTATCATAAATATAGATTTATGAAAGGACCAAATGCAGTAGAAAGCTAAACAAATATAAGTAATCCTATGTGTGGAAAATGAAGCAAAGGTTGCAACATTAGCCGTAGAAACTTATAGTTTAGCAATGCCTACGAGCAAATCTATTAAGTCAATAAGTTGTTATTGTATTCCGCCTTGTTAGAAATATTATTTCCATTTTATTGTTGGACAATGAAATCTTTGGTATTATGATTAAGAACAATTGTTGTTCTATTTATAATAATAATGTTTAAGTATAGAATCGAAAGATTACTTAATGGATTTTGTATACTTGACTTACGTGAAAAATTATTTTGTAAATTGAACAAACTAGTATAAGAAAAGGAGATGATCATTCAAAGAGTTGAATGTATGTATTTGTTGAAATACAAGTGTGAATTATTTGAAAGGTTCAAAGAATTCAGAAGTGAAACAAATTGACAAAGTATTAAGATTCTTTGATCGGATCAAGGAATAAATACTTGTGCAATAAGTTTCTAAATCATCTCAAATGGTTTTCTCATAATGGACACATCCTGATACGCAATAATTGATTGATGTATCTGAATGAAAAATCGTACCTTGTTGGACATGGTGCAGTCCATAATTATTTTACCGACATTCTAGTATCCTTCTAGGATCATGTCCTAGAAATGGCTGAATATCTACGAAAAAGGTAACCTCAAAATCCAGCCCCAAGACTCCATAAAAGTTATGGACAGGGAGGATTCCTAATCTTAAGTATGTTAAGATAAGGGGTTGTCCAACTTATGTGAAACAATTTCAAAGGATAAGTTTGGGACAAAATTTGACAAGTACAGATTTGTGGGACATCCTAAAGTAAGTTTAGGGTATATGTTCTATAATTCTACTTAGCAAAAGGTGTTTGTTACGAAACACGCTGCCTTCTAAGATAAAGGTGTTTATCATTGAAGGGGCTAGTGGGAGGATAATTGATCTTGAAGAGTTCAAGAACCACAAAACACTATAAGTCAAATAAGAGGAACACAGTAGATGAACCTATTGTACCACAAAATAATCGTAAATCTGAATAGTACCAAAGATACCGGAGGTATGGATTCATCATAGATGATGATGATGATGAGGTACACATCATAGAAGATGATGATCCAGATTACATCTGATGATGAGGTAAGTGTTGTAGACACTCGAGAAATGGATTGAAGTAAGTTTCTCAAATATGGAACATTCGTTTTGATGAGGCAATCAAAAGAGTTTGACTTTATCAAAATAAGAATGAACCTAGTGTGTACAAAAGGGTCGATTGGAGCATCGACATTCCTAGTACTATATGTTGATATACTACGGATAAGGAATGACATACCAATGCTACAATCAGTAAAGATAAAGTTGTCTAAACATTCCTCCATGAATGATTTGGAAGAGTATCTTAATTGGGGATATAAAATCTATATAGTTAGATTCAATAGGATGCTCGACTTAACCCAAGGAACGTATATTCATTTGATGCTAAAGTCGTTTAGCATGGCAAACTCCAAGAGATGTCTCATGTTGATGAGCCATGGAGTGTATCTCTCTTAATAGTCCCCATAGACTCCAAAGAAGAGAGATGCATGAGTGACAATCATGTATGCAATGAAATGTACGAGACCTGATGTTGATCAGTCATATTCTGGAGAAGATCACCGTAAGACGTTGAAAAACATCTTAAAGTTCTTAACCGACACTAAGGATGTGAGCATACATGGTAGGTCCGAATTAAAACTAGAGGGCTTTACGACTCAAGTTTTTCGAGATGCACTCAAGACGACCAAAAATCCACTTTAAGGTAAAGTGTTACCTTGAATAAATTGGTGCGTTGAATTGGAAAGGTTCCAAAACAGAAAGGAGTTCTTTGGTTTAGTGATAAAGACAAAGTATATAGCTATAAATGAAGCTGCAAGTTGATTGTTTGGATTAAAAGTTCATTACAGAACTAAGAATAGTTCCTAAGTCTCATCCTGGATCTAAACATGTGTTGTGGCACTTTTATTTGATTATTAGAATCATTGAAAGATGGGAAATCACTATAGAGATAGTGGACTCTCATGAACAACATTACATATCCATTAACTAAAGCTTATCCAACAGCAGGATAATCATCACTTAGAGAAGAAGAGTATGAGTTACCATGACGATTGGCTTTAGTGCAAGTGGGAGATTGAAAGTAGTATGCACACAAGCCAATCATGTTTGATGATAAAGCATATACTTTGTAACGATCTTATTCATTTATTAATAAAAAGTATTAATTTATTAAAGGCTTTTAATTATCTACATGATCTCGCTTTTAAAATATGTGATAAACCCATAGTTTTAAGCAATGCTTTTAGAATAATGATGATGATCATTCTAATGAGATCTAAATTCTTAGAAAGCTTAAAACTAAAATAGTTCCCAATCATTGGATTACTAAATTGGGGATTAGTGAATCCGGATAGATTGGTACATACGTTGCTTGCTCATTGGATGAGGATGATTGATCTCATGATCATTTGTGTGGAGACACTAAAGCAAGTATGTAGGTGCTTATTAGAGAATAAGTTCAATTTGAACGTGGCTCGCTAAGGAATACCTAATGGAGTTTTATTTGCTGTCAATAGAATTCTGTAGTGATAGTAAGTACAAGTAATCCTTGGACTTGAGATCATCATGGTATCTTGTGTATGATGAGTTATACTTTGACTTATTCCTTAAGACCCTTAGGGTATATCAAAGGGTATGCTTGGGTATAATAAGTTATACATGGAGATAATGAATGATCAATAAAGAATCTACCACTTCTAATAAAGAAGAGAATGTCCTATGTGATTCGATAAATGACAACCCAAAGAGTCCTTGGCGAAGGCGTAATGAAATTAGAAAGGAGTTTCTAATTTGCATTATTTGAGTTGTGCATTTAAGAGTCGAAATACATATAATTAAATAAAATAAGACTTGACAAAGAATTCCATGTCTTATATTTAATTGGGACATTGTATGGTGGAAGGATTGAATTATGCGGTAACTATTTACTCAAAGGTTCTTTAATGATTAATGTTGAAATCTATATTATCCGGGAAAGTCGTTGATCGCTAGGAGGCTTATCCCTATTATCGAATAAATATTATTTATTTAAATAAATTAATTATTTAATTTATTTATTTAAATAAGATTAGAATTGTTCTAATTGATTTATTCACAACCGGTTTAATATGGAGAACCTAAAGGGTCACACCATAAAAGGAAGAATAATTATTTAAGAAGTTAATGGCATAATCGTAATAATAATATGTTATATATATTTAATTTAATCTATGGTGATAGAATAAATTAAATAGCTTAATATTTATTATTTAATATTTTAGAAATATTAAATATAAATTAATAAGAGGAGTCTTATTAATATTGTTACAATTATTATTATTTTAATTTCTAAAAGAGTTTAGGAATTAATTTAATATAAGTACTCTCATTTATTCCTAATTGGATTAGGAAGGAAAATTAGTTAAAAGAGTTTAATTAATTATCCCTAATAAGATTAGGGAGCTTAATTAATTAAAAGAATTTAATTAATTAAATAAATCTCAATTCCTTAATTGTTAAGGTGGGTTGCCCACATCTATAAATAAGAGGAGTCTTATTATGGGTGGTATGGGTTGTTGACTTTTTCAACATACGTAATATTTCCAATAGTTGGGAGAGTACACCTTTTCTATAGAGATAGAAAACTAGGGTTTGAGCCATAACACCCATCTTCTTGAATTCTTTATTTTTCCTTGGTGGATCACCTCTAGAGGCCAAACGCTTGGGTGGCTAACGTTGATCTAAGGAAGGAACCAAACCCGGTGGATTCAAGTTGAACGCGAAAAGGATTGGAGGTGAACTTGTACCTGAGGAAGCTCAATCTTCAAGGGTATGATTCTCATTCGTTATCTTTTTCGTTTAATTAATAATTGTGCATAAAGGGTGATCCGGGTATATGGTTTGTAAAATTTTAAACTCTGATTTTTATCTCGCTTCCGCTAATTTATGCAATTTGATTGCGCTCATGAATATTACAAACCTAACAACTATCATGTATGCAATGAAATGTACGAGACCTGATGTTGATCAGTCATATTCTGGAGAAGTTCACTGTGAGACAGTGAAAAACATCTTAAAGTACTTTACTGGTACTAAGGATGTGATTATATATATGGTGGGTCTGAATTAAAACTAGAGGGCTTTACAGACTCAAGTTTTTCAGACAGACCAAGACGACCGAAAATCCACTTTAAGGTAAAGTGTTACCTTGAACAGTGGTGTAGTGAATTTGAAAGGGTCCAAATAGCAAAAGGTTGCTGGTTTAGTGATAAAGACAAAGTATATAGCTATAAATGAAGCTGCAAGTTGATTGTTTGGATTAAAAGTTCATTACAGAACTAGGAATAGTTCCTAAGTCTCATCTTGGATCTAAACATGTGTTGTGGCACTTTCATTTGATTATTAGAATCATTGAAAGATGGAAATCACTATACAGATAGTGGACTCTCATGAACAACATTACATATCCATTAACTAAAGCTTATCCAACAAACAGGATAATCGCCACTTAGAGAAGAAGGGTATGAAATACAATGGCGATTGGCTTTTAGTGCAAGTGGGAGATTGAAAGTAGTATGCACACAAGCCAATCATGTTTGATGATAAAGCATATACTTTGTAACAATCTTATTCATTTATTAATAAAAATTAATTTATTAAAGGCTTTTAATTATCTACATGATCTTTGTTTTATAATATGTGATAAACCCATAGTTTTAAGCAATGCTTTTAGAATAATGATGATGATCATTCTAATGAGATCTAAATTCTTAGAAAGCTTAAAACTAAAATAGTTCCCAATCATTGGATTACTAAATTGGGGATTAGTGAATCCGAATAGATTGGTACATACGTTGCTTGCTCATTGGATGAGGATGATTGATCTCATGATCATTTGTGTGGAGACACTAAAGCTAGTATATAGGTGCTTATTAGAGAATAAGTTCACTGAACGTGGCTCGCTAAGGAATACCTAATGGAGTTTTACTTGCTTCATCAATAGGAATTCATGTAGTGATAGTAGTATAAGTGATCCTTGGACTTGAGATCATCATAGTATCTTGTGTATGATGAGTTATACTTTGACTTATTCCTTAAGACCCTTAGGGTATATCAAAGGGTATGCTTGGGTATAATAAGTTGTACATGGAGATAATGTATGATCAATAAAGAATTTACCACTTTTATTAAAAGAAGAAATGTCCTATGTGATTCGATAAATGACAACCCAAAGAGTCCTTGGTTAAGGCGTAATGAAATTAGAAAGGAGTTTCTAATTTGCATTATTTAGTGTTGTGCATTTAAGGATCGAAATACTTATAATTAAATAAAATAAGACTTGACGATAATTTCATGTCATGCTTATATTTAATTGGGACATTGTATGGTGGAAGGATTGAATTGTACGGTAACTATTTACTCAAAGGTTCTTTTATGATTAATGTTGAAATATATATTATCTGGAAAGTCGTTGATCGCTAGGGAGGCTTATCCCTATTGTAGAATAAATATTATTTATTTAAATAAATTAATTGTTTAATTTATTTATTTAAATAAGATTAGAATTGTTCTAATTGATTTATTCACAACCGGTTTAATATGGAGAACCTAAAGGGTCTTACCATAAAAGGAAGAATAATTATTTAAGAAGTTAATGGCATAATCGTAATAATATGTTATGTATATTTAATTTAATCTATGGTGATAGAATAAATTAAATAGCTTAATATTTATTATTTTAGAAATATTAAATATAAATTAATAAGAGGAGTCTTATTAATATTATTACAATTATTATTATTATTTTAATTTCTAAAGAGTTTAGGAATTAATTTAATATAAGTACTCTCATTTATTCCTAATAAGATTAGGAGGAAAATTAATTAAAGGAGTTTAATTAATTATCCCTAATAAGATTAGGGGCCCATTTAATTAAAAGAGTTTAATTAAATAATACCTTATTTTAATAGGGTTACTTGATATCTATATAAGAGGAGTCTTATATCGGATATCGTGAGAATACGTTATTCCAAGAGTTGAGAGTACGCCTCTTTTTATATAGAGATAGAAAAACTAGGGTTTAGCCAACCACCCATCTTCTTGAATCTTTTTCTTCCTTGGTGGATCACCTCTAGAGGCCAAACACTTGGGTGGCTAACGTTGATCAAAGGAAGGAACCAAACCCGGTGGATTCAAGTTGAACGCGAGAAGGATTGGAGGTGAACTCGTACCTGAGGAAGCTCAGATCTTCAAGGGTATGTTTCTTATTCATCTTTTTCATTTAATTAATAATTGTGCATAAAGGGTGATCTGGGTATATGGTTTGTAAAATTTTTAAACTCTGATTTTTACACGTTTTCGCTTAATTTTTGCAATTTGATTGCGTTCATGAATATTACAAACCCAACACAAACCTTCTCGCTTTACGCTCGTCGGTATTGACTTGATAAGTGGCAAACCTTACCAACTCATTAAACTTTGCAGCATATTCTGGCACCGTCATAGTATAGTTCCTTATTTCAGCTCCAGAAATTGCACCTCCAATTGATTCCGAGAACTCGCTGGAAAGTACATTTTAAAAAACATCTCCTTAAATCTATCCCACGCTATCACTCCTTGTCCCCCATGAACCTTATTTGCCTGCCACCAGTAGCTATCTTCAGACTTTAATATGAATGTTGCGAACGCAGTCTACTGATCTTCGTTAACTCTAGCAACGTCGAAAACCTTCTCCATTTCTATGATCCAGGTTTGGGCTTCCACTGGATTCATAGACCCTTGAAACTCTGGCGATCCCAACGCTTTAAATTCCTTGAAGGTCGTGACTTGAGCTTGCGGTTAATTCGCAAGTGCACCCGTCAACAGAGCTACCAACTGCTGAACCGGATTAGCGTTGGCCTCGTTATTATTATTAGTATACCCCTCAGGAGGTGGTTGATGATGTGGTTGTCTTCTTCTAGGAGGCATTTTCTGTTAAAATATACGCTTATTAGTTCATTACTCAACTTCTTGGGTATTTGAAGTTTAACTTAAACATTCTAAGATTAAATCTATAACATATAACATTTCAAATAAACCTTGATATTTTATTCATTCATAATGTTTTAAAACATATTAAAGATAGTATAACCGCTATTAACATTCACTTTCCTGAACTAGACAAGTTTCAGGATTACATACTCATACTATCCCTTTATTCCTCTCAAAATAAGGGATTCACAGTTTATTTACTCACTTACTTAACCACACATTATTATTATTATTATTATTATTATTATTATTATTATTATTATTATTATTCTCTCTATCTAGACATATTAAGACGTCGTAAAGCTTCTTGACGCTCTTCCTCCATGATACGATACGCTGTTCTACGTTCCATCACAAACCACGGCGAATTCTCAAACTGAGGTGGGTAATAAAAGACTCAATCCTGGGCCATATCAATCGCCTAATTAAAGGTGTAATCCATCTCATTCATCTTAGCCTTCTTCATTTGGACCTTAGCCTCAACACGGTCTGCACGTTGAGTCGCCTTCATCCAAGCATCCTCTACTCTTGCACGCTTAGCTGATTCCTCTCATCTTTTATTTTCTCCATTTCAGTATTCATCTTCTCGTTTACTGCCAATAGATCTTCATGTTGACCCTTGGTATGAACTAGGTCCCACTCCGTGTTTCCAAGGCGTGAGTCGAGTTCCTGAATCTCCGCATCCTTCTGCTCCATCAAAGCATGATGCATCTCAACCAACTCTTTTAGTTCCTCAACCTTGTCCTGTAATTCTATGTTACGATCGTACAGAGCATCATACATCTCAGCTGATATAGATTTTGGTGGAAACTCCACAGGATCCTCTTCCTCATTGATAAGTGTATTTTATATACACGATTTAATATCCAATTCATGCTTATTTGTTGCTATATTATTGTGATCATGTTCACTTTTACTTGTTTTATGTTATTTCATGTGTAGCATGGTGGTTGTGGCACTCAACGTACATTTGGAAATATTTGGTGTGATTTGGAATCAAATGGAGCATAATTCGAAGCAAGTTAGCGAGAAGCAAAGAAAGTCGCTAACGAAAGATAGGCGAGTCGGATGTAGCGCATGAATAACTTATACACCCCTGTAAGACCCCGAAATTTTTTAAATAAAAAGGAATTTCCTTTATTTATTATTTTAAAATAGTAAGGGTTGATTTGATTAATGTGGATAGTTAAGGGTTAAATACGCAAATATTTCAAAATAAGCAAGTGGTTATAAAATATTCATTGTTGTCGGGGAATATTCGTTTGGTCGTGGAATATTAAATCGCTTCGGGAATATTAAATGACGGCAAGACAAACCATGTGTGGGCCCCATAACGGAAAGCGATTTGATGAGGAAAACGACAAATATAAGTTGGTTAAAAATAACGGGCGTAGTTATTCACCAATTAAGACCGTTGGAATACCCGTTGGTTAAAATCTGATGTCTGGGGTCGTGGTTGCACGATGTAGCACCAGTATTACACGATATTGTTGAATTATTAATCCTTACGTGAAGGCACTACTTAATAATTTTCACGATGAATTCTTGCTCATATTTTATTTTATTGATTCAATAATTGCCTGCGTTTGATATTTTATATTATTGTTGTTCAATAATTGTCACTTTTGCACATTATCTCCATTATCGGATCAATAATTCATATTATTTGAATAATATTATTAGATAACATTATTGGCAATGTCTAGAAAGTTACATCTAGGAGAGGTTTGGTCACTAATTAATTGGGCCGATGAGGAGAGATCCTTATTGGAAAGCCCCTCTTTCTGGGAACTACTGGTCATCATAATTGTGATTACGTAATATTATTTGTGAATAATTAATTATTGATTCATATGATAAAGAAATATTTATTTTATGTGGATATAAATGATGGATTTATTTATGTGGTTATAAATGAAGAAATTAATGTTGAGGTGTTTTATCGATTTTTTATCGGATTGGAGGTATTAAAAATTAAATCGGGGTTTTGAGATATATTATGGGGTTATAATTTTTAATCCGATAGTTTGGATGGTGGTAATTTTTGGGTATGTTATACATACATAAGTTGAGTATATGTCCACAAATTTTGAACCGTTAAAAATGCACGAATGATTTGTTGTGAATTTTAAGAGGTGTCGATTCGAAATTAGGGTTTATAATTGATTTTGGTGGAAAATTCTAGAATTGAGTGGGCCCCACTTGTGGTTGGTGAAGAAATGTGCTGAATTTTATTTCAAATGTGGTGGGTGGAAATAGTAGCGGCAGGTAAAGCCATCGGTGTTGGTCAAGTCTCGCTTGGCGGGCTAATATTTTCCTATAAATAGAGGGGCTAAGTTAGAATTGAAAATCACACCGAAAAACAAAGTTTTCTCTTTTTCTCTCTATATTATTGAGCGTATTTTGTGAGTATTTAGATACTTTGAGAGTTCTTTGTTCAAGATAAGTTTTCATTCAAAGATCACTTCCGACCTTTCCTTCCTCAAGTAATCGATTCTTTGATGTAAGGGATATTATTTTTTTCGTAATGATATTATTTCTTCAATATCATTATCTTTGAAATGTTGATCTGAAGTTTTATCAAATTTGGAACTTTTTCATGCCGGGTTACTATTCATGAGTTACTATTCACGAGTTACTATTCATGAGTTACTATTCACGAGTTACTATTCACGAGTACTATTCATGAAGCGTGAAAATGTTTTTTTTGTGGAATTTCTATCTTTTGGTGTCGGAGTTACTATTCACGTGATATCGACACTATTCACGATATCTGACACTATTCACGATATCGACACTTTATTCATAGAAAAATAAAATTTCTTCTTTTCGTCCAAAATATATATAATACGGATACTAGCTTTGATTGTATCCATGTTTTGATCATTCTTGAATTTTACACCACTATGATTATTTTTGAGGTATTGTTGGACATGGATAAAACAAAGTACGAATCATTAATCCTTAATCCTTGTCATTTTGTTTCACTTTGGATTCGTTCTTTAAAAATATTTTCATCATCCTCGGTCTTAAATGATGATATTATTGAATATCTTTGGCCCAGAGTGCAAAGATGAATGATTTCTGAAGAATATCTTTGGCACAGTAGTGCAAAGATGAACAGTGTTTAAATGAACATGATCGGATGATGAATATCTTTGGCCTTTAGTGCAAAGATGAGCAGTGTTGAGATGAACATGACCGATTGATGAATATCTTTGGCTTCAGAGTGTGCAAGATGAATATTTGATTTGAGATGAATATTGATTGATGTTACTGAGGATAAAATATTGATGATGGACTGTTAAATTCATAGATTATAGTAGATTTCATTCTCTACGTAACTCTTCTATGAATTATTATTTCCGCTGCGAATATTGATCTGAAACTTGTTGTCTATTGTATTCTATTAAATTTTTCCCTGTTGAAGACTAACGATAATTTGTTGTATATTATCTTAGTCATAATATTCTTTAACGAAGCTAGTTGAGCTCACCCTTTTCCTTTTTGTTCCATTCTTCTCAGGAGGCGAGAATATAGCGAGTACGAGTCGGGGTATGGAATGAAGGTTTTAGAAAGGATTGTTTAGTAGTCCTCACCATTTTTGTAAAATAATGTATCAATAAATGTGATGAGGATTTATTTGAGTATAAATATTGTCTAGAAGATAATATTTGTATTTAAACTCACAGTTTTACTGTTGTAATAATAAAGTTGTAGTTGTTTCTGTACCATGTATTGACAACTCAGAATGGGTGATGTATACCTATTTTGGGGGCGTCACAGTTGGTATCAGAGCTTAGGGATATGATCTCTGGCGGAGATCGGGGAATAGAACTAGGAGGGGAGAGACGAGTAAATCCTTCGCTAGTGTGTCCTACCTAAGCTTATTTGTTAGTTGGTCAGTATATAGGGATATTATGTGATATATTGATTTCCTTAATTAACCCTTGTTTTATGACGATGATTTGAGAATGTCGATTGAGAATATTAACGATTGGAGTAAATGAGACCGTGGAGATGCATGTACTTACTTGCGAGAGGAGAACGTCTGACAACAGTGGCAATGTTCCTCCCGTGAATAACACCACCGAGGAGATGATGAGCGAGGGATGTTTAGAAGTTTTTTTGCGGTTCATGCAAAATCGACGAGGAGACTCGTGTTCAAAATCTGAGGAGAAATGATAGCAATTCACGGGTTGTCACATTGACGCTTCAAAGAGTTGGGACCACCGGAATTTAAGGAAAGCCGGATCCGATCATGGCGGAAACATGGGTCAAACAAATTACCAAGATATTCGATGTCTTGGGATGTACGGAGAACGAAGGTTCCATTCGCCACCTTTATGTTCCGTGGCGAAGGCGGACTCATGGTGGGAGTCTCGTGAAGCGTACCCATCCAGTACTTTTTCTCAAAGATGTCTTGGGAGACATTTGAGAGATTATTTAATGACAAATACTTTCCCGAAAGTGTTCGTATATGAAGGAAGTGGAGTTCATCGATTAGAGCAAAACAACATGACGGTGTGTCTCGATGCGAGGCAAAGTTTGCGAGTTATCGAGTTTGCACCTCATTTGGTGGAGAATGAGGAGCGATGACGCGATGTTTCTTAGAGGTTTGAAACCCGTCGTCGAAGATCTCATTTCTCATAAACTTTCTCTTTATTCGAGATGTTGTAAATGAGGCTCAATTATTAGAGCGAGATAACGAGTACTGGTCAATCGAGGACCATAACCGAGGATCGTACGGAGATAGCGATCAATGAATAATGATAACTGCGGAGAAAGCAAATGATTTTATGAAATGGTAACCACTCTGGTGGTAATCATGGTCATGAAAAAAAGAAAGAAGCGAGTCGGAGGAGATTTTAAAAGAGGAGATTTAACAACGACTATGTGAAAAGCAGCAGTCTTAGTGAAGAATCGGTTCTAAGGGAGGAGAAACGACCACCGGTCATAAGCTACAAATCACGGAAAAGAGGGACATATCGGTCAAACGCCCTAACAGTTCAAGGTATGCTATAGTTGTGGAAAGGAAGGACATATCGCTTCGAGATTATACGGTAGCGAAACCCTAGTTCAATGAGGACGGTGACTCAAAAGATCATCCCGGAAAAGTCAAAGTCAACGATTAGGAAGAGCGTTTGTTGTGATCGGTCATAATGCGAGGAACCCAAACGAGGTGATCACGGGTAAGCTATTTATAAATTCTTGCGAAGTTTATACCTTACTTGATACCAAAGGTACTACCCATTCATTTATCTCTCTTGCATGTGCTCAACGTTTAAACTTGACTCGGAGAAATTAGACTTTGATCTATCTGTGGAAACTCCGTTAGGAGAAACTTTCATCACATCCAATGTTTATAAATCTTGTTTGATTCAAGTGGGCACCATTACCTTACTTGTTGACCTTATCTCTTTAAAGATACTTGCTTTTGATGTGATTTTAGGGATTGATTGGTTAACTACTCATCATGCCAAAATTGATTGTTTTACGTAAGGTTGTTAGTTTTCATATTCCTAACCAACTGTTTATGTACGAATTCAAGCAACTAAACCATTAAAATCAATCAACGTCATATCTAATCATAAAGCTATTCGTTTATTGAAAAAGCGGATGTCAAGCTTTCTTAGCCCATGTTATGGATTTGAATAAAGACACGTCAAATTTGAATAATATTCCTGTTGTTATTGACTTTCCCGGCGTATTTCTGAAGAACTTCCGGCCTACCCCGAGCGTGAAGTTGAATTCTTTATTGATCTTGAACTTTGCACAAAGCCCATTTCTAAAACCCCATATCGAATGGCTCTATTGAACTTCGGGAGTTAAAGGTCCAACTCGAGAATTGTTGGACATCGGTTTCATTCGTCCTAGTACATCTCCTTGGGGTGCTCTGTTTTATTTGTAAAAAAAAAAAGGCGGAGAGTATGCGACTTTGTATTGACTATCGAATTGAACCATGTCACCATCAAGAATAGGTATCCTCTACCTCGCATTGATGATTTGTTTGACCAATTCTGAGGGCACAATTCTTTTCAAAATCGATCTTAGTTCGGATATCATCAATTTGAAGATTAGAATCGAGGATATTCCAAAGACCGCGCCTTCGAACTTCGGTATGGGCATTATGAATTTTTAGTCATGTCTTTCGGACTAACTAATGCTCCTGCGGCTTTCATGGATATGATGAACCGAGTATTCAAGGAATATTTGGATCGATTCGTTGTTGTCTTTATTGATGACATCCTTATATATTCCAAAAGTCATGAAGATCATGAGCACCATTTGAAGTTGGTACTCCAAAGGCTTCGTGAAAACAAACTATATGCCAAATTAAAGAAATGCGAGTTACGGCTTGAGGAAGTAGCATTCCTTGGGCACGCGTGTCGAAACATGGAGTATCTGTTGATCCGTGAAGATTGAAGCAATCTGAAGTTAGGGAGCAACCAAAGTCGGTGGTTCAAGTACGTAGCTTTTGGGCTTATCTGGTTATTATCGGAGATTCGTGGAAGGGTTTTCTCGAATCGCTACTCCATTAACTCAAATTAACTTCGGAAGGATACAAAATTCGTTTGGAGCGAAGAATGCGAGAAAAGTTTCCAAAAGCTTAAGAGGAGACTTATTTGGCACTGTTGTTAACAATACCATCTGGTTCGGATGGATTTGTTATCTCAAATGATGCTTGAGCAAAGGGTTAGGATGTGTTCTCATGCAATGTGGGAAAGTCATAGCCTATGCCTCATGACAACTTAAAGAGTATGAGAGGAATTATCCTACTCATGATCTAGAGTTAGCGGCCCGATCGTTTTATGCTTAAAGATATGGAGGCACTATCTATATGGGGAGAAAGTGGAGATATATTCAGACCATAAAAGCCTTAAATATTTCTTCACTCAAAAAGAACTCAACATGCGGCAACGACGTTGGCTCGAACTATTGAAAGACTACGACCACACTATTCAATACCATCCTGGAAAAGCGAACGTGGTAGCTGACGCGTTGAGTAGAAGATCATATGCGAGCGAGCAGCGCGATGATGTCAAGTATCGCATGACAGAGCCAACTTTAATAGAAAAAGTTAAGGTTGCTCGAGCCACCAATCAGAGCTTATCGTATGAAGAAGAAAGTACAAGAAGGAGCTATTAAGGCGAGAATTGATGAAGAAGGAATACTTGAGTCCACTCTAGACTTTGTGTTCCTAACGACTCGATTTGAAGTACAAGATTATGATGGAGGCACACAATACACCATTTGCAATCCATCCTGGAAGTACTAAAATGTATCGTGATCTTGACATACATTTTGGTGGAACAATATGAAGAGAGAGATTGCAAAGTTTATCTCAATGTGTTTAACTTGTCAACGTGTAAAGGCGGAGCATCTAGTACCTAAGGGTCCGTTGCAACCACTTGAGATTCCTAATGGAAGTGGGAACACATTACCATGGATTTAGATTCTGACGTCTTCCTACGGTTTCTCAAGGCATCAATGCTATTTGGGTTATTGTTGATAGATTAACCAAATCGCTCATTTCTTGCCGAATCGGGAGACTTATTCCTTGAGCGTCTTGCTAGTATATACGTAAATGAGATTGTGAGGTTGCATGGCATGCTGTATCCATAGTTTCGGATCGTGACCCAAGATTCACTTCAAGATTTTGGGTTAGCTTGCAAAAAAGCTATAGTAGCGCAGTTTGCGATTTAGTTAAACATACCATCCCCAAACCAGACGGACAATCGAGAGAGGACTATTCAAACTCTTGAAGATTTATTAAGACTACGTGTCCTAGACTTCAAGGGCGGTTGGGATAAGTATTTACCATTGGTGGAATTCTCCTACAACAACAGATTATCGAGCAAGTATAGGTGTGGCTCCATTGAAGCATTATATGGGCCGAAAATGTCGTTCTCCAATATGTTGGGATGAGGTGGGTGAAGCAACATTGTTGGGACCCGAGTTAGTACGATATGACTACACCGAAAAGATCCAAATGATTCGACAGCGTATACAAACGGCACAAGATCGACAAAAGAGTTATCGCGGATCTTCATCGAAAGGACGTGGAATTTAATGTAGGGATCATGTATTGTTGCGAGTTGCTCCATGGAAGGAGTTACAAGATTTGGGAAGAGAGAAAGCTCAATCCACGATTTATTGGTCCATTTCAAATTCTTGACCGAGTAGGAAATGTAGCCTATAGACTTGCGTTACCTCCGGAGTATGTCTCGTGTTCATAATGTGTTTCACATATCGTATTTCGTAAATATGTGAAAGACCCGAACCACGTTATTGAATTAGAACCGGACGAGATAAGCCAAGACTTAACGTATGAGGAGGTACTGTCAAGATCTTGGATAGGAAGGAGCATGTCCTACCTGCCAAAAAGGTCATACCACAAGTTAAAGTTTTGTGGAGGAATCATGCTATAGAGGAAATGACACGAGAATTGGAAAGCGGAAATGAAAGCGAGGTATCCTCACCTTTTGAAACACACAGTCGTCGTCAATTTCGAGGACGAAATTTCATAAGGAGGGAGGTTGTAAGACCGAAATTTTTAAATAAAAAGGAATTTCCTTTATTTATTATTTTGAAATAGTAAGGGTTGATTTGATTAATGTGGATAGTTAAGGGTTAAATCATAAATATTTCAAAATAAGCAAGTGGTTATAAAATATTCATTGTTGTCGGGAATATTCGTTTGGTCGTGGAATATTAAATCTTTGTCGGGGAATATTAAATGCGACAGACACGACCATGTGTGGGCCCCATAACGGAAGCGATTTGATGAGGAAAACGACAAATATAAGTTGGTTAAAAATAACGGCGTAGTTATTCTGAATTAAGATCGCTGAATACCGGTGGTTTAAAATACGATGTCTGGCGTGGTTGCCGCGATGGCACACCGGTATTACGCAGTATTGTTGAATTATTGATCCTTACGTGAAGAAGGCACTACTCAATAATTTTCACGATGAATTCTTTATTCAATATTTTATTTTATTGATTCAATAATTGCTGCGTTGATATTTTATATTATTGTTGTTCAATAATTGTCACTGCACATTATCTCCATTATCAGATCAATAATTCATATTATTTGAATAATATTATTAGATAACATTATTGGCAATGTCTAGAAAGTTCTGTCTAAGGAGAGGTTTGGTCACCTAATTGCGGCTTGATGAGGAGAGATCCTTATTGAAAGCCCCTCTTTCTGGGAACGGCTTTGGTTGTCATAATTGTGATTACGTAATATTATTTGTGAATAATTAATTATTGATTCATATGATAAAGAAATATTTATTTTATATGGATATAAATGATGGATTTATTTATGTGGTTATAAATGAAGAAATTAATGTTGAGGTGTTTTATCAGTATTTTATCGGATTGGAGGTATTAAAAATTAAATCAGGGGTTTTGAGATATATTGCGGGGGTTATAATTTTTAATCCGACCGTTGGATGGTGGTAATTTTTGGGTATGTTATACATACATAAGTTGAGTATATGTCCACAAATTTTGAACCGTTAAAATGCACGAATGATTTGTTGTGAATTTTAAGAGGTGTCGAATTCGGAAATTAGGTTTATAATTGATTTTGGTGGAAAATTCTAGAATTGAGTGGGCCCCACTTGTGGTTGGTGAAGAAATGTGCTGAATTTTATTTCAAATGTGGTGGGTGGCAATAGTAGCGAGTAAAAGCCATCGTGTGGCAGTCAAAGTCTGCCTTGGTGGGCTAACATTTTCCTATAAATAGAGGGCTAAGTTAGAATTGAAAATCACACCGAAACAAAGTTTTCTCTTTCTCTCTATATTATTGAGCGTATTTTGTGAGTATTTAGATACTTTGAGAGTTCTTTGTTCAATCAAGTTTTCATTCAAATCACTTGAGCCTTTCCTTAGAAATCTTGATTCTTTGATGTAAGGGATATTATTTTTTTCGTAATGATATTATTTCTTCAATATCATTATCTTTGAAATGTTGATCTGAAGTTTTATCAAATTTGGAACTTTTTCATGTCGGGTTACTATTCATGAGTTACTTATTCACGAGTTACTATTCATGAGTTACTATTCACGATTTACTATTCACGAGTACTATTAAATGAAGCGTGAAAATGTTTTTTTTGTGGAATTTCTATCTTTTGGTGTCTGGAGTTACTATTCACGTATCGGCCTTATTCACGATATCTGACACTATTCACGATATCTGCCTTATTCACCAAAAAATAAAATTTCTTCTTTTCGTCCAAAATATCTATTACGGATACTAGCTTTGATTGTATCCTTGTTTTGATCATTCTTGAATTTTACACCACTATGATTATTTTTGAGGTATTGTTGGACATGGATAAAACAAAGTACGAATCATTAATCCTTAATCCTTGTCATTTTGTTTCACCGGATTCGTTCTTTAAAAATATTTTCATCATCCTCGGTCTTAAATGATGATATTATTGAATATCTTTGGCTTTGTAGTGCAAAGATGAATGATTTCTGAAGAATATCTTTGGCTTTGTAGTGCAAAAGATGAGCAGTGTTTAAATGAACATGACCGATCGATGAATATCTTTGGCCTTTAGTGCAAAGATGAACAGTGTTGAGATGAACATGACCGATTGATGAATATCTTTGGCACATGTAGTGCAAAGATGAATATTTGATTTGAGATGAATATTGATTGATGTTACAGGATAAAATATTGATGATGGATTTATTAAATTCATAGATTATAGTAGATTTCATTCTCTACGTAACTCTTACTATGAATTATTATTTCATTGCGAATATTGATCTCAAACTTGTTGTCTATTGTATTCTATTAATTTTTTCCCTGTTGAAGACTAACGATAATTTGTTGTATATTATCTTAGTCATAATATTCTTTATCGAAGCTAGTTGAGCTCACCCTTTTCCTTTTGTTCCATTCTTCTCGGGAGGCGAGAATATAGCGCGTAATGCAGTCGGGGTATGGAATGAAGGTTTTAGAAAGGATTGTTTAGTAGTCCTCACCATTTTGTAAAATAATGTATCAATAAATGTGATGAGGATTTATTTGAGTATAAATATTGTCTGAAGATAATATTTGTATTTAAACTCACAGATTTCTTGTTGTAATAATAAAGTTGTAGTTGTTTACGTACCATGTATTGACAACTCGGAATGGGTGATGTATACCTATTTTGGGGCGTCCACAACCCCACCGAAGTGAGCATTATTGAATCGCATACCCTACGCAAGGTGGGGTCTTCATACTGAGCAAGTCAGAGCATTAGCCGTGGTAGAAGCTTACATAGTATATAAACCCCTGCCGGGGTGGGGGGTGGAAAATCTGAGTATCCTATTATGTTTGCAATTCCTCTTGGCACTAATTTTAGCTATTTGCATGGCAATATAACTCTATTTGATAGAGAATTCGCTTGGGACTTATGTTTTGGACATGATATACAAAAGGAACAACAACTTCAAGAGAAAGGGGGAGATATTACGAAGATCTATGTTCAGTTTTTGATAGCAAGTGTGGAGGAGTATTTCGAGGAGTTTTTCAAGATTACTGCAATTCTAGTCTACGTGAAGGGTGTTATTCAATATTCTTCATGTTAGATTATTATTTGTAATTGGAAGAATGATTTCTATGATTTATTCAGTGTTTATTTCATTTATTATGAACTAATTCACTTTTTAGGCTTGTGATTGATCCTTAAGTGAATCGATGGTTTTGTAAACTTTGATTTCCAATTTAATAAGCTATCTCCAGTTTATCTATATTGATTTGTGCTTGAATCTATGAATTGCCTAATCAACAATTCTTTGTGGAGTTGGATGGAATCGAGAGAGGATATTCAAATCTAGACCTAGTTGATATAGCATGTGTTCAGGATTTTGTTAGTAGCTTAAACTTGATGAGTGTTAAGGTAGAGATATGCTTGACACCGCATGTAATCGGATAGGGAACTTATTCTTTAACCTTCTTCAATTGTAATTCACATAGAGATATAGTGGGTTAGTTGATTAAGGTGTTTAGCGGATTTCTATCTTAATTGTGGATTGATGTTAATACGGTATTAGTGCATCGAGAGGTGGTTAATACTACATTCTTGTTCTTGATTAATAAACTGTAATAGTGCGTTGAATTGGGATAAAGGTGTTAAAATTAAAGTGAAGCTTAGGGTGAAATCATAAGTCTAATTCTCCATTAATTGTTTAAAATTTTAGATTTTGATATTCGTGATTGTGTTGTGTTAGTTTAATTATTCTAAATTTTAGTTGCGTTAATTTAAATTATTGAGTTGATTTGTTTAATAAAATTAGGGTTAATAGAAGATTGGTAACTGTAAGTTAAGGTTATTGCTAATTAGTCTCTGTGGGAACGATACTCCACTCATCACTCTATTACTTGTTGACCACGTATACTTGTGTGTTGTGCGTATACAGGTTTTACCCGACACTCATCATCATCCTCTATCTCCTCAGAACTATCCTCCTTGGGATCGGTTACAGGCTCATCCTCCTGGATCAACTGTTCCCGCATGACATGAATATCCCGGGGTTCGTCGTCTCTAGGTATCTGAGGTATCACTTCCCTAGCTAGACTGGATCCTCCTTCGTTTGATATCCTGACAACAAAATATTTTAAGTTTTACTTAACATTTTCGATACTCGTGAGCACATAAATTATTAACATATAGCACATAATGTCTTTTATTGTTTAGCTTCAATGGATACCTTAATCCATTCCTTAAAACTCGATAAGAGTTGGACACCTTTATGTTTTCTATTTCCTCAAAGGTTACTTCCTAAGGTTTTCCCGCCTAAGGTTCATAACCTAAAGCTCTGATACCAACCTGTGACACCCCCAAATCCGGGTACTCCATTCCCACAGAATTTGGTGTTCACTATCCAAAACCATTACATCTAACTACCCATCATAAAGGATAAAGACATAATTTAAATAACTTAAACAATAATCTTTTCCATTAAAGGGTTACATCATCATCTCAAAATAATCCCAGGTAATCGAACCTTAAATTTATTACATCAGTTTGCGGAATACATCATAAAATAAAACAAGTCTCATCACATAAAACATTTAAATAAATTTCTCATAAGTCTTCAACACTTGGACATCTTGCCCTTTCCTTTGCTAGTAGATGGCTCATCGACTTTCTCTACTTTAGCTGCAGTGTTAAATGCAAGAGTGAGCAAACATTTGCTCACTGATATAGGAAGTAGCAATGATTACAACATGAGAATGAACAATGAATGCTGAACAATAATGAACTTGTTCTACGAATCAAAATAGAAAACAAGTTTGAGTTAAATATCTGAGGGTCTTAAGACCATGAACTATGTCTCTGGTATTTAGGTATTATTACCTCAACCTTAACAGTCATTTAGACTATACAAACCCTTCTTAACGTACTTAGCGGGATCAGCCCTTTGTACCATGTATTGTGCACAAACATCTAAACGTTACACGTACAAAATCCCCTATGTTAGGATTGTTCGTCTCAGCTTGAATTTAGAATTTCCGCTCTAAAGAAAGTTTAGCTCGAAACTAACTTATTAGTGTTTCTAGAATTTTAGAACACTATTCAATTATAGATTAATTCAATCAATGAAGGTTTGCTTACTACTTGAAGGTTTAATACAACAATAAAGATTTGAACAAGGTTATCAAAGTCAAAGACCGAATAACAACAATGTATAATTGAACAAACATGATATACATGCAAAGTACTATATTCAAAGAATTAGAACAATCTCACTTGAAACAATGTATTAGAATAATATATGCCTCGAATAATAATAAGGAAAATGAAACTCGCTCAATGTAACGAATTAGGTTACAAGAGCTTATTCAATTATACATAAGGATAGAGTCAATAGTCTTGCTCAATAAAAGTTTAGGAACTTGCATTCATTAATAAAAGAATGAAGTTAGAAAGCTTGCTCAATTGTAAAGAGGTAAGGTTTAGGAACTTGTCTTGTATGTAAGCTACACAAAAGTAATATTGTTCTCCAATTACCCTACATATATCATTGAAATTGCAATAACAATTAGTTGTGTGAATATTAGCTTTAGGGTTTAAACAATCATTTAGGTTATAACCTTAATTTAGCACCTAACCATGTTGGTTAACATCCTTAACGCCTCTGAAATCTCATTACGATCCAACATAACTTAATCGTTAATCTCTAAGTTTTGAAAACATCACTTTTAGTTTCATTATATAACTCAATTAACAATCACTTAAAATCTTTTACACTTTGTATTATAACGCGTTACAATCTGTTATTATAGTCCACATTATGTTTTAACATCATTAACATGCTTGCCAAACTAGATTAAGTCCACTAATCACGACTCTGAATAAGCGAGACTTCAACGCCTAGGCTCAGAGTGCGGCCAGCAATTGCTACCGTCTCCAAGCTCTTAACCTGTACAGTAAATTGCTACTTATGCTCGGTGCTTTCGTCTACTGAGAAACCAGATTAAGCATATTGCTTGTTCATGGTAACTACACAGAATGCAGCAGCCACGAGATCATGGCATGCTTGAACAAGCTAAGACTTTTCGATATTGCATCGACCCCAACTCAAACCAATATCAACATATTTACATGAAACTTAACAAATAAACTTGTAATAACATAGTTACACATGTTATCCATCATTCTATATACAAAAACATTACATATACCCAATTTTAAGGAATCAAAACCATAATTTTTCCAAATTTCTTTAATTTTGACACTTTTAGCGAATTCAATCTCCGAACTCGTTTCTTAACCAATTGACATGATTTAAACTACGCCGCTTTCGTTTCTTAACATACTAACACAATCCAACCTCAATTTATAGATTATAACACATATAGGGCATACAATTTTGTACTTTCTAAAGCCAATTTTCATGTAAAAACACTGTAATTTGAAATCTTCTACTACAACCAATTTACTTGAATTTGATAACTAATACAACACTCATATATGATGACAACAGATTCTACAACATAATCCACATCATATACACAACATTTGAAACAACAAATCAACAAAATCACTTATAGAGAACTTAAATTAAAAAAAAAACTAAACTTGGAAATTTAGGAATGAATTATACCTTAATCCTTGATTGTTGAAAAAAAGAATGATAAGAACCTTAATACTCCACACCTTAGCAAAATTTACAGAGTCTTCCTCACAATCTCTCTCACTCTTTCTCTACTCTTAGGCCTTAGATGGAAATACGCGTGAAAATATGACCTGATATGGCCTTACTTCTCACGTAGTCTTTCAGTTAAAAAACAAAAAGATGTCAGTTGAATAAGCAAAATGGCACAAGGCCTTGTTTGGCTACCACCTATTCCCCCAAACTAAATTATTTTTATATTATTTTTATTATATAGTTTCATGTCACACCATTAAATTAATTTGATTAACTCATACTTATAATTATAATAAGTATAATAATTATAATTCCCATTGTAATATACTTAATAAATCTTTACATATCTAATTTAATTAATAAATTAGATCAAAACAATATTTTATTTAATTTAATTATTTTCTTAAATATTAAACAATTGATTTAATTTAATTATTTCCTTAAATTAAATCCTTCAAATAAAATTATCATTATTCAATTTAATTAATATTAATCAATTTAATTACTAAATTAATTCACCACAATTCAACAACTATTTATTTTCCTCAATAAATAAATTATTTTAAGTATTTATTTAATTCAATAAATATTTAAATTAAATTATAAATTTCTCGATCGTTACATCCTTCCCACCTTAAAATGATTTATTTAATTCAATAAATATTTAAATTAAATTACAAATTTCTCAATCGTTACAAAACCCCTTTCCTCGACAGAACTTTCTAGACATTGTTAATTATGCAAATAATAATATGAATAACTTGTCATCTCAATTATTGATTTAATAATATAAAATATTGACAATAATTGAATCTAACGTGAGATACTATGCAGCAATTACTGTAGCAATAATTAAATAAAACTTAGTAACTTCTCACGTAAGTATCAATAATCAATATCGTGTGCTACTATGCAACCACGCGTATTACTGTACTTTTGCCACCGGGTATTTCAACAGTTTAACAGTAAAACTTTCGCCGTTATTTTTATAAAAAGATATTTCTGTCATTTTCTAATTCGAAAATAATTCATTCATGGATCCACTTTGATCATTAATAAATAAATCGTCATTTAATATTCCCCGACCAATCGAATATTTTATAACAACTTGTTTACTTTGCAAAATTTATAAATATTACCCACAACTATAACATTATATCAAATCCACACCATAATATTCAAAAATAATATTTATAGAAAATTCATCTTTATTCATAAAAGTTGGGGTCTTACATGTTAAGTTGATCTATCTCTTGAGATGTAATAGATAGGCTTCAATAGAATCGTAGTCTGTCGAGCCAGCCGAGAAATTGCAGAAGCCAAGGCAGAATCGTAAAGTATCGAGAATCATAGTCTGTTTTCTTTGGAAGGCCTCTCCCTGAATCATACAATGGTCCAAGCGACTGCCGAGCCAACTCAAGAATCGTAGTGTGCTCTCGGAAGTGTAGAGTCTGCAAATCAAGCAAGCAAAGATCGTAGTCTTCTAGTACTTAAGAGAAATCGTAGTGTTCTCTTCTATCAGTACCAAATTAAGAACTAATGTGGCAAGACACCACGGTCATAATCGTTGTGCTTCATCTATCTACATCATAAGCATCGAGCTTTGTCCATTTATTTAAGAATAAATTACAACAAATGTGGAATGGATTATAAACGTTGAAACCCTCGGGAATCCCAATGATCCAACACTCATCCTTAGTATATAACAAAGAAACGTATTGAAGAAGCTAAGGAAAGTGTTATAGGTCAGCTGAAAATACCTTTTCAAGTGTTAGGTGAGATAGCAGTCTACTGTGTTAGTGGGCCAGATGGCTAAATAGAAGATTTGCATAAAGTCACCATCAGTGCTAAGAAATGTCAAATACAATTAATGCTTCAATGGATGCCTTCAAACGAATACATTTCAAAGGTACCTTATATACAAATCAGATGCAGATGCAAGAATTAAGCAAGTACACAACAAAAAAAGCTGAAGAACACTCAACGCTCAACTCTATGATCTATAAAGAAAGCTTGCGTAGCTACTCAGTTCTTTCGAACACAAGCTTAACGACAACTGAGTAGCACCATTCAAGAACTCAACTATCATTAAGTGAAGTAAAAAGTTCCAAGTCTATTGGACTTGAAGAGTTCTAAGTGAACTAAGAAGTTCCAAGTTTGCTGGACTTGAAGAGTTCTAAGTGAACTAAGAAGTTCCAAGACTGCTGGTCTTGAAGGAATCTAAGTGATTCGAAGATTGTAAATACATGCTTAGTGGATTTCTTACTCAAGGAGCAGAAGAGTAGATTAGGAGCCTTGAGCGCTCTGAACCACTTAAAAACACTGTGTCTCCTATATTGTTGCTATAACTGCTATATCTGTCATAACTGCTTATCACCTATTAACTCGGTTTATCTTAAAGGGAAACAAACAAATCTCACATTCCGCTGTGATTAAATCATTAACAAATCTGACAAGTTTTTTGTAAAAGTAAATTTTAAAAATATCTATTCAACCCCCCTTCTAGATAACTATTGTGCCTCTAGAAACTAACAATTGGTATCAGAGCTGGTTCTCTCAATCAGCTTATAAAGCTTGAGTAGATCTAATGGCATATCTGATAAACGAATCAAAGGCTGGAGGAGGCAGCAAGCCACCTATGTGCAACAAAGATAAATTTTCCAACTAGAAAGTACGTATGCAAGCATACATGGACTCAATAGATGAAGAACTATTTGAAACTGTCATAAATGGGTCCTACATCCCAACAAAACTCGCACTAACTCCAGAAGATCCAAACAGAGTTCAAATCAAGGTCAAAGGTGAATGGACTGACAACGAAAAGAAAGTTGTTCAACTCGACAAAAAGGCCAAGAACATTTTATTTTAGGCTTTAAAAGATGACCTGTTTGAAAATGTGGTCAACAACAAAACTGCAAAGGAAGTATGGGAAGCATTGCTCATTATGCACGAAGGAACTGAAGAAGTCAGAGAAAATAAATAATCTCTTCTAACTCAACAATACAAAATGTTTGCATATGTTCCAGGTGAAAATGTCACTTTCACTTATGAAAGATTCAATGCTCTGCTCAACTCTTCGAGCTTTTGGAAAGATCTATCAAAATAATGATCTGATCATAAAGTTCATGAGAGCTTTACCTAGAAAGTGGGATGCCAAAACCACTGTCATCAAAGAATCAAAGAATCTACATGAAATGATTGTTCAACAACTCTATGGCAACCTTCTCACCTATGAACTGGAGCTGACTCAGCGAGCAGAGACTATATCTGAAGGAAGAAAAAAGGACAAAGGAGTTGCTCTTAAAGAAACAGATACCATCTCCAAAGCTAACACTAAAAATGACTCTGACTCTAAGGAAGATGAAGATGAGGATATTGCAATCCTGGTAAGAAGACTCAAGAGGTTCATGCATAAAGGCAGAAGTAGCAAACCTAAGAGATTCATCAACAACAAAAGCCAGGAGAAGATAAATAACTTATGCTATAACTGTAAGAAGCCTGGCCATTTAATTACAAACTGCAACAAACCTCTTAGAGAAGAACTAAAGAGGAAATCAAATTCAAAGAAAGAATTCAAAGGCAACAAGAGGCTCCAAAAGAAGGACAAAGATCTTGTGGCCGAAGGATCATGGAGCGACTCAGACAATGACACAACTCCTAAGTCTAGAGATGATGAAGATCCTCAAGTAGCAAATCTATGTCTAATGGCCAAACATGCAAAGGATAAAAAAAGCCCTGACAATCATGAAGTAAGTATTGATGAGGTATTTGACTTTAACTCTCCTGATGTAGATATTGATGATTTAAGAACTGCACTACATGGCATAACATATGATCTGCATCAATACATTAAATGGTTTAGAGTTCTGTCTAAAGATTATTCTCTTCTTCAAAAAGAGAAAGAGAAAGTTCAGGAAGAATTGGAAACAACTCTTCTAAGTACTAACTCTCTTTCCAAATTTGAAGCTGAGAATAAACTCTTAAAACAGACCAATGAACTTAATGCACAAAGAGAGTCAAATCTAACCTCTAAGATTGAGGAACTAGAAAAGATAATAAGGCGTAATATGAGATATCAAATCCAAAGTTTTATGAATAAAGATTTAAATTTCTTTTATGAATAAAGATTTAAATTTTATTTTTTGAATATTATGGTGTGAATTTGATATAATGTTATAGTTGTGGGTAATATTTACAAATTTTGCAAAAGTAAGCAAGTGGTTATATAATATTCGATTGGTGGGGGAATATTCGTTTTAACGAGGAATATTAAATGCGATGGCACAATCATTAGTGGACCCCATGATGAAAGTATTATCGTAGTTAAAAAAGCAGCGAAATTATCTTTTATAAAAATAACGCGGAAGTTTTACCGTTAAAAGCTGTTGAACTACCCATAGTAAAAAATACGATGTCTGATGTTGCGTAGTAGCACACGGTATTGATTATTGATGCTTAGTGAGAAGTCACTCAGTTATACTCAATTATTGCTACAGTAATTGCTACATCATATCTCTCATATTATTGATTCAATTATTGTCACACCATCATCTGCATAATATGTAATATTATTAAATCAATAATTGAGACGACAAAGTTATTTATATTATTAAATTACAATATTTACAATGTCTAGAAGTTCTGTCAAGGAGAGGTTTGGTCATCTAATTGCGCGCCAATAAGGAGAAATCCTTATCGAAAAGCCCCCTCTTTCTTGAGAACGACCTAGTTGTTAAATATTGTGAGTTATAATATTAATGATGAATAAGTTCGTGTTGATTAAAGATGAATTTGATAGTTCCATTGTGTTGGAATTATTAGTGTTAGTGAAATCGACATCTATTTCCGATGATAATTGATGTCTGGGGGTTATATTGATAAATCGGGTAATTAATCGGATAAATAAGCAATTAATTGCTACTAATTCACATGTTTATATAACTATTTGTTCATATGTGTGTACAATTGAATAACATTCATGTACTATTAGGGGAGTTGGTGCAAAATTGATAATACTTGCATGACTAAGTAAAAAATAGAGGTATAGATGGAGGTACTATACTGTAATTCGTATTTTCACATGATTATAACTATTGATTCACGTGATTGAACTAATGATTCACATTATTTACTATTAGGGGAGGTGGTGCAAGTATGATAATACTTGCAGGACTAAATTAAAAATGAAAGAAAAGTTGGAGGTATTGTCTTTATAATATTTCGAGCCCCAAAACGTGCGATTATCGAAACTATATTTTCCTATAAATAGAAGCTCATTCTTCCTTCATTTCTCACCAATTCACTAAAGCTATAAAGCAATTATTATAGAGAGAAATTATAGAGAGAAAGAAGAAGAGAAGTCTACTACCTCTCTACTCCAGTATCCAGTTTCTTTCTATGGTAAGGGGTATTATTTCTTTCGTATTCATGAAGAGAGCTATTGTTATTCCATTCCTTATTATTATGTTGGAATAACCTATAAATCTGAACTACTACTAGGTGAAATTCTTATGGTGAAATTCTTTATTATTCCATTGGAATATTATTATGTGGAATATCACATACATGGTGATTATTCTTACATTTATTCCACCTTTTTCCATTCTTTATTATTACATTGTGATTCTATTTATTATTATTACATTTGGAATATCATGCATCGATATCGCATGCATGGTGAATTCTTTGTTATTCCATTCTTTATTATTACATTGGAATATCATGTTTGTGCATGTGCGATTACGCTTGACACAGTTCCATTCTTTATTATTACATTGGAATAACTTTTATGCATGTATGGTACTATCGCATGCATGGTGAATTCTTCTGTTATTCCATTCTTTATTATTACATTGGAATATCACATGCGTCTGCGGATTACGTGCATGACACTTCTTACATTATTCCATTCTTTATTATTACATTGGAATAACTTTTACATGTGTGGATTATCATATGCATGGTGAATGATCCTTCGTATTCATTCCTTATTAAATTGTGATAAATGATCATCTCGTGGATTCTGCATGGCGGTGAAAATCCATTTGCGAGTTTCATATATTCTATTATACTCATTTGGTTAAAGTTTTGGCTTCTATACTCCATGAAATTAGTAGAATATCCTTGATATTTGTGCTTCATCCGGTATCTTTTCATGGAAATATTCTTACGAGCATTCTTGAATTTTACTCCTGGCAGCGATGTATCATGTTGACAATTTGGGCGTAATTGATTTCAAGATAAATTAACTTATAAATCTTTAAAATTTATTCTTGAACTTGTTTTATTGAATTATTATGTCATTGTCATCATCCTCGTGCTTATATTGTGATGAAAGTCATCTTTGGCTTACGTGCGTAGATGGACTTGGTATGATTATGACCGAGGATTATTCGGTATAATCATGACACGTAATATTATAAATGATGTGGTAAAAGTCCTCGGTGGCACATGTAATGCATTGATGGATGATTTTTGGTATGATTATGACCGAGGATTATTCGGTATAGTCATGACCATTGATGATTTAATGAATATCCTTGGCGTAGTGTGGGGGGATGATTCGATGATGTGGTTTATTTATTAAGTTTGAGTCTCGTGATAAAAAAAATGATGAAAACATTTTAAATCATAGAAGATAGTAGATATCGTATCTACTTGACTCTTCTAATGGATTTCTTATTCAATTACTTGCGATTAAACTTGATGTATATTGTATTTTATCGGTTTAACATTGTTGAAGACTAATGATAATTTATTACGCATTATCTTAGTCGTAATAATATTTCTTCTTGGGCTAGTTGAGCTCACCCTTTCTTTCATTTGTTTCTCTTGAGAAATGAGAATATAGCTTGGGACTAGTCGGGGAAGGATGGGTGATGGTCCGAGATGATAGCATTAGTAGTCCTCACTATTCTATTAAATAGTGTGATAATAAATGTAATGAGGACTCCATTGAGTGTGGATATTTTCTAGATTACAATATTCTTATTAAAACTTTTAGATTATGTTTTGTCATATTTTACACGACTGTTGTGTAATTAAATTATATTTGAATTTTATACCATGTATTTGGCGACTCAAGATGGGTGATGTATGCCTATTTTGGGGGCGTCGCATTTGGTATCAAATCTTAGGGATATGATCTTTGGCTGAGATGTGAGACAAAAACTAGGAGGGGAGAGACGGAGAATTCCTTCGCTAGTATGACCTACCTAAGTTTATTTGGTATTTAATTGGTCGGTCAGAGTATAGGGATAATATGTGATATGATAATTAACCCTTATTTTGTGGCAGTATTTGAAAATGGCATCCAAAAATGTTGAGATAAGCAATGAAGCACAAGAGACCGTTGAGTCACCACAGATTAATACCCAGGATAATGTGCAACAGGAAGACAATAATCCTCAGGTAAACAACAATGATCAAATGATGAACAATGGGATGTTCAGAGGTTTTATGCAATTCATGAAACATCGGTGAGAGACTCTCTGTCCAAAATGCGGTGGAAACAACGACAACTTTCGGACGACGGTCACCACTAAGCGATTCAAGGAGCTGGGACCACCGGAGTTTTTGGAGAGCCAAAACCACTTAAAGCGAGAGGCGTGGATAAAGCGGATCAACAAGATATTTGATGTCTTGGGATGCTCAGAGGAGCAAAAGGTTCCCTTTGCCACCTTCATGTTGCGTGAAAGCGAGGCGATTTCTTGGTGGGAATCGTAAAAGCGTACTCAACTTCTTGCTTTTGAAGATGTCTTGGGAGAAGTTCGAAGCATTCAACAACAAGTACTTTCACGAAAGTATTCATCACATGAAGGAGGTAGAGTTCATCAAGCTTGAGCAAAACAATATGATAGTGGCGCGATCTGAAGCTAAGTTTTCTGAGTTATCTTGGTTTGCGTCCCACTTTGGTTGATAATGAGGAGAGAATGACGGATGTTTCTAAGAGGTTTGAAACCCGAGATACGTCAATACCTTATCTCTCATAAATTGTGTTTATATTCAGATGTTGTGAATAGGGCTCGATTATTGGAGCGCGATAATGAGTCAACCCAACAAGAGAGAGCGGCCAACAAGTTGATAATACCGGTGGTAGCGGCGATCGTCGGCGGTGCGGTGACAACAATCGTGGAGGAATTAATATGCGAAAATGGTAATCACTTGGTGGTAATCATGGCCATGATAATAAGAGTGGATATTTCAAGAAGAGAGAGATTCAATAATGATGGAAAGATGTCGACACCAACACCCATTTTCAAGAAGGAGAAGCGACCACCGATTGTATGTTACAAATGTGGAGGAAGGACATATAAGTCCAAACTACGTGATGCGATCAAAAAGCATGTTACAATTATGGAAAAGAAGGTCACCTAGCCCAATTTTGTCGTGCACCAAAGTCAAGTCCAGCTGGGACGGTGGCACCAAAGGCGGATACGGACAAAATAAAGTCGGTGGTTTCAGGAAGAGCGTTTTTTATGACTTCTCAAAAAGCGAGTAACCCGAACGAAGTTAGCACGGGTTAGTTAATTATAAATTCTTGCGAAGTCTATACCTTATTAGATACCGGTTCTACCCATTCTTTTATCTCTCTTGCTTGCGCTCAACGTTTAAATTTGACCCCAGAGAAGTTAGACTTTGACTTATTGGTTGAAACTTTGTTAGTAGAAACCTTTGTTACCTCCACTGTTTATAAATCTTGTTGATTCAAATCGACACTTTCACGTTACATGTCGATCTTATCTCTTTGAAAATACTTGCCTTTGATGTAATTTTAGGAATCGATTGATTAACTACTCATCATGTTTTTTTAGTAAGGTTGTTAGCTTTCATATTCTAACCAACTTTGTTATGCGAATTCAAACAACCAAACCACTAAAGTAATCATTTTATCATATCAAGCCATAAGTAAAGAGCCTTGAGCCTTTTCGTTGGTGACTTCCTTGTGTGGAATGCAAAAGCCGGACTTTCCACTGTAGGGGACGTTGTGAATAATGGTGGCAAGTTGATAGGTATCAATGTGACGTATTATCCAAGTCTTGGATGAGGTCACGATTTTGAATGATATTTCTATTGTTAATAAATTTCTGACGTATTCTTGAAGACTTCTAGCCTACCCCTAGGCGTGAAATCAAATTTTTTTATTGACCCGATCTGAAACCCATTTCTAAAACCCTCAAATATTTCTTTACCTAAAACAATGTATATAATGTGCCAAAGAGCGTTGGCTTGAAACATGTTGAAGATTACGATCATACCATTCATATCATCATGTGGAAGAGAGAGCGTGGTAGGCGGCGCGTTGAGTAGAAGAAGATCGTATCGTTTCTGAGTGCGATGTTGTTAACACAAAAACCCATTTCGTATAACTTACAAATGATGAAGATAGAGTTAAAGACTCTAAGGACCCACATGAAGATAGTGAATATACAATTAGAATCGACTTTAATCGATAAAGTTAAAGCCGCTCAAACTACACACCTAGAGCTGATGAATGTGAAGAAGAAGGTTCAAGAGGGCGTTATTCTAGAAGCAAGAATCGATGAAGAGAGGAAATCTCAACCCTCAATTTTATTGGCCCATTTGAAATCCTTGATCGAGTAGGAACTGTGGCCTATAGACTCGTTTTACCGCCAAGTATGTCGCGTGTTCATAACGTTTTTCACGTATCGTTGTTAGTAAAAACTTAATCTTGGGGGACTTTGGAGCTAAATTTCAGAATAATTAATGAATCTAAAAAATTATGAAATCATGGTGGTTTTATAGAGCATGTTACAAGCTTTCCATAGCCTCGAAAACGGACTAATTCTGATAACGGATGAAGAAGTTATGAAGATTTGAAGTATGTATGTCAAAAGTTGCAAAATCTAGAAAATTGGAGTTAAGTGCCAAAGGTCGAGTGCCTAAGCACTAGGCTCGGCGCTTAGAATCTGTTCTTGGGTGCCTAGGCACTTGCCCAAGGCCAAATTTGGGCGCCTAGGCGCTGGTCAAGTGTTAAGCCAAAATCTGTCTAGACGTCCTTTAGTAAATTGGGCATAACTTTTTCATACAAACTCCAATTGAGGTGATTCAAGATGATTCAGAAAGATAAAGAGTAGACCTAAAACTTTCATTCTTTATATTTTGAGATTTGAGGTCGGTATCAAGGCCTAAAATGGCTATTTTAGGGACTAATGACCATTCAGAGGCAATCGGAGGACATCGGGCATGCACGTATGCAACGTGTAATGTTTTCGACGATAAAGGTATTCAAGGTATCCTCACCTCTTCGGCATACCAGGTACGTAGATAAATTTTGAGGGCGAAATTTCATAAAGAGGGGAGATTGTGAGACCCCAGATTTTATGAATAAAGATTTAAATTTCTCGAAATATTTTTTTTGAATATTATGGTGTGGATTTGATATAATGTTATAGTTGTGGGTAATATTTACAAATTTTTAAAGTAAGCAAGTGGTTATATAATATTTGATTGGTGGGGAATATTCGTTTTAACGGGGAATATTAAATGCAAATGCACATCATTAATGGACCCCTGACGGAAGTATTATCGTAGTTAGAAAAAGACAAATTATCTTTTATAAAAATAACGGCGAAAGTTTTACTGCAGATTAAAAGCTGTTGAACTACCGGTAGTAAAAAAATGCGATGTCTGGCGTGGTTGCATAGTAGCACACGGTATTGATTATTATTGATGCTTACGTGAGAAGTCACTCAGTTATACTCAATTATTGCTACAGTAATTGCTGCATCATATCTCTCATATTATTGATTCAATTATTGTCACGGTATCATCTGCATAATATGTTATATTATTAAATCAATAATTGAGACGACAAAGTTATTCATATTATTAAATTGCAATATTTATAATGTCTAGAAGTTCTGTCAAGGAGAGGTTTGGTCATCTAATTGCTTGGCTTGATAAGGAGAAATCCTTATCGGAAAGCCCCCTCTTTCCTGGGAACGGCCTTGTTGTTAAATATTGTGAGTTATAATATTAATGATGAATAAGTTCGTGTTGATTAAAGATGAATTTGATAGTTCCATTGTGTTGGGATTATTAGTGTTAGTGGAAATAGACATCTATTCCGATGATAATTCATGTCTGGGGGTTATATTGATAAATCGGGTAATTAATCGGATAAATAAGCAATTAATTGCTACTAATTCACATGTTTATATAACTATTTGTTCACATGTGTGTACAATTGAATCACATTCATGTACTATTAGGGGAGTTGGTGCAAGATTGATACTAATTGCATGACTAAGTTAAAAATGGAGGTATAGATGGAGTACTTATCTTTGTAATTAGTATTTTCACATGATTATAACTATTGATTCACATGATTGAACTATTGATTCACATTATTTACTATTAGGGGAGGTGGTGCAAGTTTGATAATACTTGCGGGACTAAATTAAAAATGAAAGAAAAGTTGGAGGTATTATCTTGTAATATTTTGAGCCCCAAAATGTGCAATTATCGAAACTATATATTTTTTATAAATAGAAGCTCATTCTTCTTTCATTTCTCACCAATTCACTAAAGCTATAGAGCAATTATTATAGAGAGAAATTATAGAGAGAGAAAGAAGAAGAAGTCTTACCTCTACTATTCCAATATCCGGTTTTTTAAGGTAAGGGGTATTATTTCTTTCGTATTCATGAAGAGAGCTATTGTTATTCCATTCCTTATTATTTTGTTGGAATAACATGTATACGTGAACAATCAGTATACATGGTGAAATTCTTACATTATTCCATTCTTTATTATTATGTTGGAATATCATATACTATCTGCATTCATATTATGAAATTCTTACATTCCATTCTTTATTATTACATTAGAATAACTTTTATGCATGCAATGGTCTCTATCGCATACATGGTGAATTCTTTGTTATTCCATTCATTATTATTACATTTGGAATATCATGTGCATGCGATTACGCTTAGACTGGTTTCCATTCTTTATTATTACATTGGAATAACACATGCATGCGTTGGAATATCACATGCATGGTGAATTCTTTATTATTCCATTCTTTATTATTACATTGGAATATCCCGATTGTGCGTGATTACGCATGACCTGGTTCCATTCTTTATTATTCTGTTGGAATAACCTTTCTATGTGGATTATCATATGCATGGTGAATGATCCTTCGTATTCATTCCTTATTAAATTGTATAAATGATCTATCTACGTGGATTACCGAATGGCGGGTGAAAATCCATTTCTAGTTTCATATATTCTATGATACTCATTTGGTTAAAGTTTTGGCTTCTATACTCCATGAAATTAGTAGAATATCCTGGATATTTTTGCTACATCCGGTATCTTTTCATGGAAATATTCTTCTGAGCATTCTTGAATGTTACTCCACAAAGTAGTATCATGTTGACAATTTGGATGTAATTGATTTCAAGATAAATTAACTTATAAATCTTTAAAATTTATTCTTGAACTTGTTTTATTGAATTATTATGTCATTGTCATCATCCTCGTGCTTATGTTGTGATGAAAGTCAACTTTGGCTTACGTGCATAGATGGACTTGGTATGATTATGACCAGGGATCATTCGGTATAATAATGACCTGTAATATTATAAATGATGTGGTAAAAGTCCTCAGTAGCCTGTAATGCATTGATGGACAGTTTTTGGTATGATTATGACCAGGGATTATTCGGTATAGTTATAACCATTGATGATTTAATGAATATCCTTGGCCCGTAGTGCAGGGAGGATTCAATAATGTGGTTTATTTATTAAGCTGAGTCTCAGCGATAAAAAAAATGATGAAAACATTTTAAATCATAGATGATAGTAGATATCGTGCTCTACTTGACTCTTCTAATGGATTGCTTATTCCGCTGCAGTTAAACTTGATGTATATTGTATTTTATCAGTTTAACATTATTGAAGACTAATGATAATTTATTCTGCATTATTTTAGTCATAATATTTCTTATTAGGCTAGTTGAGCTCACCCTTTCTTTCATTGTTCTCTTCAGGAAATGAGAACGTAGCCAGGACTAGTCGGGGAACGGAGTGACGGTCCAGAAGATAGCATTAGTAGTCCTCACTATTTTGTTAAATAGTGTGACAATAAATGTAATTAGGACTCCATTGAGTGTGGATATTGTCTAAATGATAATATTCTTATTAAAACTTTTAAATTATGTTTTGTCGTATTTTACACGACTGTTGTATAATTAAGCTGTATTTGAATTTTGTACCATGTATTTGGCGACTCAAGATGGGTGATGTATACCTATTTTGGGGGCTTCACAGTACTTGGACAGTGGATGCTCATGACACATGACTGGAAACAAAGCCCTCCTGTCTAACTTCATAAAGAAAGAGGGTCCAACAGTCATCTTTGGAGACAATGGCTCTGGCAAGATAAGAGGTTATGGCTCAGCTAGGAATGGTGCAGTATCGTTCAGCAAAGTAGCCTATGTGGAAGGACTAAAGCACAATCTTCTGAGTATAAGCCAGCTCTGCGACAAGGGTCATCAAGTTTCCTTTCTCAATAATCAATGTCAAGTCAGAGACCTGAAGACTTCTTCCATAAAGCTGACCGAAACAAGAGAATGGAACATCTACACTATTAATCTTGATCAACTAAGTTCTGACGAAACAATATGTTTTCTAGCTAAAGCCTCTGAAGAAATGAGTTGGTTATGGCGTAGAAGGTTGTCTCATCTCAACTTTAAAAGTATGTCAAAACTAGCCTCCAACGATCTAGTAGCAGACTTAACCAAGTTCAGTGTCAAAGAAAGGCCATACAACACCTGTAAACTTGGAAAACAAACAAGAAGCTCTTTCAAAAGCAAAACCATCAACTCAAATGATAAGCCCCTGCAACTACTTCACATGGATCTATTTGGACCAATTCTAACCACGAGCCTTGGGGGGAAGAGATACTCATTGGTCGTAGTAGATGACTACACAAGATTTACATGCGTGTTCTTTCTAAACTCAAAAGATGAAACAAGCTCTCAACTCATCAAGATGTTCAGGCTGGTGATGAACGAGAAAGGGGAGAAAATCAAGGCTATAAGGAGTGATCATGGTAAAGAATTTGACTTCTCTAAGATGGATCAGTTCTGCATAGACAATGACATCAGTCACAACTTCTCAGCTCCACGAACTCCACAACAAAACAAAGTAGCTAAAAGAAAGAACAGAACATTGATTGAAGCTGGAAGAATTCTATTAGCAGCAGCCCGTCTGCCTGAATACTTCTGAACAGAAGCTGTCAACACTGCATGTTACACTCAGAACAGATCTCTTGTGCACTCTACATTAAAGAAAACTCCCTACAAGCTACGGAGAGGAAGAAAGCCAAATGTCAGCTACTTCCATGTGTTTGGTTGTGCATGAAAAGCTAGCTAGCCTACTCTATCTTCATCTCAAAATCAACAAACATAGAGCTAATAAGTTGATTGGGAGTGGGATTCATGAGAGAAATCACCAACTTTCACCAACTCTCTCTTATCCATTATACATTCTTGTATTCCTTTGGTTTGATATGGGAGGTAATTCTATTATCTGTGTAACCATTCTTCTATAAATGAGAACCTTACCTTCCTCATTGCAATTGCTGAGAAATATTTGCTAAAGAACTTATAAAGAGTGAGTATACTGTTATTGAAGAGGAGACTAATAAAGTATATTTCAGCTCAATTGTTTCACAGATGTATAACTTCCCATCCCTATTCTTCATTTTCTGATAAATTGATAAGTTCTTGATTCTTTGAATTAAGCATGTATTAGTTGATATTTGATTTGGGGATATGTTGCTTAGTGTTATACAAACTTCTAAATGTGTTAGAATTGCAATATGATATGTTAGAAACAATTTTCATAAGAAATTTATGTGATGGGTTATTGAATTTCCGAAACCAAATAGTTATGCATCTCGTGACAAACTGACAAGCTTGCCTTCTGTTAGTGTTACATTGGCCACAGTAGCCATGACTCACGTCGAGCATGTACCAGACCTTTTGTTTATTGTTTTATTTCTATTCGTTCTAACTTGTTGGCACCTGGTTAGAGCAAGCATGTAAACTATTTTAGCACACACATATAAACATATGCATGTAGTATAAACAAGTATAACAATGTTAGTACATATGATTCACGCAACACTTATAGTCTTGGAAGGAAATTTATAGTTTCAAAAGTGAACTTTGTCACGAACACATCATGTGAGCATTCTAATTTTATGAACATAATAATATGGTTTATATTGACATGAAATGCAAGTCTAAAGCGATTAAACACACTAGCATATATGATTGAAAGTTAAGACAATTTTAAAGGTAAGAAACTTAAGACTTTTCAAAGTGAACTTGACCAAGACTTTTATCTTGTAAGTTCTGACCATTTGAGCATGTATATGTGGCTTTAATATATGTTTCAAATGCATAAGAGTTATATGTCAAGATGCCTTGTATATACTAAGTTGACTTAGTGTAAATTTCGAAGAAAGTTAGAATGTGAAAGCTAATGTCATCAAGTAATAAGTAAATTAAGTTATGACCATGCAAGCATGTCTATTAGGATTCATTATGCCTATAGACATATTGACATGAGCATCGTTTGGTTAAAGTATGGTTTTCACCTATGCACACATATTCATGAAAAGGAAATTTCTAAAATATGAACTATGTGAGTAAAGTATACATGTGTTTTTTACACACAAGCATGACTTCTGAATATCGTTTAGCCTTGTTATGTGATAACATGATTTTAATAGTTGACCCTTGAAGCATGAACTTGATTTTTACTTAAAGTATAAGGATGTCCGACATTGAAATTTATAACCTAAAATTACGGACATAACCATGCAATATGTGTATCTTAAACTGTATTGCATGATTTAAATTGAAGCGCTATGTGTTCAAGCCTATATTGATACATAGAAACTAGATAATCTAAAGTTATTAATTCTAAGACACGATTAGATTGACTTACGTAAATTATGGGATAGACCTATGTAATGATTTGATTCTTGTAAGTGTAGACTCATATTAGTTTACACATACTAATTGGAAAGACTGACTTGTTAATGTTAGGTCGTTTCAACTCAAGTTAATTAAAGCTAGAATTAGATTGTAGCTGAGCAAACATGCAAGTCTCCAAACTTCACCCTTTGATTGTGCAAGTTCTCTACCTTACACAACTTTGAATATTGTGCAAGTTGCTAAACTTCACTTATTTTTTTTGTGAAAGTTTCCTATCCTTCTCATATTGTATTGAGCAGGTTATTGTTGAATTAAAAGTTATTCATTTAAGCTTGAACTTTATTTCCAAGCATGCTATTAAGTGGTTTTAATTACTTTAAAATTATTCCACATCGATATTATTGATATTCGCACTTAGTGCACTTGAGTTCGTATAGTCTTGGACTTGTACATCATTTAAAGTTATATAATTCTTGAACTGTGTCAGATAGAGTCTGAACCTTTGTTCGGTCAGACAAGTGTATGAAGTTTTATAAAAGCTATCCAAACCAATTGATAGTAAGGATTCTTAGAATAAAAGAACACCCCTTTTATGATAGGGGAGTACCCCAGGTATCTAATATAAGATACAAAGAGCAGATTTAAATGTTATGCATATACATGGTGTACGCGAGGCTGATCCCCTCAAGTACTTATTCTGTAGCCAGTAACCAAAGGGTAAATCAACTATTGATTCCATTGGAGTTTTATAGTTCAAAGTCTACTTGACTATCACTTATTCTAAAAGAAATCATTATCTTTGCTTCTAATATTCATATTGTTGAATCCTTAAGATATTCATATTGTTAAATTCATTGTCAGCTATTTTCCATTTATCATGATATATCCTTATTGTTGTATTTAAACTTGCTGAGCAAACTTGTTGCTCATTCTTGCTATATCATGAATTATATTGCAGTTAAGCTCGAGACCCCAGGAAAGGACAAGGGTAAAGGAAAGATGTAAGATAGTTGCGAGGAACATACTTTACCTTATGCCTAGTTTAAATTATTGTTATGTAATATGAACCCTAATGATTATTTTAGGGTATGTTTATAAGATTGTATTAAGGTTATCGAATCTTGGGACTAGTAACACCTTTTGAATGAATGACGTACATTTATTACATTATGCATTTTAGTTATCGTATGTTGTTTAGAGGTGGATGTTTGTACTTTATCGTGATGACTGGATCGAGGTCAGAGGACCTGGATTCGTGGGCACCACTGGTTGGTATCAAAGTTGTAGGTTATAAACATTAAGAATGCAAAACCTAGGTTATAACCTTAGTAGAAAACTTAAGTAGAGTATGTAAGTGATGGGTTGAGGAAATCCATCGAGTTTTATTATGATACTGAAGTTGTTTATTTGAATCAAAAATGATTGATACACGTCTTAAACTTCTTAATGTTAACATAGATAGCATATCACATAAAGCCTAATAGTTTTTTTCCTTTCCTCAGATCATGCCGCCTAGGAGACTACCGCGGAACTAGAGGGAGGAAGGATCCATTAACAATGGTGGAGGGGGAAATGTCAATCCAATGCAGAATTTCGTTAACTTTTAACTAGCGGGAAATGAAAAGCAGACCCCTCCAAAGACGTGGCGACGAGGACATCACTTGGCTAGCTTTAAGGACTTTAAGTTGGTAGGACCACCGGAGTTCCGGGGAACCTTAGACCCAATTGAAGCCCAAACATGAAGAAATGGATAAGGTGTTTCAGGTCGCACGAGTGGCCAAAGTAAAGAAGATGAGTTTTGCCACTTTCATGATGAAGGGCGAAGCTAACTATTGGTGGAAAGCTAATAAGGGGCGAACAGGCGAATGAGTTATTCCTTGGGACAGATTTAAGGAGCTATTACTCGAGAATTTCTTCTCAGAGAATACGCAACAGGATATGGAAGTTAAGTTTCTGGAACTGAAGCAAGGAAGTATGTTTGTCATAGAGTACGCGATAAAATTTAACGATTTGGCCCAATTCGCTTCACATCAGGTTGACACGGAGGCCAGGAAGGCAAGGAGGTTCGAATTAGGACTGAAACCATGGGTGCAGAAAGCAGTGGTTGTATTAAAGATTAAAACTTACTCTGATCTATTAGAAATGGCTATCATTGCCGAAGGAGGCAATGAAGCCATCGCTCGATTCAAACAAGAAAAGAAGACCGGTCAGGAAGGACAAAAAAGGGGAAGCAGCGGAGGCATCAACCCCAATAAGCGTAAATGGACGGAGAACCAATCCTCTGGAGGTAATAAGTCCGGGGGGAGGCCAAGAAAAGTATGAAGTGCAACAACTGTGGGAGGAATCACTCGGGGAGTGCATGAAAGGAAAGAGTGTTTATTATCGCTGCGGAAAACCGAGGCACATAGCTCCTCAGTGTCCGAATAAGCAGAAGGAAGGATGTTTCTCGTGTGGACCCATAGACCATCAAATCAAGGACTGCCCGAAGAGAAAGGGCGATGCAGCTAGCGGCAACCAAAACAACAACAACAATGGGATGAACATTAAAGGGCCAGTCAATCAAGCCAACAGACCAACGGCATGAACGTTTAACGTGACCGTACAGGATACGGTGGATTCTAAGGACGTGGTGTCAGGTATCATTTCGATCAATGATACAGATGCATACGTGTTATTTGATTCGGGTGCTACCTGCTCTTTTGTTTCCAAAGAATTTGCTAAAAGTTAGACTTACCCCATGAGAGATTAGAACACCCTATGAACATAGAAGTAGAGAACAAGGAAATTATCCCCGTAGAACATATTTATAAGAATTGTTATATCGAATTACGAGGATTTAAGCTCAAAGTGGATTTGATACCAATTCGTTTGGGGGAGTTCGATGTAATACTTGGAATGGATTTGTTATCGATTCACAGAGCAGTTATAGACTGTAAGAAGAAGTGTGTACACCTTAAGAATCCGAATAAGTCAAAGGTGGTATTTTATGGTAGTAAATCACCGAGACAAACTCATTATATGACGATGGTACAAGCATAGAGATTGCTTAGGAAGGGTTGTATAGGTTAATTGGCTCACGTGGTTGATACTCGATGAGTCGAGGGTGAACTGAATCAGATACCTATTGTAAGGGATTTTGTTGATGTCTTCCTAGATAAGATTCAAAGATTACCACCGGATAGAGAGATTGAGTTTGTTATTGACCTGGCACCAGGGACAACACTGGTATACAAAGCGCCATATCATATGGCACCAGTAGAGATGAAAGAACTGATGACTCAATTACAAGAGTTGTTAGATAAATGATACATTCGACTGAGTGTATCACTGTGGGGAGCACCAGTCTTATTCGTAAAGAAAAAAGATGGGTCACTAAGACTTTGTATCGACTACCGAGGGTTGAACAAGGTCATTATTAAGAACAAGTACCGGTTTCCCAGGATAGACGATTTGTTTGATTTGTTGAAGGAGGCGAAGTACTTTTCAAAGATTGGCTTAAGGACCGGTTATCACCAATTGAAAGTGAGGTCGTAGGACATTCCAAAGACGGCATTCAGAACTCAGTATGGACACTTTGAGTTTCTGGTAATGTCATTCGAATTGACGAACGCGCCAGCAGCATTTATGGATTTGATGAACAGAGTGTTCAAACAGTGTTTCGATAAGTTTGTTATCGTATTCATCGATGACATTCTAGTGTATTCAGAGATGGAGGAAGAACACGCCGAGCATCTTCAAATAGTGTTGGGGACATTAAGGAGGGATAAGTTGTATGCAAAATTCTCCAAGTGTGAGTTTTGGTTATAGAGAGTGCAATTTTGGGGGCATGTTATCGACAAGAATGGTGTTTCGGTGGATCTAGCGAAGGAGAAGCGGTTATCAATTGGGAGCAGCCGAAGATGCCGACAAAAATCAAGAGTTTCTTAGGATTGGCAAGATACTGTCAAAGATTTATTCAGGATTTTTCAAAATTAGCATCGTCGTTGACCAATCTTACCAGAAAGACAATTAAGTTCATTTGGACGGAGAAGTGTGAAGAAAGTTTCCTAGAATTGAAGAAGAGGCTTAGTCAAGCACCTATGTTGGCCTTACTGGACAACACGGGAGGGTTTATAGTGTATAGTGATGCATCACACAAGGGTCTTGGTTGTGTACTGATGCAACACGGCAGGTTTATTGTGTACGCTTCACGTCAGCTGAAAGATTTTGAGAAGGGATATCCGACTCATGACCTGAAGTTAGCAGCGGTAGTTTTTGCCTTGAAGATTTAGAGGCATTATTTGTATGACGAGAAGTGTGAGATATATACGGATCACAAGAGTCTAAAGTATATCTTCATGCAGAAAGAGTTAAACATGAAAGGTCTTAGATGGCTAGAATTGATCAAAGATTATGATTGTGAGATTACATACCATCCGAGCAAAAGCAAATGTAGTGGCAGATGCCTTGAGCAGAAAAGGCAGAGAGAAGTTATTGAAGTTGACCATTCAAGAAGAATTGGTGAAAAATTTCGAACGACTAGACTTGGAGATTAAGTATCCGATGGAGACCATCGAATAATTATTTACAGTGACAGCGAGCCCGACATTATTGGATAAGGTTAAAGAGGCACAAGAGAAGGACGAAGATTGCAATAACATCAAGAAGCGATTGACTGAAGGTGATGAATTGAAATTTAAGATTGATAGCACTGGACTGCTAAGATTTGAAGGACAAATTTAGGTACCGTTAGTACCAGAACTGAGAAAAGAGATTTTGCAAGAAGCGCATAGTACGAGATACTCGATACACCCAGGAAGCATGAAGATGTACCAAGATTTGCGTCACCACTTCTGGTGGCCAAACATGAAAAGAGAGATTGTGGAATGCGTAAGTAGATGTCTAACTTGTCAGAGAGTCAAGGCAGAGCACCAACGAACAAGCGGGTTATTACAACCATTAGAGATTCCAAAATGGAAATGGGAGCACATCACAATGGACTTTGTGGTGGGACTTCCGGCAACGCAGAAAGGGCATAACACCATATGGGTGATTGTAGATCATCTTACTAAGTTAGCTCACTTTTTGTTGATTAAGATTAAGTATAGTTTGGACTAGTTAGCCAAATTTTATGTTAAGGAAATTATCTCGAGGAATGGGGTGTCGGTATCTATTGTATTAGATAGAGATCCGTAATTCATGTTAAACTTCTGGAAAAGTCTTCAAGAAAGAATGGGGACACATCTACGGATGAGTGTCGCGTAGCATCCGCAGACCGATGGGCAAAGCGAGAGAACGATTCAAACACTTGAAGACATGCTCCAAGCTTGTGTGATGGACTTCAAGGGTAGTTGGGAGGATCACCTTCCATTAGTAGAGTTTGCATATAACAATAGTTATCACGCCAGTATTGGAATGCCGCCATACGAAGCACTATATAGGAGGAAATGTAGAATGCCCTTATGCTAAGACGAAGTTGGAGAACGTCGACTGTTGGTACCAGAGTTGGTACAACAGACGGTAGAAATCATCAAGGTGATAAGAGCCCGACTGGTAACAGCTCAAGATCGCCAAAAGAAGTATGCGGACTTACATCGCAAGAAGAAAGATTTTGAATTAGGAAGCTATGCATTTCTGAAAGTATCTCCCTAGAAAGGGAAGATTCATTTTGGGAAGAAGGGAAAGTTGAGCCCTAGGTTCATAGGACCGTTTGAGATTCTGAGGCGAGTCGATGAAGTGGCGTACAAGGTAGCGTTACCTCCTAAACTTGAGCACATTCACAACGTGTTTTATGTGCCAGTATTGCGGTCGTATAAACCAGACTACAAACACGTTATCTTCTATGAACCAATCCAAGTCGAGAAAGACTTATCGTACGAGGAAGCTCCTGTTCATATACTAGATAGTAAGGAACAGAAGTTGAGGAATAAAACCATCCATTCCGTTAAGATTCACTGGAGGAATCACACAGTCGAAGAAGCTACGTGGGAACTAGAAGAGAAAATGAGAGCGAATTATCCGTTTTTATTTGAGTAACCTTATTTTTTATAATTCCGTGGACGAAATTTTTATAAGGGGAAAGGGATGTAATGACCGTGAATTTTAAACTCCTTATTAATTAAATATGTGATTTAATTTTTATGAGTTAGTTTTATGAGTCTATTTAAACCTTATATGGTTATGTGAATTTTTGAAATGATTAAAGGGAGACACTAATAGTTTATTTAAATTAGTGGACTAACCCTAAGACTTTAATGTCAAAGAATCGATAGGATCATTAATAATTAAATATTCAATTTATTTGAATATAGTGGCTAAATTTGAACATATTGATTAATTGCAATTATGGGTAATTAATTGATAATGTGTTGATTAATATGAATAAATAATAATTAATGAGTAAGAGATTAATAATTATAATATGATTATATATTTACTTGATTAATTTGTGCAAGCATGCAATATATTAAACCTTTATTATATGGTAGTTAACATATATGACACATTAATATATCTATATATATATATATATAGACTATATAGTAAGTTATTGCATTATATAGATTATATGAGTTACATAACAATATTATTTATTTATATGACATGAAGTGTGTGGGTAAACATTCATGTATACCCTATTGACATGTAATAAGATCAATTGTTAATTAATAATGATTTCATTAAGTTATTATGATTATAATAATAACATCGTGGTAATAAATAACGAGCGATACCCAATTGTATTTGGTGTTAATAGAAAATGTACATGGGTTATATGTATGTACACTACTTGATACCTTGTAATTAGGAAATACATTGTATGCCCTTTAAATCATTATAACCTATGTTATATGAAATGAATTGTGTATACATATTATATAACCAAAGTATATAATATGGTATAAACCAAGTGTTGCATTACATTTTTGCAAGTGCTATGAATTCTTGTCCCATAATAAGAGCCCAGTTCATTTCTTCCCACGTGAAAAGCTAGCTAGCCTACTCTATCTTCATCTCAAAATCAACAAACATAGAGCTAATAAGTTGATTGGGAGTGGGATTCATGAGAGAAATCACCAACTTTCACCAACTCTCTCTTATCCATTATACATTCTTGTATTCCTTTGGTTTGATATGGGAGGTAATTCTATTATCTGTGTAACCATTCTTCTATAAATGAGAACCTTACCTTCCTCATTGCAATTGCTGAGAAATATTTGCTAAAGAACTTATAAAGAGTGAGTATACTGTTATTGAAGAGGAGACTAATAAAGTATATTTCAGCTCAATTGTTTCACAGATGTATAACTTACCATCCCTATTCTTCATTTTCTGATAAATTACTAAGTTCTTGATTCTTTGAATTAAGCATGTATTAGTTGATATTTGATTTGGGGATATGTTGCTTAGTTTATACAAACTTCTAAATGTGTTAGAATTGCAATTTGTTATGTTAGAAACAATTTTCGTAAGAAATTTATGTGATGGGTTGTTAAATTGTCGAAACCAAACGATTATCATCTCGGCTGACGACCCGGTCTTTTATGCCGATGTTACTGATTGGCCAAATACAAGAATTGTAGAACTGAAGCAGACCTTTTATTTTCTATTTTGTTTTTGTCCATGCTAACTTGTTGGCACCTGGTTAGAGCAAGCATGTAAACTATTTTAGCACACACATATAAGCACATGCATGTAGTATGAACAAGTATAACAATGTTAGTATATATGATTGACGCAACACGTATGGTCTTGAAAGGAAATTTGTAGTTTCAAAAGTGAACTTTGTCACGAACACATCATGTGAGCATTCTGACTTTATGAACATAATAATATGGTTTATATTGACAAGAAATGCAAGTCTAAAGTGATTAAATACACTAACATACATGATTGAAAGTTAAGACAATTTCAAAGGTAAGAAACTTAAGACTTTTCAAAGTGAACTTGACCAAGACTTTTATCTTGTAAATTCTGACCATTTGAGCATGTATATGTGGCTTTAATATATGTTTCAAATGCATAAGAGTTATATGTCGAGATGCCTTGTATATACTAAGTTGACTTAGTGTAAATTTTGAAGAAAGTTAGAATGTGAAAGCTAATGTCATCAAGTAATAAGTAAATTAAGTTATGACCATGCAAGCATGTATATTAGGATTCATTATGCCTATAGACATATTGACATGAGCATCGTTTGGTTAAAGTATGGTTTTCACCTATGCACACATATTCATGAAAAGGAAATTTCTAAAATATGAACTATGTGAGTAAAGTATACATGTGTTTTTTACACACAAGCATGACTTCTAAATATCGTTTAGCCTTGTTATGTGATAACATGATTTTAATAGTTGACCCTTGAAGCATGAACTTGATTTTTGCTTAAAGTATAAGGATGTCCAACATTAAAATTTATAACCTAGAATTACAGACAGAACCATGCAATATGTGTATCTTAAACTATATTGCATGATTTAAATTGAAGCGTTATATCTTCAAGCCTATATTGATACATAGAAAGTAGATAATCTAAAGTTATTAATTCTAAGACACGATTAGATTGACTTACGTAAATTATGGGATATACCTATGTAATGATTTGATTCTTGTAAGTTTAGACTCATATTAGTATATGCATACTAATTAGAAAGACCGACTTGTTAATGTTTGGTCATTTCAATGCAAGTTAATTAAAGCTAGAATTAGATTGTAGCTGAGCAAACAGGCAAGTCTCCGAACTTCACCCTTTGATTATGCAAGTTCTCTACCTTACACAACTTTGAATATTGTGCAAGTTTCTAAACTTCACTAATTTTTTTGTGAAAGTTTCCTATCCTTCTCATATTGTATTGAGCAGGTTATTGTTTTAGGGTATGTTTGTAAGATTGTATTAAGGTTATCGAATCTTGGGACTAGTAACACCTTTTGAACGAATGACGTACGTTTATTACATTCTGCATTTTAGTTATCATATGTTGTTTAGATATGGATGTTTGTATTTTATTGTGACGACCGGACCGGGGTCAGAGGACCCGGATTCGTGGGCGCCACAGGAATTAAATCAGTTTAAAAGAAGCAGAGTATGGAGATTAGTTCCAAGACCAAGAAGCCACCCATTCATTAGCACCAAGTGGGTCTTCAGAAACAAGATGGATGAAGATGGGGTAATAACAAGGAACAAGGCAAGACTAGTAGACAAAGGTTATTCCCAAGAAGAAGGCATCGACTACGACTAGACCTTCGCACCTGTTGCCAGATTAGAAGCAATCAGGATATTCCTTGTTTTTGCTGCCCACATGAAGTTCAAAGTCTTTCAAATGGATGTCAAAAGTGCATTTCTGAATGGTGAACTTTAAGAAGAAGTATATGTGGAGAAACCTCCAGGTTTCATCAATCTAACTCTCTCTAATTATGTCTATAGATTAGACAAATCCTTATATGGACTTAAACAAGCACCTAGATCATGGTATGAAACACTAACTAACTTTCTTATTGAAAATAGCTTCACTAGAGGTAGAGTAGATACCATATTATTTCTTAGAAAGCACAAAAACAAAGTCTTATTAGTTCAAATATATGTAGATGACATTATCTTTGGCTCTACTGATGAAAAACTGTGCAAGAGATTTGCCAAGCTTATGCAAAGCAAGTTCGAAATGAGTATGATGGGTGAGTTGAATTTCTTCCTTAGATTACAAGTAAAGCAAACTGATGAAGGTATCTTCATTAACCAAGCCAAGTACATTAAAAACTTACTTAAAAAGTATGGCATGGAATCAACCTCTCCCATGAAAACACCAATTGCTCCAGCAACTAAGCTTGACAAAGATGAAAAATGTAAAAGTATTGATATTACTCAATACAGAGGTATGATAGGCTCTCTTTTATATCTAACTGCCAGTAGACCAGACATAATGTTTGCAACATGTATATGTGCTAGATTTCAAGCAAATCCTAAGGAATCACACTTAACTGCTGTAAAAAGAATGTTTTGGTATCTCAAAGGCACTCCTCACTTGGGACTTTGGTATCCCAAGGAGTCCTCTTTTGAATTGACAGGATATACAGATGTTGACTTTGCAGGCTGCAAGATCTATAGAAAAAAGTAACAAATGCACCTTTGTCGGTTGTTAGGAAATGAGACTTGTGTTACGGTTCGACAAGAAGCAAAAACTCAAGATATCTACCTCAATGAAGGTTTAATACATTATTCTTGGCATTTCTTTGTGCTCAAATCTTATGGATGAAAAATCAGCTAGCAGACTATGGGTTTGATTTCAAATCTATACACGTTCATTATGATAACTCATGTGCCATAGCAATAACACATAATCCTGTCATGCATTCTAGGACTAAGCATATAGAGATAAGATATCATTTTATTAGGGATCATACCCAAAATGGGACTATATCTTTACAATACATCCCTACTGAAAATGAACTTGCTGATGTATTTATAAAGCCTCTAGATGAATCCAGATTTAATAAATTGATAAGTGAGTTAGGCATGTTAAATCTGCAACTATAAACTCTATGCTCTAGTTTGTGCTAACCATGCAGATAAAAAAGCTATGTTTAAAATCGTAGAGATGACTAAAGAGGAACCACGATTGTAGAGCAATCTCGACATGAAAGAGAAGCATCATGTGATGACATCATTTCTATTAAATCTAATCAACCCCTCTGATAAGCGCCTCAGGGATAAACCTGACCCTTAGTTCAATCTAAGAGGTTGGCCCTTCCTGAGCTACCTTAACCTAGAAGGAATGTTATATCAAAGCTCATCACAAGGACCAGGATAGACAATGATCATAGAATAGAGTCAGCAATAAACTCTACCATCATAGTGCAACCTCAACGACCGTAGTCCTCCCAAAGGATACACTAGCTCAAGGGGAGCTAAGGGCAGATCAGTATTTTCAACACTATCTAAAATCGTGGACCCTAACAGAACTCGACACGTGCCCCACTATGTAGATCATGTGGAGGGAAGTTACAAGTACAATTTAAAAAGGTTTTTTAAAATTCACCCCAGAAGTTCAAAAAGATCATTCCTCTCTCTCTACCAGCAAAAACCCTAGCTTTCAGAACGACAACCAACCTTAGTTAAAGAAAATCAATGGTTGCTTCCAATGTTATCTCTGGTTACCAACTCTGCTTCAACGAATTCAAGACAGCTGACCCTCAGTTTCACAAGATTTTGTCTCTTCTAAAGAAAGTTGGTCTTGAAGAAGCTCTGAGCACCAGCACACGGATATACCCAAAGCTGGTGAAAGAGTTCTACAGCAATGGAGTCTTTGAGAACGATATCATCACTACAAGGGTCAAGGGGGACTAAATTAAGCTCAAAGCTGAAGATATAAACCTAGCCCTAGGTTTTAAATCAAAGGGACTCATATCTATGGATGTCATCGACTTTCATGAAGGTCTGAATAAGATGCACCACACAAAGTTTCAGAACGTTAAGGGATACAAAAAGAAAGAGTTTCCCCAGAAATATGAATTTCTGGCTGACATTGTTGGCAAGTGCATATGTTGTAAAAGCTCTGGCCATGACTCTGTAAATGAAGTTCAACTAAAGCTCATGACAGCAATCTACTTCAGGATTCAACTTAACTACGGGGCCCTACTTATCGATTGGATTGGGAAGTGGATACTCTGTTTAAAGAAATCAAAGAGCTCTATAAAAATGCTCTATGGGAGGTTCATAAGCATAATCCTACAATCGGCTCTGGGTGACAAAATTGGGGACAAGGAAGGAGAATCCATCAATCCCAACAAAAAAATGACCCAGCAACTATTTCAAAATTGGAAAAGAAATCCTGCAGAAAATGTCAGAATGATGTCTGAATCCAGTGGAAGAACTGGTGAAGCAAAGGAATCTGGGCCACCGGGAAACATGTCGGTTTTGAAGGAAGCTGATGAAGAAGAAGAAATTAATCAAGAGGAACCCATCGCTTTGATCAAAAAAAGCAAGGGTGTTAGGAATAAGCATGTGAATGATATTCCTATTTATGTATGATTTGATTATGATATAAATAAATGAATATGCAAGTATGCTTTCATTAAGAAAAGTTATAAAGTCCTTTGATAGATAATTGGAACATATGTACAAGGACTTAGAATGAATTGATCAAATATGTTAGGTTGGTCCTACATAAGCAGAACAACTTTGTAAAGTCTTTAAAAAGAAATGATGTACAAGGACTATAAATATAAAAAGATCAAGCTTATTAGGTTGATATTATAATGTAATAGATAGGCTTGTCTGATCGTCGAGCACTGCACCAGAAATCGTAGTCTGTCAGGAGAGTCAAGGAAAACTCGAGAGCTATCAAGGCAAAATTGTAGTCTGCAAGATAGTAGATCTAGGAGTTCGTAGACTGACAGGAGAGACGAGGAAGGATACTAGTGTGTCGAGGAGAACTTCCTTGGAGACGTAGTCTGCTGAGGAAGTCATGTTCAGAATTATAGAGACAGCCTATTTAAGAGCTGACCGAGCATCTGCCGAAGCCAAGTCAAGAATCGTAGACCACACTCAGAGTCGTAGAGTCTACTGATCACTTCAGAGGCAGAGATCGTAGTCGAGCAAGATCAGATGAAGACAACGAGCATAAAGACAGAAATCGTAAAGTGTCAAGATTTGATCTCGGAGTCGTAGTGTCTGTACAACCTAAGGAAGAATCGTAGAGTGTAGAACTAAGGCTTCAACAGATGTGCTCACAATGCCAAGGCTGAATTATAGAGCAAACACGATTCTCAATAAATGAGCACTCCCAGAATATCCAACCAAATGATGAAGCCTCTGGTCAAAACTACAAAGACATATTTCTCCTGAAAGGAACCAGAGTGCACTCAATGAATGGCTAGCAAGCTAACAGAAGATCTAAGCACCAACCCAATCATCATCCAGATTGAGTTGTAAAGCCATTCAAGATGAAGTCTTTTACAAGTAGATCAAAAGAAGACTTCAGCAAAAGTGACTGACTAAGGAAAAGTCAGCAAGCGCAGTTGTTGTTAAATGAACAGAAGACAACAATCTTGGGGTCAATCAGGATCGTAGTGTTTGCCAAGCAAAGAAGGAACTGATGCGTACACAGAGATACTGGTCGGTTTCTAAAGAACAAGTCTAAAGTGATTAAGCATGGGTCAGTCCATTGATGATAAGTGAACGGGAGATCACAAGGAGAAAGCGAGTTGGGCATGCCACAAATCTGAAGTGTCTTACTATTCAGAAGAGTCCATGTGATAACCCAGTATTTCGAATAATCTGAATTTTTTGAATAAATTTTTTTTTATTTAATATTGAAATTGATTGTTAATATTGTGTTGTGTATCTGTGATATGAGTCTCGAAATGTAGTCAGTTTGTGTATTGACTGAGAAATAAGAGTAGAGTTGTGCTTAATAGCTTTAGAAACCCTAACCCTAATTCTGGATAGGGATTCGATAAAAAAATAATTAAAATAATTATACTGATAAGTACGTGTTTATACTAAAGAGAAATTTTGATCAATGATTGATCGGGTAGGGTACAATATTAGTAAACTCTAATAAGGGATTAGAAACCCTAATCTCAAATCTAGAAACCCTAATGTACAGTTATAAACCCTAAACGAAAGCCGAGAAACCCTAATTTTAAATTCAGGAATCCTAAACCCTAATTAGGAAACCATATCCCAATTAGCAAGCCTAATGTGATTATTAAACATTAACATGATTAGAAAATCCTAATTATATTTTTGAAATTTTAATTTTCTAATTAAAACCCTAATTCAAAATTTTAGAAACTAAAGTTGTAAAACCTAAGGGTTAGAACCTAAGGGTTAAACCCTAAGGGTTTGGGAAAATGTCAAGTTTTCCATTAAAATTGCATGTACAATAACCAAAATACCCTTTTTGCATTACTTTAATTGGTAACTTGTAAAATTTGACAACACCTTTAGTGGTTCACCAACTAATTTGACTTGCATGACCTAAAATCTCCAGCAAATCTAGCAAAGTTATCAGCCATGTGCATTATATCTTATTATATAAGAGATCTAAGAGAGAGAAAGTGCATGTATTTGGCTTATTTTCTATCTAAACTCTCAACAACTCTCTCTCTCTCACTCAACCTCCGAATTTATACAAGTGTTTCAGTCACTCTTTAACCTCTTAGAACACCTAGATCAGATTTGGAGAGCAAGGATCATAGATTTAGCAAGAGAAGGTATAACCCTAAACTCAACCTAGATCTTGTATGCTTAGAAAATATTTGTGTTTATGTGTTTAGATTCATGCTAGAGGATGTTATATAATGATCTATGATGATACATCATAGATCTATAGCATCTAAAGGCTTTAAAATGGAGTTTTACAAAAATTGTTCAAGAACACAAAATGTCGTCTGACAAGCTAATGTCAATGGCTCTAGATTCTTTTCTGTTTATGATTGTTGTTGTTTTAAAGTTGTAATATGTAGCTTGTCATGTGGTCTTTGATCTGGAAGTGGAATCACAGCCATTCCATGTCTAGATCGTAAGTTATTAACGGTAAAACCCGTTGACCGAGATTGACCGGGTGATTTATGGGTAACCCAGAAATCCTAAACCGGCGTTTGACAAGTTTTCGTTAGCCCCAGATCTGTCAGTTGTAAAGCGATTTGATAATGTGTTTGTATCCAGTTTATAGCCTAACATATGTACTTTATATATATGTCTTTAGATTATGTAAACAATCAACCGATTGTAAGTAATAGGTGGTCAAAGTAGGCCACTCGCATTGATTTAGCGTTTCTGGAAAACCCATAAACCGGATGAACTTGTGTTCTGACAGACTTTAACCGTATTGAATCTGGAGTTTATGATGTAGTTGGACTGAGATCATGGTATATAAATGTTCATTGACATGAGTAATATAGTTTTGAACCTTAATAACACAAATACAATGACTGGAACATAAAATTAATTGAGCTTGAAAGTGTACTAGTCGACGCTGTCTGGCTTTATGGGTTACCCAAAAAACACGGATTTGATCTTACAGTGACTTTGAGAGGCTGGATCTACTTGTTTGGATGTTGTATGACCAAGATGTTAGTTGATAATTATAGTGTTACATACACACTACCAAATCAGTGTCTTAGCTAGCCCAGAACATGCCTGAGCTGAGAATCACAGTTAGTCAAACCGAGACCCTTGAGAACTGGGCTGTCAGTGTTCTTGAGGCTTAAGAACACCAACAGCGACGCTTAGTGTCGCTCTAGGCTATAGCGACGGTTTTTAATATTTTTATTTTCTAATTTTTTAGAAATTAATTAAAAATAGAAAATAAATTCTAAAAATTACCAAAACTGGTTTTAAAAATTATTTTAAATTATGAAAAATAATTTTTGAGAATTTGGAATATTTTTCATTAATAATCATAATTATTTGAATAAAAATGATATTTAATTTATTTAATTAGTATATTAAATAAATTAGAGAAAATGATTTTAATATTATAAAAAAATCATTTTAAATAAGAATAAAGTATTTAAAAATATTTTGAGTTATAAAATGTAACTTTTAATATTTTTAGAGAATTTTCATTAATAATTTAATATTAATGATATTGATATTTATTTAATTATTATATTAAATAAATGAGAGAAAAATAATTTTAATATTATAAAAATCATTTTAAATAAAGAATAAAGTGTTTAAAAATATTTTGAATTATAAAATATAATTTTTAATATTTTTAGAGAATTCTCATTAATAAATTAATATTAATGATATTAGATTTATTTAATTATTAAATTAAATAAATGATAGAAAAAATGATTTTATTAATTTAAAAATCATTTAAAAATGAGAAAAATGATTTAAGAATATTTTAAGTTATAATTAATAACTTTTAATATTTTGATGATAATTTCATTAATATTTAAATATTAATGGTGATGGTTTAAAAATGATTTTAATTATTTTAAAAATCATTTAAGTAGAATATTGATGATTTAAAAATATTTTAAGTTATTAATAATAACTTTAATATTTTGACAAGTATGTCATTAATATTTTTATATTATTAAATATTAATGATGATAAGATTATTTGATATTTAAATCATTTAAAAATGATTCCGGTGTTTGAAAAATTATTATAAATTATAATAATTGTTAGAAAGTTATTAAAAGCTTCCAAAAAATATTATAAATGATAATTGACTTATCTAAAATAATATTGAAGCTTAGAGACCAAGTTTAATTGACAATAAATGTGTTAATTGTCGAATAGGGTGATCAGAACACCAAGATGAGACCGAAGTCCAACTAGATTGAACTAGTTAGACTTGATAAGTGTTTATATAGGTTATAAACACTGATGTGACTATGTGGTAATGTGTCTAGGAGAAAGATTGACTGTGAATTATAGTGTTATGTGTTATAAATTATTGTGCTAATTGCGAGACTGATATTATTGGTTATAGGTCTTTCGAACGCAGATAAGTATATTGTGTAGCAGTAATCAACGAAGAAGGCAAGTTTCCTTAACTCAACCTTGAGTTATATTCATTCAATTATTATGGTGGTTAATTATTGTTAATTAGATCACGTCTGAGAATTATTGTTGATTATTTGCAGTTAGTGCATATTTATTAATTCAAATTGAATTAGTGATTCTGAAAATATACTTGGAGAATAACTATTGTTGGATACATACATCCGTAGAAGTTATTATTAACAGTACAGATAATTCTTGTATATTGTCGAATTGTGTTGAGATATGTCTTAGCTAAATATTCTGGCTAGAAGAAAATTTGTTAGAACTTGATAGGTTCGAGAAGAGAATTCAATTATTATTGACAGATTGATGTCAATTATTTCAGCTAGATCGAGAAAGTGATTAGATAGTGAAATCATTATATTTCATTGTTATAAATCAAACTCTGATTATAAGACTGAGAAGAACAACCTTTTATACAAAGGGAACATATTTGGTCATATATTCGGCCTTTGCGCGCGTGTAATTATTATGCATAATATAGGGTACAAGGAGTTGGCCGCTCTAAGTACTTGTAGAGGGGTATGATTTAATCTTTATGGTTATCTGATACACCTGGGTATATCAAAGTATATATTTGATAGTACTTGAGAAGAGAAGTTCAAGATCCTTAGGGATCACTCAGCATAAACTCTGGAGAATATTTCCATCTTGTTATTCAATTAAATATCATAGAAACTTTGAAAGCGTTATACTCTTTCATTATCAAATTATTGTGTTGCATAGAATGCGAAAAGACTTGTTATTGATTAACGAATTGTTCAAATATTATTTCAAAGTTCCGAACTTTTGGTGTCATTCTATCAAAATAGATAGTCTATTATTCTTGATTTTATACATTCATTGTATATCTTAACTTATGCGGGGCAAATTTGTTGCTCACCCTTGCTAAATAAAACTTTTCAACTAAGAACGAAGAGAGGCCAATGGGGCTAAGAAGAAGAACAAAGGCAAAGGCATAGTGTTTGGAGTAGTTATATATGATAAACATTATTATTATGTTGTTTTGTAAACCCTTTTTGTATATCTAAAGGGTATGTTTGTAATGTTAAGGTTAGATGACCTGGGACTAATGTATTAACAGTATCTGTTAATGAGTTATGTATTACTATTTTTATATGAATGGGTAGATAGATGTTATTATATTGTGGATCATGAGCAACAAACTCGGGGGTCAGGTAACCCGAATTTGGGGGCGTCACAGGTTGGTATCAAAGTTGTAGGTTATAAACCTTAAGTGAGTTGGGGAAAAACCCTAAGATTATAACCATAAGTGAGATATAGAATACTCATTTAGAGTACTAAGTGAGGGATTGCCGAAGCGTATCAATAGTGAGATATGTGGATACATAGTACTAGTGAAGTACTAATCAAGTTGTTTAAACTGATTGTAAGATGTCGAGAGAAGATGAAATGAGTACGGAGATGCCAGCGGCTGTTGCACTAATGCCAGTAGCCGAGGTGCCAGCGCAAAGCGAGTCAGTTGAGGAAGTGGGAAAAGATGAACCTATGGTTAATCTGGGGAGTGATCATGATGATTATCCTGAGATGTATCTGAGTGGTGATGAGGAGGCGGAGTCTGAAGAAGCTAAGGTGGAGAAAGAGAGTAAGACTAAAGTTGGAGGACAAGATCAAGAATCTGCATAAGTTCAAGAACTCCGGAGTAAAGTATTTCTCTTGGAGGAGTTGTGGAAGACGGAGCCAGCGTTACGCAAAATGACCGAAGAACGAAACGAGCTGAAGGTGCAAGTAGAAAGGATGAAGACTGAAGGTGTTGGATCGTCTGAAGGAACAATCAAGCTGCAAAAAGACAAGAATAAGAGAAAGAGGGACAACGACAGTGATAACTCTGAAAATTCAAACCCGAAGAAGAAGCAAGTCTGTAGCAAGTATGGAAAGACTCACGCGGGAGAATGCATGATGTGGAAGAATGTGTCCTTCAATTATAAGCAGGAAGGACATAGTTCCCTACATTGTCCTAAGCCGAATATGAGGAAGTGTTTTTCATGTGGGAGAATGGTCACACGGATTCAACAAGTGTCCCAACAAAAAAAGAAGACCGAGAAGAAGGGAGTGGATGGTAGATAGCTTAAGTTTAAGCGATAGTATCTTTTGGTAATATGTGATATATAATCAGTTGTAATATCGAGAACGATGTGTGAACATATAAAAATATATATGTATTGTATGAATGAAATCTTTATTTTCTATATGAATATAAGATTAAGATTAATTTGTGAGTTCTTAAAACTCATACTTATGGTAAGTTCATGACTCATAATTATATGAAATGTTTTGAACCCCTCAAATGAATGGACACCAAAGGTCCGACTAGGATAAGTTCATACACTCATATAATTGTGGCAAGTTCCGAACTCATAAGTGTGGTAAGTTTGATGAACTAGGAATAGATATATATGAATGGAGAATTACAACTTTTTATGTAAAGTTGGAGAATTACAACTTTTGGTGAAAAGTTATGTTGTTAATCCTATATTTATTTAAAATGGGATAGTAATAGGTGTTAAGTACTAAATGTACTATGTGCTATTTGAATAAATATGTGATTATATGAGAACTTTGTGTTAAATTCTTATTATATGATTAATAAGAATTTGTGTAAAGAAAGAGAATTAATGTAATATTTTTTATTTAAATCAGATAATGTCGCCTAGATGACAGAATCGAAATCAAAGAGAAGAGCAGTCAGTGAATAATGAAGGAGGTCAAGCTGAACCGATGAAGAATTTCATAGATATGTTGGCCCAAGCAATGGAAAATAGAGCTCCAGCAGGAAGAGCAAGAAATCAGCCAGTTGATAGATTGGCAAATTTTAAAGACTTTAAAGCGGTAGGGCCGCCAGAATTCAAGGGAACCTCGAATCCGATTGAAGCCCAAACTTGGGTGAAGGAGATGGAGAAAGCATTCATTATTGCGAGGGTAGCGGAAGAGCAAAAGATAGTTTTTGTAACATACTTGATGAAGGGAGAAGCCAATTACTGGTGGGAGACTAATCAAAGAGAGCCGAAGTATGTACCATTGTGAACTTGGACTAGATTCAAGGAATTATTCTTTGAGAACTACTTTTCGTCAAGTATGCAAGCTCGAATGGAAGTTAAGTTTTTAAAACTGAAGTAGGAGAATATGTCGGTATCTAAATATGCTGCTAAATTCAACTAATTAGCGAGATTTGCACCTCATCAGGTGGATACAGAATTACGGAAGGTGAGAAGGTTTAGGAATGGATTGAAGCCGGGTATAAACAACAAAGTAGCCGTATTACAGATTAATACGTTCGCAGCTTTGTTGGAGAAAGCGTTAATTGCTGAAGGAGAAACTGCATCTCGATTTCATCAAGAAAAGAAGAAGAAGAAGACAAATGATGGAGGAAGCAGTGGTGGTAGTAATCCGAACAAGAGAAAGTGGAGTGAAAATACCCAGATGGGTAATAAGTTCAAAGAGAAGAAGAAGGTAGGAGAGCCATGTGCAACTTGTGGGAAGAATCATGCAGGGGTTTGTCTGAAGAAGAAGGGAGTTTGCTATAACTGCGGGCAAGAGGGACACATGTCACCCAATTACCCAGTCCAAAGAAAATACAAGCTTGTTATGCGTGTGGATCGACAGATTATCTAGTTCAAAACTGTCCGAAGAAGAATGTGGAGAAGGAAATTGTCAACAAGAGACCCAGTAGCGGAACCTTGGCGATTCGAGGACCTGCACAGCCAGGAAGACCAACGGCCCGTACATTCAACATGACGGCACAAGATGCAATGGCTGCTCAGGAGGTGGTAACAGGTAATGATTTTGCTTGGAATTTTAATTACGCGAGTAATCTTGGTTAGATATTGTTGTGAATATTTTTTTTTATAGATCCAAGTCACAAGTTAGAATATGAGACACAAATTAATATTGTGTTGATAAAAATGAATTGATGATACAACTTTAAAAGATTATAGAGAATAAGAAAGCGGTGATTCCGAGGACAGAATCCTTTTAAGGGGGGTGAATGTGATAACCCAGGATTTCGAATAATCCGAATTTTTTGAATAAATTTTTTTTTATTTAATATTGATATTGACTGTTAATATTGTGTTGTGTATCTGTGATACGAGTCTCGAAATGTGGTCAATTTGTGTATTGACTGAGAAATAAGAGTAGAGTTGTGCTTAACAGCTTTAGAAACCCTAATTATGGATAAGGATTCGATAAAAAATATAATTAAAATAATTATATTGATAAGTACGTGTTTGTACTGAAGAGAAATTTTGATCAATGATTGATCGGGTAGGGTACAATATTAGTAAACCATAATAAGGGATTAGAAACCCTAATCCCAGATCTAGAAATCCTAATGTACAATTAGGAACCCTAAACGAAAGATGGGAAACCCTAATTTTAAATTCAAGAATCCTAAACCCTAATTGAGAAACCCTATCCTAATTAGCAAGCCTAATGATATTATTAATCTTTAACATAATTAGAAAACCCTAATATAATTAGAAAACCCTAATTATATTTTTGAAATTTTAATTTTCTAATTAAAACCCTAATTAGAAATTTTAGAAACTAAAGTTGTAAAACCTAAGGGTTAGAACCTTAGGGTTAAACCCTAAGGGTTTGGAGAAATGTCAAGTTTGCCATTAAAATTAAATGTTTAAATGACCAAAATACCCTTTTTTATATTACTTTAATTGGTAACTTGTAAAATTTGACAACACCTTTAGTTGTTCACCAACTAATTTGACTTGCTTTTGACTAAAAATCTCAAAGAAATCTAGCAAAGTTATTAGCCATTATTATTTATTATATCTTATTATATAAGAGATTTAAGAGAGAGAAAGAAAGTATGTATTTTGCTTATTTTCTATCTAAGCTCTCAACAATTCTCTCTCTCTCTCTCAACCTCCGAAAATACAAGTGTTTCACCACTCTTTAACCTCTTAGAACACACTAGATCATATTTGAGAAGCAGGATCAAAGCTTTAAAGAGAGAGAAGGTATAACCCTAAACTTAACCTAGATCTTGTATGCTAAGAAAATATTTGTGTTTATGTGTTTAGATTCATGCTAGAGGATGTTATATAATGATCTATAATGATACATCATAGATCTATAGCATCAAAAGGCTTTAAAATGGAGTTTTACAAAAACTGTTCAAGAACACAAAATGTTGCCTGACAAGCTAATGTTAGTGGCTTTAGATTCTTTTCTGTTTATGATTTTTGTTGTTTTAAAGTTGTAATCTGTAACTTGTCATATGGTCTTTGACCTGGAAGTGGAATCACAGCCATTCCATGTCTAGATCGTAAGTTATTAACGGTCAAAACCTGTTGACCGAGATTGACCGGGTGATTTCTGGGTAACCCAGAAATCCTAAATCGACGTCTAACAAGTTTTCATTAGCCCCAGATCTGTCAGTTGTAAAGCGATTTGATAATTTGTTTGTATCCATTTTATAGCCTAACATATGTACTTTATATTTATGTCTTTAGATCGTGTAAACAATCAACCGATTGTAAGTAATGGGTGGTCAAAGTAGGCCACTCGCACTGATTTAACATTTCTGGAAAACCCAGAAACCGAATGAATTTGTTTTCTGGCAGACTTTGACCGGATTGAATCTGGAGTTTATGATGTAGTTGGACTGAGATCATGGTATATAAATGTTCCTTGACATGAGTAATATAGTTCTGAACCTTAATAACACCAATACAATGACTGGAACATAAAATTAATTGAGCTTGAAAAGTGTCTACCTTGACCTTTATGCAGGTTTCTGGGTTACCCAGAAAACCCAGATTGATCTCGACACAAACTTTTGAAGGTCGGATCTACTTGTTTGGATGTTGTATGACTAAGATGTTAGTTGATAATTGTAGTGTTACATACATACACTTACAAAATCGATGTTTAGCTAGCCCGAACATATATGAGAATCGAGAATCAAAGTTGGTCAAACTGTCCAAACCGAGACCTTGAGAATTGATTGTCGGTGTTCTTGAGGCTCAAAGAACACAACCAATGACGATACTTAAAGTAATATATAGCTATAGGCTATAATGCGACGGTTTTTATATTTTTAATTTTCGATTTTCCAAAAATAATTAAAAAAAAAAATAAATTATAAAATTCTAAAAATTACAAAAAATGGTTTTAAAAATTATTTTAAATATGAAAAATAATAAAAATAATTATAATTATTTGAAGAAAAATGATATTTAATTAGTTATTAGTTAAATAAATTAGAGAAAATGATTTTAATATTATAAAAGTCATTTTAGATAAGAATAAAGTATTTAAAAATATTTTGAGTTATAAAATGTAACTTTTAATATTTTTAGAGAATTATCATTAATAATTTAATATTAATGATATTGGATTTATTTAATTATTATATTAAATAAATGAATTAAAATGATTTTAATATTATAAAAATCATTTTAAATAAGAATAAAGTGTTTAAAAATATTTTGAATTATAAAATATAATTTTCAATATTTTTGGAGAATTCTCATTAATAAATTAATATTAATGATATTAGATTTATTTAATTATTAAATTAAATAAATGATAGAAAAATGATTTTATTAATTTAAAAATCATTTAAAAATGAGAAAAATGATTTAAGAATATTTTAAGTTATAATTAATAACTTTTAATATTTTGATGATAATTTCATTAATATTTAAATATTAATGGTGATGGTTTAAAAATGATTTTAATTATTTTAAAAATCATTTAAGTAGAATATTGATGATTTAAAAATATTTTAAGTTATTAATAATAACTTTAATATTTTGACAAGTATGTCATTAATATTTTTATATTATTAAATATTAATGATGATAAGATTATTTGATATTTAAATTATTTAAAAATGATTCCGGTGTTTGAAAAATTATTATAAATTATAATAATTGTTAGAAAATTATTAAAAGCTTCTGAAAAATATTATAAATGATAATTAACTTGTCTAAAATAATATTGAAGCTTAGAGACCAAGTTTAATTGAGAATAAATGTGTTAATTGTCGAATAGGGTGACCAGAACACCAAGATGAGACCGAAGTCCAACTAGACTAAACTAGTTAGAGTTGATAAGTGTTTATATAGGTTATAAACACTGATGTGACTATGTGGTAATGTGTCTAGGAGAAAGATAGACTGTGAATTATAGTGTTATGTGTTATAAATTATTGTGTTAATTGTGAGACTGATATTATTGGTTATAGGTCTTTCGAACGCAGATAAATATATTGTGTAGCAGTAATCATCGAAGAAGGCAAGTTTCCTTAACTCAACCTTGAGTTATATTCATTCAATTATTATGGTGGTTAATTATTGTTAATTAGACCACGTCTGAGAATTATTGTTGATTATTCACAGTTAGTGCATATTTATTAATTTAAATTGAATTAGTGATTCTGAAAATATACTTGGAGAATAACTGTTATTGGATACTTACATCCGTAGAAGTTATTATTGACAGTACAGATAATTTCTATATATTGTCAAATTGTGTTGAGATATATCTTAGCTAATTATTCTGGCTAGACGAACAATTGTTAGAACTTTATAGGTTAAAGAAGAGAATTTAATTATTATTGACAGATCAATGCCAATTATTTTGGCTAGATCGAGAAAGTGATTAGATAGTGAAATCATTGTATTTCATTATTATAAATCAAACTCTGATTATAAGACTGAGAAGAACAACCTTTTATACAAAGGGAACATATTTGGTCGTATATTCGGCCTTTGTGAGCGTGTAAGTATTATGCATAATATAGGGTACAAGGAGTTGGTCGCTCTAAGTACTTGGAGAGGGTATGATTTAATCTTTATGGTTATCTGATACACCTGGGTATATCGAAGTATATCCTTGATAGTACTTGAGAAGAGAAGTTCATGATCCTTAGGGATCACTCAGCATAAACTCTGGAGAATATTTTCGTTTTATTATTCAATTAAATATCATAGAAACTTTGAAAGTGTTATACTATTTCATTATCAAATTATTGTGTTGCATAGAATGCGAAAAGACTTGTTATTGATTAACGAATTGTTCAGCTATTTCAAAGTTCCCCGAACTTTGGTGTCATTCTATCAAAATAGATAGTCTATTATTCTTGATTTTTATACATTCATTGTATGTCTTAACTTGCTGGGCAAATTTGTTGCTCACCCTTGCTAAATAAAACTTTTCAGCTAGGAACGATGAGGCCAGCGGGGCTAAGAAGAACAAAGGCAAAGGCATAGTGCTAGAGTAGTTTTATTTTAAACATGTTTACTATGTTGTTTTGTAAACCCTTTTTGTATATCTAAAGGGTATGTTTGTAATGTTAAGATTAGATGACCTGGGACTAATGTATTAATAATATCTATTAATGAGTTATGTATTACTATTTCTATAATTGTTATGTATGTGTTAACTGCTTATAACTGAACTAACTCTACAAATAATGTATGTATGATTATAAATATATCAATGAAGGGGATAGTTTACTTATTCCGCTGTGCTTGAAAAGATTCTTATGTTTGTCATATGCTAATTCATTAGCAATACAAAATAAATAGGAAAAGTATTTGAAATTAAATAGATCTATTCAACCCCCCTTCTAGATCTATTGTGTGCCTACTGGGAACTAACAATTGGTATCAGAACAGGTTCTCATGCTACATTCAAAAGCTAATTGTTTTAAGTCTGATCCTAGGCACAAACATTATTCTAAATTTAGTTTAGTAGTAAGTCACTTGTAAATACAGATGAGCTCACAAGTTTTAAATATTGTGTACAGGTAAATGTGTATATACACCTGAAGCTGCTCAGATTGGTCCATGTTCTTAAATGCCATAACTAAAAGACCAATCCTTGCCCATAGTCAATCTTGTAGTCTAAAGAGCAGATATGGGAGCTCAAGAGGCATCAACAGCAAAGAGTCAAACATCCACCAGACTAAAAGATGAAAAGGTCATATATGCTAAGAAGTACTCATTCTGGGAAGAAAGAATACTCTCTCAAATCTATATTTGGCCAACCAACAGCTGGATGTGAACCTTGAGGACTCAAGGTTGTCAAAGAACTAATGATGTCAAGATTTTCTTAGCCTACATCTTCAAGACTATGACTGATTGATCAAAGGACAACTGGAGCAATTAGCTGTCAGAAGTGAAGGAAAAAGTATGGACATCAATGCCTAACCTCAGTATATCAAGATAAATGACTGTCAAGAAATTGACAATGTAAAGGTATGGTTCCTCATCAGTATAAATGTATACATCATATTGCATCACCTTATGCACTATAACAGTATTCTATCAAGAGGCCATACTCGAGAGAAAGTACACTGAAGTTGGAAACTCAAATGCTAACAAATTTTCTCTCCATCCAAGTTTTAGGTTGAAGATAACATCTTGAAAGAAGTTTGAAATAGGTCATAATCATACCAAGGTTTAATTATTCTTAAGTGGAGTAATCTTTGTTGATGGGTTAGTATGTATGTACAAACTTATGTTCTAAATTTTTGATAACACATAGAGTATGATCAATTCTACAAGAGTATCTTGAAGATTCATAGAAACTGATCACCTCCATGAATCAACCAGATACAAATAAGTTATAGAGTTGATTCTCACTCTGTGAACATTTAAACTCTGTGAACATAACCAAGCAAATGATGAAACCATCAAAGGAAAAGAGTGTTTTATTAAAATGATTAATCTTACATACACTCATCATCATGCATCTCAAAATGTAATATCAAAATTGGATACATGCATGAATATGATTATTGGTGATCAATATGACGATAATTTAAATATATGAGGAATTGGGATTGGGATTTTGAAGGCTAACTTGGCAGGACCCATTTAACCATTGGTACCAAAAATAGAAATTTATCTAAACTGCAGGTACTTGGTCTATCTGACCACACTAAGGAATGTTGAATCAAAAGACTTCAGTCAAGAAGATTCAACCAGCAGAAGGCTTAAGACAATTTAGAAATGATTCTGATAAAATTCCTATTTGTCAAAGCCTGTCCTTGAAGATTTGCTAAGCTAACATGAATGAAGATCACATGGCTGCTGATCTCTATATGGAAGCAGGCCATTCAACCTAGGATGAAAAGGGTCTTATATGCTCAATCATTCAAAGCATATCAGCTGAGAAGAACCCTCAAGGAACTCATCATAGAAGTAGAACTTCGCAAGTTCAAACTGACAAGGAAGACTACGTTCGTAGTGATGTCAAATGATCATAGAGCAATCAGTCCTGAAGATATGCAAGGCTTCCTTCTGATGCACATGAAGAAGAAGAACTCACACCTCTCTGAGAAGACAGTATCAACCATGGGGGAGCAGTGATCTATTACGGAATAGCAGCACTGAAAGTATCAGAAATACACTATGAAGTAATATACCAGTTACAAAGTCTTAAAACTTTATGGCTGATGAACCAAATGAAAATCCGTAGTCAATAAGAACGTCTCAAAATGTACTACTGATAACCTTGTCTACCACCCAACTCAAAATTATGGAGTGTCTATGATTAACCATCTGATCGCAGTGTGAGAGCAGAAGGACACCACGATTACAGCCAATGCAAATGTCTAGATTTGGTTGATGAACTCCCCAGCAGAAAAGGTCAAATGAGATATCAGTGTTAATCGCTTCTAAAGTCTTTCATCTGGAAAGCACCTCAAGGACAAACCTGACCCTTAGTTCACTCTAAGAGGTTGGCCCTTCCTGAGCTACCTTAACCCAGAAGGAATGCTTAGTCTAGTTCATCTCAAGGACCAGGACAAACAACGATTGTGGAGTAGATTCTGAAGTGAACTCAACGATCGTAGTGCAACCTCAGTGATCGTAGAGTAGGCTCGACGATCGCAGTCTTCCCAGAGGATACATTGGCTCATGGGGAGCCCAGAAGAACTAGGCACATGCTCAACTACTCAGATTGTGTGGAGACAAGTACGAATACGGTTTGGAAAGATATCTTGCAAACTCACCTCAGAACTTCAGTGCCCAAACTGTCTTGGGGTACATCAGTGGTTTAGCCATGCAACCTCAAGATGAGGATCAGTGTCAAATCATCTACTGAAGCCTCTCTCGGAAGACGATCGTTAAGTCGACAAAGAAAACCATAGAGTCCACGAGCTACCTCATCAAGCTACTCAACATACTGAAAAGGTCAACGGTCAATCCACGTCAGTAATGCCTATTTTCTTAAAAGAAATATGAAACTAAAAAGTTTATGGGGAGTTATAGTTTCTTACTGGACATCGTGCAACCAATGATTATCTAACACAGCACATCTTATGCAGAGTCAGAAGAAACTGTCATAAAGACAAATTTAAAATCTCCAAACAGTTATCAGAAGTTATTAAACCTCTCTCCCTCTCTTTTTCAAACCCTAGAATCCTCTTCACAACCTAAATCAATCAACCCTCCAGAGCCTTACCCAAATCACACTCAACTATCTTTCATAAACTTTCCTAAAAACAAATACCCATATCCTTCGAACTCTTCAAATGCCAGATTAGCGAGTAATCACTGGCATTCAGCTCGGAACCAAGACGTTTGAGAAATTCGAGAAGAAGTTTAGAGATATTCTTGAACTCATGAAGAAGGCTGGATTCTTAGAATGTCTTGAGGCAAACACTCGAGTATATGCTGAACTAGTTAAAGAGTTTTACTCAAATGCATCCATAAACTCCGAAACCCTTTCTACCAAGGTCAAAGGTCAGATTCTGAAGCTAAATTCTTCTGACATCAATCAATGCTTAGGCCTTCATGACCGAGATCTGAAAAGCCTGGAAGAGATCGACACTAAAAAAGCTAAGAAGATTATGCAGTACAAAAGAAACCCTAATCTGAAGGACATGAAGAAAAAGGAATTTCTTGAAGAATTCGAGTTCCTTGCTAAAATAGTGGGTAAATGTATCTTATTCAAAGAAACTGCACATGATACTGTGATTGACCAACAGTTGAAGATCATGTCTGCTATAGTCCTAAAGGAACACATCAACTTTGGAGCTATTCTGCTTGATCAAATGTCTAAATGGCTGGATAAGGAAGAAAAGAAAAGGTTAACTGAAAAACCACTCATAAAGGTTTTTCATGGAAGGTTTTTAAGTATCATCTTGAAGAAAAAGTTGAAGAATAAAATTAAGGATGATGAGGGAAAAATTCTTAATGTTCATAAAGTAATGTCTCCACATCTGTTTATAAACTGGAAGAAAAATCCCAAGGAGAACAAGAGGCTAATAACAATTGGGAGCAGCAGCAAGGTCTCTGTCAAGAAGAGGAAAGCACAAGAAGTGGAAAGCTCTCAATCTGATGACTCTGCATCAGTTGCTGCCACACCAGCAGAGAAAAAGTCTAAGAATATGAAGAATACAGAGGCTCCATCAAGCCATTTCTCCACTGACAAGAAGAAACAAGGAGCGGGAGAAAAACCAGCATCAACTGCTAATACCCCAAAAAGAAGAAGGAGTAACAGACTACTCCAAGAGCTACCCAAGAAGAAAGCAAAGGTGATGAAGAAATCAGTTCTAGTTCCCCAAGAAAGTCCATCCAACAAAGAAGAGGACGTAGAGTCAGAAGATGGGAAGGGAATTAAAAGCTCTAAGATTGAACCCTCAAAGAACAAGTCCAGCAATGAAGAAAAAGTTGAGTCTATAAAAGAAGTAGCCAACTCCGATGGTGAAGAAGAATATGCAAGCCCTATGGCTAACTCTCAGAGCATCCACTCTGATGATGAAGAAAGGTTGCAAGTTGACACAACTGCATCTCCTACTGCAAATGTTCCAACAAGCTCAAAAGATATTGAGTCCGAAGAAGAAGGACATGCCCCTACTGTTGCTGAACATCAAGGAAGTCTGTCTGATGTTACAGAAGCTTCAGATTCTGAAGAAGAAGAGGAGTCTAAAACTCCTATAGCTGAACCTCCAAGGAGAAGAAAGAGCAACAGACTGCTTGCCAGGTCTGTTCTAAAGAAAAAAAGAGAATCCTCTACTATTGTCATTGATTTGAGTGATAATGAGTCTGAATCCGAGGGAGAAGATGTTGAAGAAAGCACTAATGATGAAAACCAGCATAAAGAATTCTCTGATGAATCAGATGAAAGGAGTCAACATGATACAAGCTCAGAAGGTGAAGAAATAGAGAATGATGATAAAATAGATGAACACACTGATGAGTCTGATGAAGGAAGTTTACAGAGGTCTAACTCCAGCCCCATACAAAATGAAGATGGAAAAGACCCCAGTTTTGAAACAGAAGAGCCTAAAAATTTTCACATTCCTAATCCTGTAAATCGCAAGAGAAAGATTATAGTAGAAATTAACAAATCACTGGATGTGCTCCTCGGCAAATGGATCAATCATGGGAATGAAAGGCTAAATGTTGTAATGATGACTGCAGAAAATGCGCTCAACAATCATAAGGCTATGAAGCTAGACACCTCAACTATAATATATGAGCCTGAAGTTAAAAACCATGCAATAAGGTGTTTCACCCTCATATGACATGGGTAAAGGCATCTCTCACTGGAGATAATAGCTATCTAACATGGGTTTTCTCTCATCTTCGCAACCTGGAGCTGGTGTCACAGAACTTTCCAAGAATACAGAAGTTTGCAATCAAGATGATCAAAGAACAGCCTCACTACAAAGTCTACCGACATGTTGGAAATCATTACATTCCCTACGATTGTAGAGTGGGTTCTGATGGCAGAAGGAGTATGCCCAGGGAGATGATCGTAGAGTCCCTTCACTCTACCATTGATGATGTTCAAGTTCAGATTAAGAAGCTTCCCTCTGCCCAAGCACAGTTGTCTGATATTCCTTCATCCTCCACCAATGATTGGCACTCAACGATTTATTAGATTCTCACTGCTTTCAAAAATCTGTTCAAGAATGGAAATCCTGGAGTCTAGTCTAGTGCTCAACAAGAAGCGGCGAAATCAAATGACTAAACTCCTATGGAACAGGAGTTAGTGAAGAATTCTGATAAATTAACTAAGAAGATATAAATCATCACTGAAGGGTCAAAGACATTGACAGAAGTAGGAGACAATGCAGTTCAAAACAGACTTCAAGTCAATATGTCTGATATATCTTTCAAAATCAAAGAGAGAGATCAAATCTATCTGAAGGCTATAAATGATCAGAAGGTGGAAGCTCTACGAGCACAGAAGCTAATGCAGAGCAAATCCAAGCCCTCTCTGACAAGATTGACAATCTGAATCAGTCTTTTTCCTTATAGCTTGAGCTGAGCCAACAAGAACTTAAGATGGAGATTGGTAACTCATCTTACCTGATGGAACAACTAATGACCAACATGGAGCAGCTTACACAAATGATTAATGACAAAAAGGGGGAGAAAAAGAGGCATTCAAGGAAGAGCAAGGAGAGCAAAAGAAAAGAAAACAAGAAGGCTAAGAAGAAGGCAAAGAAGAAGATAACAGCAGCAGAAGCAGAATCATCATATGAGGGGGAGCCAGAGGATGATGATCCTATGAATAGAGAGTTTGAGGGGGAGCCAAATGAAGAAGAAGAAGATCATGAGTCTGAGGGGGAGCAGAGAAAAGAAAAGAAGTCACCATCCCAGGGGGAGCAGGAACAAAGAAATCAAGCAGATAAGTAACCAATCAACAGACATCCTGGAAACTTACATAGAGCCAAAGAGGTACATCTCTAACTAGTTAGGTATGTTCTGGATCCAGGATGTAAAGTGTCATAGTTTTTGTAGTCCCATATCATTATCAAATGACATTCATGATTATCTATTTTTAGAAATACAGCTGCTCACTGTATATCAGATTCATTTATAACATGCATATGCACTAATTGTTTTTGTCATAATCAAATAGGGGGAGATTGTTAGGAATAAGCATGTGAATGATATTCATATTTATGTATGATTTGATTATGATATAAATAATGAATATGCAAGTATGCTTGCATTAAGAAAAGTTGTAAAGTCCTTTGATAGATAATAGGAACATATGTACAAGGACTTAGAATGAATTAATCAAATATGTTAGGTTGATCCTACATAAGCAGAACAACTTTGTAAAGTCCTTAAAAAGAAATGATATACAAGGACTATAAATATAGAAAGATCAAACTTGTTAGGCTGATCTTATAATGTAATAGATAGGCTTGTTTGATCGTTGAGCACTGCACCAGAAATCGTAGTCTGCCAGGAGAGTCAAGGAAAACTCGAGAGCTATCAAGGCAGAATCGTTGTCTGCAAGATAGTAGATCTCGGAGTTCGTAGACTGACAGGAGAGACGAGGAAGGATCATAGTGTGTCGAGGAGAACTTCCTCGGAGCCGTAGTCTGCTGAGGAAGTCATGTTCAGAATCGTAAAGACAGCATGTCTAAGAGTCGACCGAGCAATTATCGAAGCCAAGTCAAGAATTGTAGACCACACTCGGAGTCGTAGAGTCTATAGATCACTTCAGAGGCAGAGATCGTAGTCGAGCAAGATCAGATGAAGACAATGAGCATAAAGACAGAAATTGTAGTGTCAAGATTTGATCTCAGAGTCATAGTGTCTGTACAACCCCAGGAAAAATCGTTGAGTGTAGAACTAATGCTTCAACAGATGTGCTCACAATGCCAAGGTAGAATCGTAGAGCAAACACGATTCTCAACAAATGAGCACTCCCAGAATATCCAAAGGATGAAGCCTCTGGTCAGAACTGCAAAGATATATTTCACCTGAAAGGAACCAGAGTGCACTTAACAAATGGCTAGCAAGCTAACAGAAGATCTAAGCACCAACCCAATCATCATCCAGATTGAGTTGTAAAGCCATTCAAGATGAAGTCTTTTACAGGTAGATCAAAAGAAGACTTCAGCAAAAGTGACTGACTAAGGAAAAGTTAGCAAGTGCAGTTGCTGTCAAATGAACATAAGACAACGATCTTGGGGTCAACCAGGATCGTAGTGTTTTCCAAGAAAAGAAGGAACTGATGCGTACACAGAGATACTAGTCGATTTCTGAAGAACAAGTCTAAAGTGATTAAGCATGGGTCAGTCCATTGATGATAAGTAAACGGGAGATCACAAGGAGAAAGTGAGTTGGGCATGCCACAAATCTAAAGTGTCTTGCTATTCAGAAGAGGCCAGAACAAGCCATCAGTGTCTGAGATCAGTCGAAGCAAACAAAAGAGTTAAAGCACTGCACAAGAGAAGGAAGAGGTGTTCTACATTGAGGATCCAATGAACACTCGTCAGGATCGTAGTGTTGTCTCAACCGGTCGATAAGCAACATTCAACATGACACTACGATCAGGTCCAAGAACATATGCATCAGAATCGTAGAGTTCTATCATCTGAAGATTGAAGCATTGGCCACGGTTCAATTTAAAGATTGATATTTGAACAGAGTTTATTGAGAGCATCGATGCAAAAGGACAACCTCTGATCTAGAAATCTGAAGGAGGAAATAAAGTTTACTACCTTCCCGAGACATCACAGTGACATCTCTGACGGGGTAGCTGAAACAGTAGACTGCGGTGTCAAAAAATCATAAAGGAGCTGTCACGTCACGTCTGCAGTCTACATCAAATAACTCGAGATATGCGAGGTAATTCAAACTACTTTCAACGGCTATATTCCAACGGGAAGATTGAGAAGGAGTATATATTAGCCAGAGCTTCAATGATCAAAAGTAGCTGAAGTTACAGAATCGTTGAGTTGTTGGAATGCTATTGTTGACTCTACGAGTTCTACTAGAGCTAAACAGAACAAGTCTTAGTGACAGTAAGACTACAAAGGTGGAAGTGAAGCAACCTTGAAGAAGGACTCAAATAGACTAAAGCTTCACTCAACAAAGATAAGAATGCCACTGAAGATGGAAGCTATGCTGAGAGCCGAGAAGGCCAAGAAGATAGCATTCAGAAAGTGGCATAGTACAAAGAAGATCAAGAAAGCCACTATACAGATCACCATGAACCAAAAGCTAAAAAGAATAGATGCAGAATCATGTCTGCAAAACATTCAAGAAGGGTTCAGGGATTGCTAAGTGCCAGACGAAGTCTACCAAAAGTTCAGAGACTTAGCAAATCCAGATGGTGATGGTGCACAGCTGACATCAGATGAAGATGAGCAGAAAAGAGTGAAGATCAGCTGCACCAGAGAAGATGTGGTCCAGACTCGAAACAGAATACAAAGAGGACCACGCCAAGCTGCTAAGTACAAAAGATGTTCAAGCTTAAAGACATCTTAGCATCTCAGCACCACCAACAACAACAACAACAACAACAATAACTACAACAAGTAGCCACGGCCTGAGGGGTCCTTGGCTTGAGGGACTAAATGAAGTTCCAAGCCTGCTGGGCTTGAAGAGTCACTACAAGAAAATCAGGATATAGCGACGGTCGGCGACCGTCGCTATAGATAAAAAGACCGTCGCTATAGGATATAGCGACGGTCGCCGACCGTCGCTATAGAAGCCGTCGCTGAAACCTATAGCGACGGTCTTTTTCTTATAGCGACGGTCGACCGTCGCTAGAAAAACTCCACAAAAAAACGCTTGAAGGTTTTTCTGACCGACTCGGCCGAAAGTGGATATCTGACCGGCGATGGCCGTCATTATAGAAGATTTGGTCAGTGAGCTATTACGACGGCCGTAATCCGTCGGTATAGGTGAGATTTGGTATGATCTATTACGTGATCGTGGCCGATCGTCGCTATAAAAGTGAGATTTGGCTATGAAGCTATTACGCGACGGCCGCGCATCGTCGCTATAGGTGAGATTTGGTCAGAAGCTATTGCGACGATCGTGCCGCCGCCCGTCGCTATAGTGAGTTTTGGATGTGAGCTATTACATGATTGTAAATGACCGTCGCTATATAGTTTGATTTGGTCAGAGCTATAGCGACGATTTCACCAATCGCCGCTATATCTTCCCAAATTTTTAAAGAAAATCTTGTTTCTATACAATAATTTTTATTTATAACTCATTAAGAAACATAACCACATTCAACCATCCAATCTGAATATAACATTTACAACTAAAAGAATAAAACAAATAAAGTCTATTAATGTATAATATCATCTAAATATACATAACCATCCAAAATACTGTTACTATGTATCAAAACAAATACATAACCAATAAAGACATTTAACATATTTTTAGTATCACATCTAACAAATTTTCATCAAAAAATAGTGTTACATATAACAAATTTCCAGCAGCACGTGACATGTCACAGGTCCTCTATAGGATTATTTGATCCGCTAATATCACCATTATCTCCTTCTGTGTATCGATCCTACAAATTAATTATCAAGTGAACTTGTTAATCCATAAAAACATAATGATAGCCCCAAAATTTAAGCATAAGTGAAGTGAGAGAGCAACACCTGATTGTTGGATTGAGCATTTGGAACTGATGAATTCTTCATAAATTCTGTCATAATTGATAATAGTTCATCCACTTTCCTTGCAGTATCATCTCCTTTTTCCCGCACCTTTTTCAACTCAGCTTTCAATTCTTGATTCTCACGTTGTACCTCATTATTTGTGTCACGAGGCCCCCAAGTGTTTGTAGCTGTGGCACCAACTCCACCTTGTCGAAGTCTACCATGTCGCTCTGGTCCAAGAACTTGTGCAAGTATATCATTCCGTCCTCTGTCTTCACCGCTTTCACCAATCGATTCTGAGTCTTCTTTAACTCAATAATTTTTTCCCGAAAAAATATATAAGGCAAATTATACACAACTTAAATATACAAGGCAACTTAAATATACAAGGCATAATAGGTTTTCGTTTCACGTCTCTTCATAATAAGATAAAGAAAATAATAAGAAATAGGATAAGAAATGTCAAGAAATGACATTACTGAATATTACGAATATTATTTATTGTATTTGGACTACATAAATTTGGAGCTTATGAGTAACACATATATTCGTTTCATTCAGATAATTGAAGTATGGAGTGAGAGGACATCTTCTAAATCTTTGGCCTTTTGCCAACTCTGCAAAGGTGATATTGTTGCAATAACCAATGATACCGAAACATATCGTACAACTTCAACCCCCCTCCCCTCCTCCCTCCCTCCCTTCCTTTTATGGTAATAATTAGGCTGATTTGCTATCTATACATGATTCTTGAAGTCTTTGAAAAATATTTAATTGTTTGTGCAGAATTGGATCCAACCTTTTGCCTAAGCTAACACAATTTTTTTTTTCTGGTGGTAGTTCTCAATTCGATCTCCAAATGAGCATGCATTCATCAGAAAGCTATTGATACCTTTTTAAGTTGGATAAATCCTAAACCACATTCATGTTGTTTGTTATCGCCAATTTATTCTTTTCAAGTTAATGTATACTATCACTCTCTCTAATAATCGGTGGAAACTCGCAGCCCACCCACAAGCGCATTGGATAAAAACACTGGTGCATACAATACCCAACCAACCTCGCACACCCCAGAGAGACTACCCGGTTTTACGCTCCTTATAAGTTTTGGAAAGAAAAGGTCCGGCTTGGCGGAGGGTGTTTGGGTGGTGGTTGGTTTCTCTAAGTGGTTCTCTCTTGCAATACTTGATAAAATCAATTACCACAATGCGATAGTGTATTTAATTGATCAATTTTAATCTTTGGTCATAATGGCAACTGGATTATTATAACAGCTATGCAAGGTGGCTTACTTCACTTTGCTTTCTCTTTGGGGTGGGGAGGATTCCTAATGCCAGTCAATAGAACCATGATGTGGGGAGACAGCCAATACTATAAAAATCAACCACCCAAAAACATTTGAATACGGAGTAGTAGAGTACGACTAATGTGTGTGTGTATATATATATATATATATATATATATAATATTCTTCTCCATTATAAAACAAATTTTGCATCATTTTTACCTTGCATGCAGTAGACATAAGCCTGATTATGTATAAGTTACAAGAACAAGGTTAATTAAAGCAAACAAATGAATGAGCATCATAAATACTCACAAGAGTGGAGATATTCTAAAAGAAGAAGGTGATACACTAGTTATAAAATTGGCAGGCTGATTGCAGTGTAAGTTGGGTGAGAGACAGAAAAAAGTGTACCACATGCATTGGGCAACAAACACACAGGACAACATACATAGAGAGTAGTATAGTACGACTACTTGACTGTTCCTGCATTTGTGGCCAATGGTACATACACTGTTACCAGTTTTACTCTGGTAAGAAGATGGTCTGTTCTTTTCTTGTAACATACCTGAAACTTACTCAAGTCCTTAGCAACCAGAACAATAGCTGCCTTGGGACTGTGCCATTAAAACTAATAGCTGTAAGAACCGAGGCCAGGGTTCTATAGATTGCAGCCTTGGGATACAATTGGCATTTTCTGGCACAGATAAGCATGATTCAGTTTTCAACTCATGGTATGAGGTGAAGAACCTTCGACAATACTCTCTTAATTGTAATCTCTAGGGACTGTGAGCAAGGCAATCAATACATGTGGTGACAGCAGTAAAAAGAAATATAAAGCTCCACGTAGACACTTCTCCAAAGAAAATATAACTAGCTATTTAATCATAATGATGTATCTTAACAGGTTGGAAAAAAGACATCAATCCCAGATTTAACTATATTGAGAAAGAGAGCAGTATCTCCAAAGAATTTTGATATATACCAAAAGTTGTTCAGCTTTTTAAGCCCTTTTCTTGATCGAAACCTTTTACATGAAATCTTGTATCTTTATATTCATGTAAATGAATGCTCTAAAACAAACTCACACACACATACAGGGATAAAGAGTTAAAAAAAACCCATTGTTTGAGGATTGATAAATACGTACCACATTCGAGGATGCTCCCGGTAAAATTGAGTTATCACTTCGAGTGTGGGACTGTATATACATATCTGCTCGATCAATCTCTTTATTATTTATTTGGTACTACAAATAAAACAAAAAATAGTTCATAATTAATAATAATACTCTATTTATAAAAGTCTAATACATGATTAACGATAAAAAATATTGAAATGACATCAAATATTACCAATTCATGCTTCTTTTTTGGAATTGATTTAGTGCCCAATGTATGACCTACCAACAATTTTTTCCGATTTTCACAATTTTTTTTGTTGCTATATCCTGCATTGTATGTATTTATAAATTAATAATAATATAAAACAATAAGTAAGAATTGATAATACATAAATTAGAATAAACACTGACACATGTGCATTATCGATTAGCCAATAATCAACCAACGCAATGACCCATTGATTAGGATTTACTCGATCATTGTTGATAGTATTCGCTTATCGATTTGGCACAGTCACCGAGCACAAAATTATTACTCTTTAAGTTAGACTTCCAATCTCTCCACCTATTGTTCATGATAGTCATCGATTTTCTCTTAGCATTGGGGTGATCTGTGGTAAATCGTTTCTACAACAAACAAATTTACACATATATTACTTTGTTTCAATGTGCTTAATGTCAAATTCTATAAAATGGTATGATTAATAACCCCCGATTTCATCCCAAGCCCTTGTCATGTTAGCCTCATCATATTGGACCATGTTGGAGTACTTATTGGGAAAAATTCTCCATTCATGAGCAAGACACCCGAGAAAAAGTGGTTAACTTATTGGCCTCTCCCCAACAAAATGACCATTTGCATCATAAATTACTTTTTGGGTGCATCGCTATTTGACCATAATTTTGCTCCCATCGTTGGTCCACGCTTCCTCTTGGGTCGAGAACCTAAAAGAGAGAAAGAATCAAAACTATGTATTGAACAAAGATGAATTGAACATATAGAACCTTCAAATGATACAACTCGTGTCTAATTTCTATGTCTCATTTTGTTCGATCAACTACTCATATAATTACTTGTGTAAATACATATTTATGTAATGATTCATACTATATATTTATTATGAATTAAAAATAAATATATAATATCTTTATTATTCAATATAAAAATCAATAATATGACGAGTCCCCCCCTTCCTACACATTTCAGGAGGATTACGGGTTTAAAGTCCGTGGAGTCCCACATACATTTATTCCTTGGGGTTCAAAGACTTCCACTTACAAAATTTTATAATCTACAAGTTATATAAGCACATTATTAGCTCACTAGATGAAGGATGAAGTATGAACTAAGCTGGATAGCAAGATTTTAAAACCATGAAGTAAAATATACATAATACAACTTTATATAGAAAGCACAACACCAAGTTAATTCTCATGACAATGCAAGTATAAGTGTAGATATATGCATGGTACCTTCAACATTCTCATGAATACTTTCCTCCTCTACATATGGTTCATCGGCATGGACCATAGTCATCAGTTTTGACCCCTCTATCATGTGCTAAACTGTCATACCACTTACATTTGAATAGAACAACTTTGCCAGATCCATAATAATCTAATTCAACAACATCTTCCAAAATACCAAAGTATTCAACTACATCTTCCTTAGGATTTCGATCTCTAGCAGATGAATATCCGCGAGTAGTTGCTACCACATATACCCCACTATTCTCTGCTTCTCCTCTTACTCTCACAACTTGTCGAATGGAATCGATACCCATTTACCAAATAACCATCTCCTCTCCTGCCTATCAAATTTGGGCCAAATGCAAGAGCTTGAACTTCCTTTGAAGCATCATTATTCATAGTTGCCATCTACAAAATGGTAGCGATATAAGCAAATTCCATCCATTTATTATTAATAACCATTACAAAATTTTGCATAAAATTACGTTCAAAAATGTAATACTTACATAATTCTTAAACCATTCAGAAATTCCTTTTCTTAGCATTGTCAATTTCCTTGGCGTGGGTTTTTGCTTTACGCTTTCCACGTCATAACATATATGAATCTTGCCAAATACTACAAATAAATAAACAAATTAAACAAATTTTTTTTTTTGTCATAGATAGTGGCTAACATAAGTTATTAATATTTCTAACAATAAATGTCATTCTTTATTTACTCACCTTAGATATGACTCAACCTCTCAGACAATTAAATAACACATACAGTGTGCACTCTTGACATCATCGCTACATAGAGTACAAACTTTTGGGACATTAAGAAATCGAATTTATGTTTCTAAATACGAGAGAATCTCTTTTCCTTGTTCATATCCAACTTTCATTTCTTCTAACTTTCGTTTCCATGCGGCATTGTTTTGACTCAAATATCTTGAGCAAAATGTAACACATTCTTCAAAGAATATACCCTTCTACAATTGAATTCTTCCGGGCGACTTCTATTGCGAATATACCCTTTTAACTTGCCCATGTATCTTTCAAAGCCCACATTTGTCGATATTTAACATTTCCATTATCTTCGCCTCTTGAAATGAGGTGGACACACAAATGTACCATTATATCAAAGAAAGCAGGAGGAAACACCATCTCAAGCTTGCAAAGTATTAACGAAATTTTTTTGTTCAACCGTTCATAATCTTCCGATGTGTTATAGTTGGAACATAATTCTCTGAAGTAGTTACAAAGTTCAATTATTGTTGAGCAGACATGTCTAGGCAAGTCGGTATATCGTATTGCTATTGGAAGTAATTGTTGCATTAAAATATGGCAGTCGTGACTTTTAAGACCTGAGATCTTGCCCCCCTTCAAATTGATGCAACGTGAAATATTTGAAGCATATCCATCAGGTACCTTAACATTTTTCAACACTTGCAAGAAATCATGTCTTTCTTTCTTAGACATTGAGTAGCTTGCAGCCGGCAAAAGGTACTTTGAATTGCTTGCTTGCACGGGTATTGGATGGAGCTCTCTTCTTATACCCATTGTCATCAAGTCCAATCGTGCTTTTAAATTATCTTTTGACTTTCCTTGCACACTCAACAATGTCCCAATCAGGCTATCACAAATGTTTTTGGCAATGTGCATTCCATCTAGATTGTGGCGCAACAAAAGGTTCCGCCAATATGGCAATTCAAAGAAAATAGATTTCTTCCTCCAATTATGTTTTGAGTCATGGGGAATGGTCTTCGTGCTAGTGGGTGTCTTTCCAAAAGTGACATTAATAGCATTAACTTGTTCAAGAATATCAAATCCTGATGGCACCACCGGAGCTTCACTATGGTCACATTCTCCGTTAAATCTTCGTGTATCAAACCTATAACTATGACCCGACTCCAGAAAACAACGATGCCCGATATAACATTCCTTACTTTGCAATCTACAAGAACGAGTGTTCATTTGACATGATGGACAAGCTAACTTACCTTTAGTACTCCAACCAGATAACATAGCAAGAGCTGGAAAATCACTAATTGTCCACAACAGTGCCGCACGCATTTGGAACTTTGTACCGTTAGATGCATCATACGTTTCAACCCCATTACTCCATAGTATCTTCAACTCCTCAATTAAAGGTTGCATATACACGTCAATATCATTACATGGAGAGTTTGGACCAGGTATTAACAAAGGCATGATAAAATACTCCCCTTCATACACATCCATGGTGGTAAGTTATATACAACAATTGTCACCGGCCATATACTATACGGTGACCCATGGGTAAAGGGACTCATGCCATCGATGGGACGGTCAAGGTCTTACATTTCGATGTTCTTGAGAGAATGTAGGGTACATTGTATCCAAATGCTTCCAAGCAAAGCAGAGTCACCGGATGACGATTCACTCCATCTTTCCGCTTTACATGATGCCACATCATGTATTTTGCGCTTCTTCGGACATAAATAGCCTCTGCAATCTCTAATTAACGCTAAATAACGTAATTGCTTCATGCCTACTTTGCTCCTCTTCGTTTTTGTATTTATTTGTGTCTTCTCGATACAACCATCTCGATCTGCTTTCCATCTCGATGATTTGCAAACCGTATAAGACTCTAATTTTTCATTCTCCTCCAAAAGAGCATACAATCATTCTCGCATGCATCAATCTTCTCATAACCAAACCCTAAATTTTCAACCATTTTCTTCATTTCATAAAATTATCGAGCAAGTTTGCAAATGATGGAAATGATGACTTGAACTTACTGAGCAATCCATCAAAGGACACATCACCATTTGCTAACATTTTATGATTGAAAAGCCATACAACGAATGAAAGGACTGTCTCATTTTCACATCCGGGATATAAAGGTTGATTGGCCTCGACATGTACTTTTGGTATTTTGAAGCTTCAAATTACCGAATCTACACCGTGATCCCTAAATATATCATTTACCATCTCGGGCATACGATGCTCATCTTCTGGATTGTGATGGTTCTTCGTGAACATCATCATTACTCACATCCCCGACAATCACATCTTCCCTCGATGCACCCAATTCGTGTAGCCAAACATAAATCCATCACAAATCAAATGTTCACGAATAGTAGCTCGAATCTGTATCGACCATTTACACAATTCTTACATGGGCAAGGAATTCTTCCCATTACCATGCCCACTTTTTCAAAAACCAAAGTCCGAGAAATATCTACATGCGCAAGATATTCTCTAGAATATCTTGGTAATTCCATCCACATCTTATCCATAATATTATGTCCCTAAATCAAATTGAACAACCATCGTAATGATATTGCGTATAGAAATCTATCATAATTAATTATGATAATTAATTATCATAATTAAGTACCTTGAATGCCAACCAAACTCCCAGTTCACTCAAATAAAACAAAAAAGGTCGTAGATAATTTAAATATTAATTATCATAATTAACGAATTTCAAATAGCGTAGGTAATAATTAAGGGTGACTACACCAAAACATTACATTCAAGGTCTCAATGTTGGACATGGAAGTTCTTTTTAATTATAAGCCTCAAATATTCCTACAAATTAATTGCAGGTACGTTTGTCCTGCCTGGTTTACTTTTATGTAGACCCCATAAAATTGTACCACCACCAAAAAAGACACATGTTCTCTTCAAAACTTAGGGCTTGTTAAAATAGCAAGGTTTTTAGGCACTTAAGCATACAACTAAAACAAGTACAAGATTTTGTTACTCGACCCTTTTCACCCACTTTCATATATCGATATAGAATCGAATTTAGCCCTTTATAAAAGCGTAACTTCCTAGTTTTAACGATTCACCTGCGCAGCCAAGAATCCTTAGAAACCTTACGAGAAATTTGGTTACTTGTATAATTTTTTACCAACTACTAGATGACTTTGATATTGTTTGATTTGTTACTTGTATAATTTTTTAGGCCATGCTAGCTATTTGAGTGCTCCTCATACGCTTAAAGTGGGTAGTTCAACTACTACTATTAAATAACAGCTTTACAACAAACAAAAGTCACTTCTTAATGAGATAATACCACCAAAATGATGAGATAATATGTTGTTATGCTCTTTACTACTTTATAAAACAAAACAATAAAAAATCTAAGCATAACAGCTTAGCTTCTTTGTAAGGTGGGAACAATAAAGGTCCTGGCCGGTAATTGAGGATTCAATGATATTGCCCAGCCCAAGTACCAAATGGCTACAAGGTTATCCAAGGAACACAAAGCATATGAATATGACATTGAAAATTTAATTATCTAGGTTTACCCAATACTTGGTGGAATGACCAGATATATGCGGTTTACCCTATACTTGAAATTTAATACTAAAATTTAATATCGAAAATTTAATATCTAGCATATTTGAAATGCTAGAAGGAAGAGGAAAAATATGACTATAAAACAAAGAATTATCTAGGGATCGGCATAGATCGCATCAACAAGATTACCAGACATGCAGTGGAAATGACACAAGATGCTAATTTGACACAAAGGTTTAGTCCGGTTAGTTGACCCCTTGTTAGCTATTTCCTTCACCAGAGGTACATGCATGATGGATGTAACATTCGATAGCACCAACACATGCAAATCTGGTTATTATAATTATAAAATTCACGGCTCTATCACGTTGAGCTATTAACTGCCTCCAGATCAAAGAAAGTATATTATTAACCCTTGAACTATAAGAATCATTATAGACTCTTTCTTTAATCAAAACAAATTGTTAATGGAAAGAGGATGACACAAGTTAAGGCTTCATCTGATACAATTATAGCTAAATAGAAAAATAGACTAACAAAGTTTTGTCGATTACTTAGTAATATTACTTAATGATAATATTACTTAATGATTACTTAATTGGGTTGATATGTGGTTTTCAACCTATATTGTCAGCTCTAACTCTATAAAACTAAAAGGTGAATATAAAAATTGTAGCATAAAACTTAAGTTACATATGAAAACATGGAGTAGAAGGAAACCAATATTCTTTAAAGAAATTTTGAAGCTTAGATCGATAATTCCTAGTTCCTGCTTGAATTTTGACCAATATATTGATACGCGAACACAAAACAAATCTAACTATTAGATAACTTTAATATGTAAGCAAGCAGAAATGCTTCCTAAAACCTTGAATAGTATTATCTAGGTTCTAAACGCTTAAAATGCCACCAAATATTGTTTCCATCAACACTTTACAATTACTTCCTGCTAATTTTTGGACATGCAATAGGTAGCCTTAAAACAACAAAGGCGTTGAGATTTTTATTTTTTATTTTACTATTTTGTATCTTGTGACCATAATGTTGCGTTTCTTAAAGAAACAAATAACTTAAATAGTCTGAAAAAAGCTCAAAGCATCATCGACTTTAAAAGCAGCTTTTAGTGGATTTTTACAATGATCTTTGATCTTACCGCTTGATGAAGTAATCCCAGTAGGTCACACTCGACATCACTTTACCCATACGCATACTTAGCGAGTAATACATAAATATCCTACCTAAATTAATCCATCAAAACAAAAACCAATGTTTGTATGAAATCCCACCAGTATTGGATTTTCACAACCCAACATATATACTTCCAGTTTGTATTGGACTTATCAAGACAAGAGAGGCAAAGTTGCCGATACCGAAGATGCAATTGCTAGATGAATAAATCGGTGAGTGTTCATCCTAGCTTTACCCTCAACCTCTATAGTATTAAATCTAGCTATCTTTTTTTGCATAAACTAATTTAGCTATCTAGCTATCTAATTTTTAAAAGACTTAATTCAAACCGAATATTCAAAACATGATCAATAGCTAAGACTAATTAGAACTTTGCATTAATTTGAACGTAAAAACAAGCAGTTAAGTCATTCCATATCAATCATAACGAAAATTTATACCCCACAGAAGGGTGTCCCAAAATTAGAAAATTTAGGGCTTGTTAGAAGGAGGAGAGAAATAGAGAAAATCATAACAACTAAGGGGTAAATAAAATTGAAAACCTAAAGAATGAAATTATACCTCCTCAAACAGCCGGTCAATATGATCCTTTCAAGCCGGACGGAGAGATGGAGTGAGACGAAGTCCTCTGATCCGGCATACACGATGATCACGAGAGGGAGTGAAGGCGTCAAGATCTTGATCGAGTTACTAAGATGTTAATCGAATGATGCAGAGACACGAGATGATGTTAATCGAATGATGTTAATCGAGTTAATCGAATGATGTTAATCGAGTTAATCGAATGATGTTAATCGAATGATGTTAATCGAGTTACACGAGATGAACGCTGATGTCGATTTGGGGGAAAGAATATGAGAGACCCTTTAACCCTCGTGATATGATACGCCTCCTTATATGACCCTCGTTAATTAAAATCCTTAAAAAATTCCTATACCGACGGTCTTTTTGACCCTCGCATAGACAACCTTCAGAGTTCTATCTGACCGATCGAGGAAGTGACCGTCATTATATATACCCTATAGCGACGGTTCCGTGTCGACCGTCGCTATATCTCGTCGCTATATGTTGAATTTCTAGTAGTGAGTTCCTAGGGAACTAGAGGAGTTCCAAGGCTGCTGGCCTTGAAGGAATCTTAGTGATTCAGGGTGCTGCCCTTCCTTAGTGGAAATCCTACTAGTTGAAACCTGAAGAGTGGATTAGGAGCTTAAGTCTCTGAAACACTTAAAATCCCTTGTGTTATTTACTTTCTGTCATTTACTTACTGTCATTTACATTATGTACCTAACTGATATAATTGCTATGTATGTGTTAACTGCTTACAACTGAACTAACTCTACGAACAATGTATGTATGATTATGAATATATCAATGAAGGGGATAGTTTACTTATTCTATTGTGCTTGAAAAGATTCTTATGTTTGTCATATGCTAATTCATTAGCAATACAAAATAAACAGAAAAAGTATTTGAAATTAAAAAGATCTATTCAACCCCCCCCCCCCCCCTCTAGATCTATTGTGTGCCTACTTGGAACTAATAAAGGGTAAAACGAAAATGAAAGCTCAAACAACAGAAAAGCCTCAAGGCTTAACTCATCGATGCACCCCAAGAGAGTTTGGGCCTTTCAAACTCAAGAAGAAATGAAGAGGAAAGAGCAAAGAATCGAGGAGGAAAAAAGTCAGAGCCGCCATCTCTCAGCTGCTTAAGAAGGGAAAACGCAGCCACAAAACAAAAAAGTCTTCGCTCTCTTCCATCGTAGACTTCAGACTTAACATCACTCCAGAAGTGGATGCTGCAACAATATCTTAATCAATCGTCAGAACTGCAGCTAAAGAAAGCACCAAGGCTGAAACTCAACCCAGAAAGGCAAGGAGAAAGCTAGTTAAGACATATGTACTTGAAAATGTGAAAGCGTTGAAGGAAGAAGAAAGGAAAATAGCGGCAGAAAAGAAGCTTCCTGAAGTTCCTGAACTAGAGAATGCTCCAGCTGAGGGGGAGCTGCCTGAAGTTCAAATAAATGATCAGATTGAGGTGGAGTATCTCAAAGTTCCTATGCAAGAAAAAGCTACAACTGAGGGGAAGATGCAAGAGGAAAGGGAAATCGAAGGCGTAAGAGCTATGGAAGAAAATAGTGATGATCAGACAAGGAATGAGGAGATGTTTGAAGTGGTGGAAATCTCAAAAGAAGATAATGAAGATCGAGAAGAAGAAGAGGAAGATGAAATTGAGATTATAGCAGTGGGCTGGGATGGGTACAGGAAAGCTAACTATAATCAGTTGTTCTTCTATTTACCTATGATGCCCTATCACAGAGCTCAAATTCTCAACTCCTGGGATCACATGTTCTGGTCTTTCAAAGCTTATCCAGCCACCTCTGTGTTTGTTCATGGATTCCCAGGCAACCTCACGTTTTCTCAGAAGCTAATCACTAACCATCTTTCTTCAGAAACTGGGCATGAGGTACAATCAATTCCCATCTCTTTCAGAATTAGTCACTGTCCTCCATTAACCTTCAACCAATTCTACGAATTGCCAAGATGGTTGGAAGTGATACTTCATCCACTAAACCAATTTTCGATTATAGAATCCCAACATTCTGTAACTGATAAACCAAATATGCCTAATTTTATATTGATCTAGTCTCACACCATCTCTCACTTTACGAATATCGATTATACTCAAATCGTAGAGTCACCCACTTAACAAGATCCAACATCACCTTCTCCTACAACTCAAACTCACATGCATGTACCTCCTTCAGATATTCCTTCTTCATCAACCAATAATTATTTTGATCTTGATCTTGCTCTCTACAATCTGCAAAATCAAAATACTAGAACCTCTCCTCCACACACTCAGTAAATTCTTGAGCTTCTCTCAGATCTTCCTACCAAGACTAAGTTGTCTAATGCATCTCAGAAAGTGACCAACGATATTCAAGAAGATCTTAAAACTCACTCTGAGCTTGTTTATATGAGGCTGAACCATTTGATAGATGCTGTCAACACCCTCCCCAGCAATATGAGTATTGAGCTCACAAAGAAGCTTAGGGAGATCATCAAGGAAATGATCCACAATATTAATGAAAGGGATCAAATTCACTTTCAGGATGCCAGGAAGCACAAGGAAGCAGTTCTCCTTCTGCAGAAGACTCAGGAATTTCAAAATAAACTTATGATGGAAAGTCTCTTAAGTCTACGAACCTCAAAGAAAACATTCCAAGAATTCTCAATGGGTCAAATGAAATAAACAGAAACTGTCTTGGCCATTCTATAAAAGAAAAAATCTCAAACTGATTCTCTGGTTCAATAAAATCGTGAAGACATTACTCAATCCAGGAATCAGCTCCACGAGCTCGTCCAAGGCATGAATCGGCTGTATAAAGACATTCGAACCCTTAATGCTGATATAAAGGGGGGAGAATAAAGGAGAAGGAGAGAAAGGAAAAGGCAGAGGGAAACTCATTGCTCAATCCTCAAGGAGCCCTCCCTCAAGACAGCCTCACCATCAAACTCTACGACCTGAACAGCAGTAAATTCTTATGACGCAACCGCTAAGGAGTCAAGGGCCATCTCCTAGCTCACAAGGGGTAACCACTACTGGCCTACATATGCCGATTGGAGACCCTTCCTTTATGAATAGACATGATCATGGAAAAGGCTGAGTCAAAGCGAGCTGGAAGATATTACATGGAGAAACGAAGCCAGCAGGAGAAGGAGAGCTGCAGAGCATGCCAATCCTCCAAGGAGCAAAAGACAGAAGAAATAGAGATAAGTTGGCATTCATTTCTTATTGATGTAACTAAGCTTTATTATAATATCTGTCTTTACAAATATCAATAAATTCATGTTTATTCTCTAGAGATTTCAGCTGATCATTGAAACACTAAGTCATATTTACTTTCTAGAAACTACATCTAGAAATTGATGGTCATGATACAAATCTCCTTGGTTATGTCAACATCAAATAGGGTGAGATTTTTGGGAATTGCATATTTAAATTTGATGTTTAAAGTAAATATCCATGCTTATATGTAAAGTCCTTCAAGGAACACATGTACAAGGACTTAGTGATAGATCAAAATTGTTAGGTTGATCTGTGTTTTAATGCTTATTATTCTGTAAATGAATGTATATAAGAAAAGATCAAAGATGTTAGGTTAATCTATCTCTTGACAATAAATAGGCTTCAACAGAATCGTAGTATGTCGAGAATGCAAAAGCCAAGGCAGAATCGTAGAGTTTCGAGAATCGTAGTCTGTATGCTTTGGAGGGCCTCTCCCTGAATCATAGAGTGATCCAAGCACTTGCCGAGCCAACTCAAGAATCGTAATGGGCTCTCGAAAGCGTAGAGTCTGCAAATCAAGTAAGCAAAGATTGTAGTCTTCCAGTACTTAATATAAGTCATAGTGTTCTCTTCTATCAGTACCAGATCAAGCACTAATGTGGCAAGACACCACGATCATGATCATAGTGCTTCATCTGTCTGCATTATAAGCATTGAGCTTTGTCTATTTATTTAAGAATAAATTACAACAAATGTGGAATGGATTATAAACGTTGAAACCCTCAGGAATCCCAATGACCCAACATTCATCCTTAGTATATAACAAAGAAACGTATTGAAGAAGCTAAGGAAATTACTATAGGTCAGCTGAAAACACCTTTTCAGGTGTTAGGTAAGATAGCAGTCTACTATGTCAGTGGGCCAGATGGCTAAATAGAAGATTTGTAGAAAGTCACCATCAGTGCTCAGAAATATCAAATACAATTAATGCTTCAACGGATGCCTTCAAACAGATACATTTCAAAGGCACCTTATATAAAAATCAGATGCAGATGCAAGAATTAAGCAAGTACACAACAAAAAACGTTGAAGAACACTCAACACTCAACTCTACGATCTGTAAATAAAGCTTACTCAGCTACTCAGTTCTTTTGAACACAAGCTTACGACAATTGAGTATCACCATTCAAGAACTCAACTATCATTAAGTGAAGTAAGAAGTTCCAAGTTTGTTGGACTTGAAGACTTCTAAGTGAACTAAGAAGTTCCAAGTCTGCTAGACTTGAAGAGTTCTAAGTGAACTAAGAAGTTCCAAGACTGTTGGTCTTGAAGGAATCTAAGTGATCCGAAGATTGTAAAAACATCCTTAGTGGATTTCCTACTCAAGGAATAGAAGAGTGGACTAGGAGCCTTAAGCGCTCTAAACCACTTAAAAACATTGTGTCTCTTATATTCTTGCTATAACTGTTATATCTGTTATAGCTGCTTATCACCTATTAACTCAGTTTATCTTAAAGAGAAACAAACAAATCTCAAATTTCGCTGTGATTAAATCATTAACAAATTTGACAAGTTTTTTATAAAAGAAAATTTTAAAAATATCTATTCAACCCCCCCCCCCCCCTTTCTAGATAACTATTGTGCCTCTGGAAACTAACACTCCAAATTCGGCCCCAAGACTCCATAAGAGTTATGGACAGGGAGGATTCCTAATCTTAAGTATGTTAAGATAAGGGTTTGTCTAGCTTATGTGAAAAAGGTTTTAAAGGATAAGCTTGGGATAAAATTTGACAAATACAAATTTATGGGACATCCTAAAGTAAGTTTAGGTATATGTTCTATAATCCTACTTAGCAAAAGGTGTTTGTTGCGAAACACGCTACCTTTTAAGATGAAGGTGTTTATCATTGAAGGAGTTAGTTGGAGGATAATAGATCTTGAAGAGTTCAAGAACCACAAATCACTAAAAGTCAAATAAAAGGAACCTGTAGATAGACCTATTGTACCACAATCGAATTATAAATCTGGAATAATACCGAAGATACCTGATGAGGTAAGCATCATAAAGATGATGATCCAGTTACATACGACGAGGTAAGAGTTGTAGAAACTTGGAGAAATGGATTGAAGCAAACTTCTCAAAAATGGAACATTCGTTTTAATGAGATAATCAAAAGAGTTTGATTTTATCAAAAACAAGAATAAACCTAGTTTGTACAAAAGGGTCAGTGGGAGCGTCATGACATTTCTAGTATTATATGTTGATATATTACGGATAAGGAATAACATACCAATGCTACAATCAGTAAAGATAAAGTTGTCTAAACATTCCTCCATGAATGATTTGGGAAAAGTATCATAATTGGGGATACAAATCTATATAGATAGATTTAAAAGGATTCTCGGCTTAACCCAAGGAACGTATATTCATTTGATGCTAAAGTTGTTTAACATGGAAAACTCCAAGAGATGTCTCATGTTGATGAGCCCTGGAGTGTATCTCTCGCAATAGTTCCCCATAGACTCTTAAAAGAGAGATCGCATGAGTAACTATCATGTATACAATGAAATGTATGAGACCTGATGATGATCAGTCATATTCTAGAGAAGATCACTGTAAGACGGTGAAAAACATCTTAAAGTACTTAACTAGAACTAAGGATGTGATCATATTCATGGTGATTCTGAATTAAAACTAGAGGGCTTAACAGACTCAAGTTTTTTAGACAGACCAAGACGACAAAATATCCACTTTAAGGTAAAGTGTTATCTTGAACGGTGGTGCAATGAATTGAAAAGGTTTCAAATAGCAAAGCGTTGCTGGTTGAGTGATAAAGACAAAGTATATAGCTATAAATGAAGCTACAAGTTGATTATTTGGATGAAAAGTTCATTACAGAACTATGAATAGTTTCTAAGTCTCATCTTTGAGCTAAACATGTGTTGTGCCATTTTCATTTGATTATAGGAATCATTGAAAGATGGGAAATCACTATAGAGCTAGTGGACTCTCAAGAACAACATTACATATCCATTAACTAAAGCTTATCCAACAGCAGGATAATCATCACTTAGAGAAGAAGTGTAACACCCCCAAAATAAGTATACACAACCCATTCTGAGTCGCCAGATACACGGTACAGAAATCAAATACAAACTTCATTTATACAACTGTTGAACTGTCGTGTAAAATACGACAACAAATAAGTTATGAATTTTAATACAATATTATCTTGTAGACAGTATCTAAACTCAAATTATTACAATGCCATATAAAATAAAGTAGCAAATATTTCAAGACCCCAAAGAAGAACGAGAAGATTACTATCCTGTTCATTCTAATGAGGTGCACTTTTGATGCTTTCAAAGTCGGGTTCTTATCACCCTATTTTTTGTTCACCAAAATCAATTATTAAGTGACGTATAATATACGACACACCCATCTTAGGTCCTCAATACAATTATATATTGCATGTCATGCGGTTTTATAATGTATTGAGAAACTTCCACAGTCTCGAACCATCACACTATTTCCCTGTTATCTCCGCTCTACCTAGCTACACTCTTACTATCTGAAAGGAATTATGAAGTAAAAGGGTGAGCTCAACTAGCCCAGTAAAGAATATTATGACTAAGATAATTCATTTATCAATAGCTTTCATCAGAGATTTAGAACATATGGTAGATAATAAAAGTTTTCAACCATAATTGCAGCAGAATCAACAATCCATTAGAAGAGTCAATTAGAACATAATGTCTACTATCTCCTCCAAATTAAAAGTCCATCGTTAATATTTCATTCATGTAATACCCATCAATAGTTCTTTGTTATACTCAAGACAAAGAGAACTCTCATCACATGTCTTCACCTGAACCACTAAAGATTATGGTTAAATTCACAATTCATATTTATAATCATGTAAATCAATAGTCCATCCTTGCCACAAAGGCTTAATAGAACGTTTACTCAATATCTTTACCCCAAAGGCTAAAGATATTCAAATGTAATAGCAATGATCATACCAATCAGTTGTCTATCTTTGCACTACGGGCCAAAGATATTCAACTATAAAACCAATGGTCATGATCATACCAATCAATTGTCTGTTAGTGCACTACGGCCAAAGACATTCAACTGTAAAACCAATGGTCATGATCCTACCAAACACATCATCGAATTATCCATGCACTACCGGCTAAGGATATTCGTTATTATCACCAGTGGTCATGATCATGTCATACACATGTCCATCTTTGCACTACAGGCCAAAGCTATCAATCAACAGTTCATCTTTGCACTACGACCAAAGATATAAATCAACATTTTTTCTTTGCACTACGGCCAAAGATATCAATCAACATTTCTTCTTTGCACTACGGACCAAAGAGGATTTTTACCACACCATTTGTAACATTACAGGTCATGATTATATCGATACATAATTCTTGGTCATAATCATACCAATCAATAGTCCATCTATGCACTACGGGCCAAAGATGACTTTCATTACAATATTAGCATGAGGATGATGACAATGATTGTAAGACCCCAACTTTTATGAATAAAGATTAATTTTTCTCAAAATATATTTTTGAATATTATGGTGTGGATTTGATATAATAGTTGTGGGTAATATTTATAAATTTTACAAAGTAAGCAAGTTGTCATAAAATATTCGTTTAGTCGGGGAATATTCATTTTATCAGGGAATGTTTGTACGACGGCACAATCATAGGTGGACCCTTCAACGGAATTACTGTCGGAGTTAGAAAACGACAAAAATAACTTTTTATAAAAATAATGGCAAAAGTTTTAACGTTAAACTGTTAAAATACCCGGTGGTAAAAGTACAATAATACGCGTGGTTGCATAGTAGCACACGGTATTGTAAAATATTTTTGATTATTGATGCTTATGTGAGAAGCCACTCAGTTTTATTCAATTATTACCACAGTAATTGTTGCATAGTATCTCTCATATTATTGATTCAATTATTATCACAGTATCATCTGCATAATATTTTATATTATTAAATCAATAATTGAGACGATAAAGTTATTCATATTATTATTTGTATTATTGATGATGTCTAGAAAGTTCTGTCGAAGAAAGGGGTTTGGTCACCTAATTACGCTCCAATAGGGAGAAATCCATATCGAAAAGCCCCCTTATTTCCTAGGAATGATCTGGTTATTAATATTGTGAGTTATAATATTAATGATGAATAAGTTCGTGTTGATTAAAGATAAGAATAATAATTGATGAGTGAAAGATGTTTATTCAATTATCCTTTTAAATTGGTGTTTGTTCATTTAGTTTTCTTTAATTCTTCCGTGACCCAATTACCCTCAAGGGAGGTAATTCTGTGATTTGCTGGTTTTGTTATTATTGACCAAGCTCTCATTATTGTTTACTAACTTGTTGATAAAAATATTTCTATTGTGTTAGGATTATTAGTGTTAGTGAAAATCGACATTTATTTTGATAATAGTTGATTTCTGGATGTTAAATTGACCAAACGGGTAATTAATCGAATAAATGAACAATTAATTACTATTAGTTCACATGAAAATAACTATTTGTTCACATGCATGGAACTATTTGTTCACATGCATGGAACTATTGGTTCACATGCATGTACTATTAGGGGGTTGTGCAAGATTGATAATACTTGAAGGACTAAAATAAAAATGGAGGTAAAGATGAAGGTACTAAACTGTAATAATTTGAGCCCCTAAACATGCAATTATCGAAACTATGTTTTCCTATAAATAGAAGCTCATTTCTTCTTTCATTCTCACCAATTCACTAAGACTCACAAGAACAACTATAGATGTAAGACCCCAAATTTTATGAATAAATATTAATTTTCTCGAAATATTTTTTTGAGTATTATGGTGTGGATTTGATATAATATTATAGTTGTGGGTACTATTTATAAATTTTGCAAAGTAAACAAGTTGTTATAAAATATTCGATTAGTCGGAGAATATTAGTTTTAACAGAGAATATTCGTACAACGGCGCAATCATTGGTGGACCCCACTACGGAATTACTGTCGGAGTGAGAAAATAACAGAAATATCTTTTATAAAAATAACGGTAAAAGTTTTACCGTTAACTATTGAAATACCCGGTGGTAAAAGTACAGTAATACGCATGGTTGCATAGTAGCACACAGTATTGATTATTAATACTTACATGAGAAGTCACTCAGTTATACTCAATTATTGCTACAGTATGCTGCATAGTATCTCACGTTATTTCATTCAATTATTGTCAATATTTTATATTATTAAATTAATAATTGAGATGACAAGTTATTCATATTATTATTTGCATAATTAACAATGTCTAGAAAGTTCTGTCGAGGAAAGGGGTTTGGTCACCTAATTGCGCGCCAATAGGAAGAAATCCTTATCGGAAAGCCCCCTCTTTCCTGGGAACGATCTGGTTGTTAATATTTCGGGTTATAATAATGATAAATAAATGTTGTTAATATTGAGGGGATTTTTATGAAGTATTTGTTATAAATTTGGCTTATTGCACGGACCCCCCATTTACCTATTTTTCAAAATAATCGGTAGAAAATTTTTAGTATATATATAATATATGAGTGGGACGTGGGTGAAAGTGACATGTGGGGTGGGGCCCACATGTTGGAAGATGAAATTGGGGTGCGGTGGAGGAAACGTGTTTGGGAGGGTGTATTAGTATTATATATATGTGTATATTTTGTGTGTGTGTGTGTGAATATATATGTCATACCGTGAATGGCATGGTATGTTATATTTATATATATATATATATATATTTATATATATTTAAAGTTTTTTTATTAGATTATAAATAGAATATATTATATTATATATAAAGTTATTTATTTTACTTGAATTTTATATTCTTATTTTTTTTTAAATTTGACGTCTGTGGAAAAAAAAATTGATCCTTGAACTTCGTCTGATTTTTTTAACTGTGCATCCGTGATTTTTTTTCTAAATAGTATCCTTCCATTCTCCTATAAATAGGATGCTTAGTTTAAAATTGAAAATCACACCAGAATCAGAGAATTCTTCTTCTATAATATTGAGCGTATTCCTTTCGAGTTTTAAGAAGCTTTAAGCGTAGAAAATAGTGAAAGTTTTCTTTAAGAATATCCCCATTATACTAGTTGGAATACTCTTCTTTTTAAGGTAAGGGGTATTATTTATTTCATATTCGCTTACGATATTATTTTTCGTATTCGTAAGAAATTTTATTTCGTTCAATATTCGCAAGAAATATTATCTTCGTTTAATATTCGTAAGGAATATTATTTTCATTCAATATTCGTAAGGAATATTATTTTCATTCAACAGTTGTAAGGGATATTATTTTTTTCAGTATTTGTAAGAAATAATATTTTCTTCCATACTCTGTAATATATAAGTAATATTATTTCATTTCAGATTAAGAATTCTACACTTATTTTGTTATAAGTTTTGGCTTCTATACTCCATGAAATTAGTAGAATATCCTTGATATTTGCGCTTCATCCAGTATCTTTTCATGAAAATATTATTATGAGCATTTTTGATAAGTTTTAACATTTTCATGCCAGAGTACTATTCTTGGGGTACTATTCTATTTTTGGTACAATATTATTCTTGAATTTTACTCCGCAAAGTAGTATCATGCTGACAATTTGGACATTATTGAATTCTGGATAAATTAAATTATAAATATTTAAAAATTTATCATTTGCCTTCTTTTAATTGAATTCTTATATCATTGTCATCATCTTCATGCTTATGTTGTGATAAAAGTCATCTGTGGCTTACGTGCATAGATGGATTGTTGATTGGTATGATTATGACCAGGGATTATTCGGTATAATCATGACCGTAATGTTACAAATGATATGGTAAAAGTCCTTATTGGCCCATAGTGCATTGATGGACAATTGTTGTCATGATCATGACCATTGGTGAAAACACGAATATCATTGGCTGGTAGTGCATGGGTAATTCATGGTCGTGATACTAATGAATATCTTTGGCCCGTAGTGCAGGAATGATTCGATGATGTGGATTATTTATTAAGCTGATTCTCAGCGATAAAATTGATGATAAACTTTTTAAATCATAGAAGATGGTAGATATCATGCTCTACTTGACTCTTCTAATGGATTGCTTGTTCCGTGCAGGTTAAACTTGATGTTTATTATATTTTATCAGTTTAACATTGTTGAAGGCTAACGATAATTTATTCTGCATTATCTTAGTCATAATATTTCTTACTAGGCTAGTTGAGCTCACCCTTTTGCTTTCATTGTTCTCTTCAGGAAATAAGAACATAGCCGGAACTAGTCGGGGAACGGAGTGATGGTCCGAGATGGTGTATTAGTAGTTTTCACTATTCTGTGAAATAGTGTGATAATAATTGTAATGATATTGAATTTGAGTTTAGATATTGTCTAGATGACAATATTCGTGTTGAAACTCCCAACTTATGTTTTGTCGTACTTTACACGACAGTTGTATAATTAAGTTGTATTTAAATTTTGTACCATGTATTTGGCGACTCAGAATGGGTGATGTATACCTATTTTGGGGGCGTCACATAACAGCTTTGATCTTTTCTTCTATACATTCATTTACAGAATGATAAGCATCAAAACACAGATCAACCTAACAATTTTAATCTATCACTAAGTCCGTGTTCATGTGTTCCGTGAAGGACTTTATATATAAGCATGAATATTTACTTTTAACATCAAATTTAAATATGCAATTCCCAACATGGAGTTTACCTTTTCGTAGATATGCAGCCATTTTTAGGGCATGATCCTAGAAGGATACTAGAATGTCGGTAAAATCATTATGGACCGCACCATGTCCAACAAGGTACGATTTTTCCTTTTAGATACACTAATAAATTATTGCATATCATGAGGAGTCCATTATGAAAAAACCATTTGAGATGATCTAGAAACTTATTGCACAAATATTCATTCCTCGATCTAATCAAAGAATCTTAATAATTTGCTAATTTTTTTCACTTCTAAATTCTTTGAACCTTTCAAATGATTCAGACTTGTATTTCATCAAATACAAACATTCAACTCTTTGAATGATCATCTCCTTTTCTTATACTAGTTTGTTGAATTTGCAAAATAATTTTTCACGTAAGTCAAGTTTACAAAATCCATTAAGTAATAGTCCAGTTCTATAAAAACATTATTATTATAAATAGAACAAAAATTATTCTTAAATATAATACCAAAGATTTCATTGTCCAACAGCAAAATAAAAATAATGTTTCAAATGATAACTGGAATACAACAACAACTTATTGACTTAATAGACTTGCCGGTAGGCAATGCTAAACAATAAGTTTCTATGGCTAATGTAGCAACCTTTGCTTCGTTTTCCACACATAGGTTTACTTATCCCTTGTTTAGCTTTCTACTTCTGCTTTGTTCCTTCATAAATATATATTTATGAGAATCAGAGTCGGTATCTAATACCCAAGTAGAACCTTAACTTACAAAAAAAATAATTTCAATCATGAACAAAAATGTATTTGTAACCGAAACTTCACTAAGCTTCTTCTGGTTAGACTCTGCAAGATGTTTCTCGCAGATTTTTTCCAGTGTCCTGGCTTATTGCAGTGGAAGCAAACTTCTTTGCTATTCCTATCAGTTTTGTTCTTATTATCCTTTATTTTGCCTTTCTATTTACCTTCTTAGAACCGTTCTTCTTTTTAAAAGATCATTTGGCCTCCACTAGTAAGACTTGGTCTTTCTTGGTTGGAAAATGACTCTCAACATTTTTCAACATGTTAAGCAAATCAGCGAATCTGATATCTAGCTTGTTCATATGAAAAATTCACAACAATTGTGAGAAGGAGTCCGGAGTGACTGCAAGATTAAATCTTGGCTCAACTCTCCATCCATGACAAAACCTGTTGTCCTAATTGTTCAATCAAATTAATCATGTTAAGGACTTTTATCTGTACTGTACTATAGTGTCATTGGTCATTCTAGATCAGAAGAGCTCCTTAGATATTTGATATCTATCAGTCCTACTTTCCTCACCATCAACTACTTGATGTGCAAGAGTATAGTAGGAGCATCCATAGTTTCATGCTGACGCTGAAGCTCGTTACTCATGGATGTGAGCATGATGCATTGAGCCAACTGTGCATCATCTTTCCACTTTCTAAAAGTAGCAATCTCTTCTTCAGAGGCATTGTCTGCAACCATTGCAGTGATAGGTGTATAAAGGACATAAGATAGCTTTTCAGCCGTGAGAACTATTCTCAAACTCATTAAACAATCCGTTTAATTCGGTCCAATTAATTAGCATCTAATATGCTCTGCAGTGATAGTAACTTAAACATTGTAAAATTCTGTAAATGAATTTGTAATTAACAACATTTTAGCATACATTCTTTTATTAATTACAAAAATAAATTAGGTCTTGTTTTTAAATTGGTATCTCCCACTATTTTCTTCAAACTATATTACCCTTGATATATATAGTTTGACAATATCTAATTAAAGATATGCTAGTGAAAAAAATGATCCCATTTCAAATGTATATAGCCTTATGTGTGCACAACAAATCATATATAAATAAATAGGTAGACCACTCTTGTCAATTACATCAACTATGCAACTCCTTATATTTTGCCTCTTAGATCATAATGGCCAAGTGTGTGCACATCTGAACTAAAATAATCTAAGTTAAATACATATCACTTCCATATATTCAAAAGAAAAACACTATCCTTGTGTGTGCACAACAAAACAGCATTGTTCAGTCTATTTATAAGCATTAAATGTGATAAAACAACATCTTAAATATTTAATATTGACCTTATGTGTGCACAAAAAACTCATATTAAATATTTAATACTCTATTGTTTTACCATGCTAGAAAGCGACGTTCAATATTCCAAATATCTTTGAACGTTACAACTTAATATAATTTGTTTGAGGGGTTTGTTATTATTTTGTCTCATCTTGTTTAAGCAAGCATATATATATATATATATATATATATATATATATATATATATATATATATATATATATATATATATATTATAAGCATGCACATATAGAATACTATATTCTAAATTTTGATTGATTATGGACTTTATTCTAGTTTGGTTCACTAGAGCCATCAAGTGAACCAAAAGGTCAAACCTAGGGTGCAAAAATTAAATTTAAATATAACTATTACATTTAAACTCTGCTCCATTACAAACGGGTCTTTAAACGCCTCTTGCTCTCGATCTCCAATTCTTCAAAATAATTCTAACTATTCCTATTACAAAACTATTTAAAATAAATAGAAACTTTGATCGTGATCGAGGAAAAGTACATAGAGGGAGATAGAATTTACATTAAGAAAAATTAGAGAAGGCGAGTACATGAGACCCCATTTAATAAAACTTATACATTCATGCATCCAACTAAAATAAAATCCCGATCACATTGATCAATAGTCCATAATCAATCTTATTTATTATCATACACATCAACATATGCATCAATAAATAAATTCATCTCATGAATAATAAACAATCAATTTATACATTGATATCGATTTAATGGGCAATTTTAATTAACATAAAATCTAATTTTGAAATAAAATTAACTCCTTTATTTTAATCAAAATCATAAAAAATTTCTTTATTTTATTTTATCTAATTTTAAATAAAAATAAATTATTTTATTTTTAATCAAATTCTCAATCAAAATAAACTCCTTTGTTTTAATTAACAAGAATCTAATTTCAAGTACAAAATAAAATCTTTTTTTATTTTAACTTAAAATTCTTTGGAAAAATAAAATTAGTTGAATCCTATTCCTTATTAAAATTAAACACCTTTAATTTTTGGAAACAAGGAATCGTATTCCATATGTGAATAAACTCCTTTATTCTAAAAAACATGAAATTCAATTTCATATGTGAATAAACTCTTTTATTCAGACAAACGTGGAATCCAATTCTAAATTAATATAAAACTTTTGAATAAACTATTTTATTCAAACAAACGTGGAATCTAATTCTAAGTTAATATAAAACTTTTGAATAAACTCTTTTATTCAAACAAACGTGGAATCCAATTCTAATTAAAATAAACAACTTTATTTTAATCCAAATCCAAATCAAAATAAAATGTTTTATTTTTAATTTAGAATTACTGAAAAATAGTGTATCTAATTTTAATTTAAAATAAACCTTTTATTTTAATTAGAAATCAGATAAATTAAATAAAACAATTTTTTGTTTAATTCTGGGTACCGGCGCTACAGCGCCAGTTCGCAGAAATTGTTTTCCAGTTCGAGAATTCAACAGCTTTTCTCCAAAAACTCAATTATGTGCTAATAATTATGCCCAAAAAAGTTGTACTAAACACATATCAACATACATATCGAATCTGAACAATTAATAATTCGCATAAAGGTTTGGCTCTGATGCCACTGTTAGGTTTGAAATATTCATAAACGCAATCAAATTGCACAAAGTAAGCGGAATCATGGAAAATTAGAGTTTTAAAATTTTACAAACCATAAACCCAGATCATCTTTTATACACAATTATTAATTAAACGAAAAGATTAAGAACAAGAATTATACCCTTGAAGATTCGAGTTTTCTCAGGTACAAGTTCACCTCCAATCCTTTTCGCGTTCAACTTGAATCTGTCGGGTTTGATTCCTTCCTTTGATCAACGTTAGCCACCCAAATGTTTGGCCTCTAGAGGTAATCCACCAAGGAAGAACAAATATTCAAGAAGATGGGTGTTTGGCTCAAACCCTAGTTTTTCTATCTCTCATAAAAAAAAGTGTACTCTCCAACAATTAGAATCACATCTACTGATATCTGGCATAAGACTCCTCTTATATTAGATATTAGTTAACCATTTTAATACAATTAAAATAGAGTATTATTTAATTAATTAAACTCTTTTAATTAATTAGGCTCCCTAACTTATTAGGAATAAATAATTAATTAAACTCTTTTAATTAATTAGCATCCTAATCTTATTAGGAATGTATGATAGTACTTTTATTAATCAATTCTCAAACTCCTTTAGGAATTAAATAATAATAATAGTAATAATAATAATACTAAGACTCCTCTTATTAATTTATATTTAATATTTTCAAAATATTAAATAATAAATATTAAGCTATTTAATTTATTCTATCACCATAGATTAAATTAAATATACTAACTTATTATAACGATTATGTCATTTGCTTCTTAAATAAATATCCTTCCTTTTATGGTGTGACCCTTTAGGTTCTTCATATTAAACCGGTTGTGAATAAATCAATTAGAATAATTCTAATCTTATTTAAATAAATAAATTAAACTATTAATTTATTTAAATAAATAATATTTATTCTACAATAGGGATAATCCTCCCTAGCGATTAACGACTTTCTAGATAATATAGATTTCAACATTAATCATAAAATAACTTTAAACGATTAAAGTTGATTCTAATCGTATACTCGTTATCTTCACGTGGGTCCTTAGAGTCTTTAACTCTATCTTCATCATTTGTAAGTTATACAAAATGGGTTTTTGTGTTAACAATATCACACTCATAAATGCATACGATCTTCTACTTAACGCGTCAGCTACCACGTTCGCTCTTCCACAATGATATTGAATGGTACAGTCGTAATCTTCAACAGCTTGAGCCAACATCTTTGACGCATTATTCGTTCGTTTTGGTTGAAGAAATATTTAAGGGTTGAAGAAATGGGTTTTGTACTGGGGTCAATACAAAATTCGATTTCACGCTCTAGGGGTAGGCTAAGAAGTCTTCAAGAATACGTCAGGAAATTTATTAACGATAGAAATATCATTTAAAAACTGTGACTCTCATCCAAGACTTGGATAGCACATGAAATGAAGATTTCTCCTAACGAAGTTTCAATCGATAAGTCAAAGTCTAACTTCTCTAGAGTTAAATTTAAACGTTGAGCGCAAGCAAGAGAGATAAAAGAATGGGTAGAACCGGTATCTAATAAGGTATAGACTTCGCAAGAATTTATAATTAACTAACCCGTGCTAACTTCGTTCGGGTTACTCACTTTTTGAGAAGTCACGAAAAACGTTCTTCCTGAAACCACTGACTTTGTTTTGTCCATATCCGCCTTTGGTGCCTCCGTCCCAGCTGGACTTGATTTTGCTACAGGACAAAATCGAGCTATGTGACCATCTTTTCCACAACTAAAACATACCTTGGAAGGCTGTGAACAGTTTGGACTTATGTGTCCCTCCTCTCCGCATCTATAGCATCTAACTGACGGTCGTTCTCCTCCCCTAGAATTTGTTGCTGGGGTTGGTGCTGCTGCCAACGTCTTCCCATCATCGTTAAATCTTCTCTTCTTGAATTTTCCACTTCTATTATCTTGGCGATGATTACCACCGAAGTGGTTACCATTCTTGGCATGATAATTTCCCCCACGATGGTTATCATTGTTCGATGGCGGTCATTTGCCATAGAATGCGATTATTATCGTTGCCTTTTGGTTGGGCTGGTTCATTATCACGCTCCAATAACTGAGCCCTACTCACAACATCTGAATACAAACACTGTCACAAAACAAAGGTTAATTAACATATCACATATTATCCCTATACTCGGCCATGAGCTAATTAAATACCAAATAAACTTAGGTAGGTCATACTAGTGAAGGAATTCCCGTCTCTCCCTCCTAGTTCTTATCTCACATCTCGACCAGGGATCATATCCCTAATCTTTGATACCAACTATGACGCCCCCAAAACAGTATACATCACCCATCTTGAGTCGCCAAATACATGGTACATAAATTCAAATACAACTTCTTTAATACAACAGTCGTGTAAAATACGATAAAACATAGCTGAGAGTTTAAACAAGAATATTGTCTTCTAAATAATATCCACTCTCAATGGAGTCCTCATTACATTTATTGTCACACTATTTAACAGAATAGTGAGGACTACTAAGGCTATCATCTGGACAGTAACTCCATTCCCCGAGGCTAAACCCCAACTATATTCTCATTTCAAGAAAGAAAATGAAAGAAAAGGTGAGCTCAACTAGTCCAAGAAGAAATATTATGACTAAGATAATGCGGATAAATTATCATTAGCCTTCAACAATGTTAAACCGATAAAATACAATAGACATCAAGTTTAACTGCGGTGAATAAGCAATCCATTAAAAAGAGTACAAGTAGAGCATGATATCTACTATCTTCTATAATTTAAAATGTTTTCATCAATTTTTATCGCTGAGACTCGGCTAAATAAATAAACCACATCATCGAATCATCCCTGCACTACGGGCCAAGGATATTCATTAAATCATCAATGGTCATGACTATACTGAATAATCCCTGGTCATAATCGTACCAAAAATAGTCCATCAATGCACTACAGGCCACTGAGGACTTTTACAACATCGTTTATAACATTACAGGTCATGATTATACCGAATGATCCCTGGTCATTATCATACCAAGTCCATCTCTGCACGTAAGCCAAAGATATACAACTATAAAACCAATAATCAACAGTCCATCTTTGCACGTAAGCCAAAGATATACAATTCAATAATCAACAGTCCATCTTTGCACGTATGCCAAACATAACTTTCATCACAATATAAGCATGAGGATGATGACAATGATATAAGCATTAATCAAACAAAAATAAGGATGAATATTAAAGACTTTAAATTTATCCAAATATTATCAACCACTTAATAAACTCATAATCTAATATTATTAATATTATAACAATATTTTAATCACTTCTTAAACTTATAAACAATTTATTTCAATTATTTACACTTTACCACATAATACATTTAATCATTCAAAATGCCATACTCATAAGATTTCATCACCAATGATCAAATCCCTCATCAAAAATCTGCATATACCCTATATAGGATTCCCAAACCATAAAATCCTATTTTTCAATTTTGTTACTTCACATAACATATTTAATTCATTTACTCATAACTAGTTCATTTTCATAAAAAAATACCAAATCAGTCCCAAGAATATTTCTTTTCTGGGATTTAGCAAAATATAGTCCCATATTGAACATATATTTTTCTCAGAATTTTTTAAATTCATTTACTATTTTTTATATGGCCAAAATCTAATTAATATTTAGACATTTATCATAAATTGTACTTTTGTCCAAAAATTTTGAAATTTATAGGGTATACTCTGTTATATACATGTACTCCCCAATAAAAATTTCACCAATTTTGGAGTTAACCACAAAGAGTTATAAGGGTTTACTTTTAAAATAGTCTTTTCCCATAAAATCCATAACTCTTAATCTATAAATCCAAAAATGCCATTTTGGACACAATCTAGAAAACTCATCAAATTATCATTTCAAATTTTTCCGAAATTTTTGAGGTCGAAAAAATTACAAAACCGCCTACAAAAATCCCTTTTGAATGAAAATACTATTCATATGAATCAAAAAGATCATTCACCATGATTTAAATCCACATAGACATGAGTTATTCCAATGAATAATAAAGAATAGAATAACGAAGAATTCACCATGCATGTGATAATCGCATTTGACAGACGAGTTATTCTCAACAAAATAATAAAGAATGGAACCGGTCATGCATAAACCGCATGCATAATAAGATATTCCAACAAAATAATAAAATGGAATAATGGAACCAATTCACCGTACGCGATAAAACCGCAGAGCATGAGGATATTCCAATGAATAATAAAGAATAGAACCAAGTCATGCGTAAATAAACATGCATGCAGACGATATTATTCTAACGAATAATAAAGAATGGAATAACAATGAAATCACCAGGCGATGCGATATTCCAATACAGAATAATTATTCAATGGAATAATAAATAATGGAACCATGTCATGCGTAATATAATTTTAGACGAGTTATTCCAACATAATAATAAAGAATGGAATAATGAGAAGAATTTCACCATGTATACGCGAGTCATCGCATGATACAGTTATTCCAACATAATAATAAGGAATGGAATAACAATAACTCTCTTCATGAATCTGAAAAGAAATAATACCCTTACCTTAGAAAAAAATTTGGATATTGGAATAGTGAGGTAGCGCAGACTTCTCTTCTTCTTCTCTCTCTAATTTCTCTATAATAATTGCTCTATAGCTTAGTGAATTAGTGAGAAATGAAGGAAGAATGAGCTTTTATTTATAGGAAAACATAGTTTCGATAATTGCACGTTTTGGGGCTCAAAATATTACAGTACAATACCTTCAACTTTTCTTTCATTTCTAATTTAGACCTGCAAGTATTATCAAACTTGCACCACCACCCCTAATAGTAAATAATGTGAATCAATAGTAAATCATGTGACTCAATAGTTCTAAACATGTGAAAAAATTAATTATAGTATAGTACCTTCAACTATACCTCCATTTTTAACTTAGTCATGCAAGTATTATCAATCTTGCATCAACTCCCCTAATAGTAAATGAATGTGACTCAATAGTACACACATGTGAACAAATAGTAATATAAACATGTGAATTAGTAGCAATTAATTGCTCATTTATCCGATTAATTACCCGATTTATCAATATAACCCCCCAGACATCAATTATCATCAGAATAGATGTCGATTTTCACTAACAATAATAATCCCAACACAATGGAACTATCAAATTCATCTTTAATCAACACGAACTTATTCATCATTAATATTATAACTCACAATATTTAACAACCAGATCGTTCCCAGGAAAGAGGGGGCTTTCCGATAAGGATTTCTGCTTATTGGCGCATAATTAGATGACCAAACCTCTCCTTGACAGAACTTCTAGACATTGTAAATATTGCAATTTAAAAATATGAACAACTTTGCCGTCTCAATTATTGATTTAATAATATATCATATTATGCATATGATACTGTGACAATAATCGAATCAATAATATGATTGATATGATGCAAAGAATTATCTTGTAGCAATAATTGAGTATAACTGAGTGACTTCTCACGTAAGCATCAATAATCAATATCGTGTGCTACTTATGCAACCACGCCAGACATTATTGTACTTTTTTACTACCGAAGGTAGTTTAACAGTTTTAATGGTAACACTTTCGCCGTTATTTTTATAAAAGATAATTTTGTCATTTTCTCAATCTGAACAATACTTCCGTTGTGGTCCACCAATGATTGTCTTGTAAATGCGGATATTCCCAAAAAAAGAATATTCCCAGACCAAACGAATATTTTATAACAACTTGCTTACTTTGCAAAATTTATAAATATTACCCACAACTATAACATTATATAACATCCACACCATAATATAAAAAAAAAAATTCGAGAAATTTAAATCTTTATTCATAAAATTTGGGGTCTCACAATCTCCCCTCCTTAAGAAATTTTGCCCTCAAAATTTACGTACATACCTGGTATGATGAGGATACCTTGACTTCATTTCAGATTATAACTCTTGAGGTATAACCTTTGAGTGTTGAATACGATCCTTCTTATCCATGATTTTAACACGTATATTCTCATACGTTAAATCTTCGGCTATCTCGTCTAGTTCTAATTTAATAACGTGGTTCGGGTCGTCCACATATTTACGTAACATCAATACGAGAAAAATGTTATGAACACGCGACATACTTGGCGGTAAAATGAGTTTATAGGCCACAATTCCTACTTGATCGACGATTTTAAATGGGCCAATTAAATCGAGGGTTGAGATTTCCTCTATTCATCGACTCTTGCTTCTAAATAACGCCTTCTTGAACCTTCTTCTTCATCTTCATCAGCTTCGGGTGTGTAGCTTGAGCGGTTTTAACTTAATCGATTAAAGTTGATTCTAATCGTATACTCGTTATCTTCACGTGGGTCCTTAGAGTCTTTAACTCTATCTTCATCATTTGTAAGTTATACAAAATGGGTTTTTGTGTTAACAACATCACACTCATAAATGCATACGATCTTCTACTCAACGCGTCAGCTACCACGTTCGCTCTTCCACAATGATATTGAATGGTACAGTCGTAATCTTCAACAGCTTGAGCCAACATCTTTGACGCATTATTCGTTCGTTTTGGTTGAAGAAATATTTAAGGGTTGAAGAAATGGGTTTTGTACTGGGGTCAATACAAAATTCGATTTCACGCTCTAGGGGTAGGCTAAGAAGTCTTCAAGAATACGTCAGGAAATTTATTAACGATAGAAATATCATTTAAAAACTGTGACTCTCATCCAAGACTTGGATAACACATGAAATGAAGATTTCTCCTAACGAAGTTTCAATCGATAAGTCAAAGTCTAACTTCTCTAGAGTTAAATTTAAACGTTGAGCGCAAGCAAGAGAGAAAAAGAATGGGTAGAACCGGTATCTAATAAAGTATAGACTTACAAGAAGAATTTATAATTAACTAACCCGTGCTAACTTCGTCGGTTACTTACTTTTTGAGAAGTCACAAAAAACGCTCTTCCTAAAACCACCGACTTTGTTTTGTCCAGATCCGCCTTTGGTGCCTCCGTCCCCAATTTGGACTTGATTTCGCTATAGACAAAATCGAGAGCTATGTGACCATCTTTTCCAAAACTAAAACATACCTTGGAAGGTTGTGAATAGTTTGGACTTATGTGTCCCTCCTCTCCGCATCTATAGCATCTTAAGGTCGTTCTCCTCCCCTAGAATTTGTTCTTTGGGGTTGGTCTCTTCAGCTCTTGCCAACGTCTTCCCATCATCGTTAAATCTTCTCTTCTTGAATTTTCCACTTCTATTATCTTGGCGATGATTACCACCGAAGTGGTTATCATTCTTGGCATGATAATTTCCCCCACGATGGTTATCATTGTTCCGATGGCCGTTGCCACTGGTACGATTATTATCGTTGCCTTTTGGTTGGGCTGGTTCATTATCACGCTCCAATAACTGAGCCCTACTCACAACATCTGAATTCAAACACTGTCACAAAACAAAGGTTAATTAACATATCACATATTATCCCTATACTCTGACCGACCAATTAAATACCAAATAAACTTAGGTAGGTCATACTAGTGAAGGAATTCCCCGTCTCTCCCCTCCTAGTTCTTATCTCACATCTCAGCCAGGGATCATATCCCTAATCTTTGATACCAACTATGACGCCCCCAAAACAGGTATACATCACCCATCTTGAGTCGCCAAATACATGGTACATAAATTCAAATACAACTTCTTTAATACAACAGTCGTGTAAAATACGATAAAACATAGCTGAGAGTTTAAACAAGAATATTGTCTTCTAAATAATATCCACTCTCAATGGAGTCCTCATTACATTTATTGTCACACTATTTAACAGAATAGTGAGGACTACTAAGGCTATCATCTGGACAGTAACTCCATTCCCCGACTCGTCCCAGCTATATTCTCATTTCACAGAGAACAATGAAAGAAAGGGTGAGCTCAACTAGTCCAGTAAGAAATATTATGACTAAGATAATGCAGGATAAATTATCATTAGCCTTCAACAATGTTAAACTGATAAAATACAATAGGCATCAAGTTTAACTGCAGCGGAATAAGCAATCCATTAAAAGAGTCAAGTAGAGCATGATATCTACTATCTTCTATAATTTAAAATGTTTTCATCAATTTTTATCACGAGACTCATTTAAATAAATAAACCACATCATCGAATCATCCACGCACTACTGGGCGAGGATATTCATTAAATCATCAATGGTCATGACTATACTTAAGATAATCCAGGTCATAATCATACCAAAAACAGTCCATCAATGCACTACTACAGCCACCGAGGACTTTTACAACATCGTTTATAACATTACAGGTCATGATTATACCGAATGATCCCTGGTCATTATCATACCAAGTCCATCTCTGCACATAAGCCAAAGATATACAACTATAAAACCAATAATCAACAGTCCATCTTTGCACGTAAGCCAAAGATATACAATTTAATAATCAACGATCCATCTTTGCACGTATGCTAAAATAACTTTCATCACCATATAAGCGTGAGGATGATGACAATGATATAAGCATTAATCAAACAAAAAATAAGGATAAATATTAAAGACTTTAAATTTATCCAAATATTATCAACCACTTAATAAACTCATAATCTAATATTATTAATATTATAACAATATTTTAATCACTTCTTAAACTTATAAACAATTTATTTCAATTGTTTACACTTTACCACATAATGCATTTAATCATTCAAAATGCCATACTCATAAGATTTCATCACCAATGATCAAATCCCTCATCAAAAATCTGCATATACCCTATATAGGATTCCCAAACCATAAAATCCTATTTTTCAATTTTGTTACTTCACATAACATATTTAATTCATTTACTCATAACTAGTTCATTTTCATGAAAAATACCAAATCAGTACCAAAAATATTTCTTTTCTGGGATTTAGCAGAATATAGTCTCATATTGAACATATATTTTTCTCAGAATTTTTAAAATTTATTTACTATTTTTCATATGGCCAAAATTGCCGAATATTTAGACATTTATCATAAATTGTACTTTTGTCCAAAAATTTTGAAATTTACAAGGTATACTCATGTTATATACATGTACTCCCAATAAAAATTTCACCAATTTTGGAGTTAACCACAAAGAGTTATAAGGGTTTACTTTTAAAATAGTCTTTTCCCATAAAATCCATAACTCATAATCTATAAATCCAAAAATTGGCATTTTTGGACACAATCTAAAAACTCATCAAATTATCATTTCAAATTTTTCCGAAATTTTTTGAGGTCGGAAAAAATTATGAAAACGCCCAAATGGCGAAACCCCCTTTGAATGAAAATACTATTCATAGAATACAAAGGCTCATTCACCATGCATGCGGTAATCCACATAAACATCATTCAACATAATAAAGAATGGAATAACGTAAAGAATTCACATGCATGCATGCGATAGATCAAATGCATGAGGTTATTCTCAATAATAATAAAAAGAATGAAACCAGTCATGCGTAAACCGCATGCATGTGATATTCTAACAAAATAATAAAGAATGGAACTAGGTCATGCGTAAAATCGCATTGCATGACATGGATATTCAAATGAATAATAAAGAATGGAACCAGGTCATGCGTAAACCGCATGCATGTGAGATATTACAACGAATATAATAAAGAATGGAATAACAACAAATTTCACCAGCATGCGATAGATCGCATGCACGTGATATTTATTCCAATGAAAATAATAATAAATAATGGAAGACAGTCACCATGTATGCGTAATACCCACGCATGTGATATTCCAATTCCAATAAAAAAGAATGGAATAACGAAGAATTTCACCATGTATACGGTGAGTATTAGATGTATGATTATTCCAATATAATAATAAGGAATGGAATAACAATAGCTCTCTTCATGAATACGAAAGAAATAATACCCCTTAACTTAGAAAAACTGGATACTAAAATAGTGAGGTAGCAGACTTCTTTTCTTCTTTCTCTCTATAATTTCTCTCTATAATAATTGCTCTATAGATTTAGTGAATTGGTGAGAAATGAAGGAAGAATGAGCTTCTATTTATAGGAAAAGATAGTTTCGATAATTACACGTTTTGGGGCTCAAAATATTACAGTACAATACCTTCAACTTTTCTTTCATTTTTAATTTAGTCCTACAAGTATTATCAAACTTGCACCACCTCCCCTAATAGTAAATAATGTGAATCAATAGTAAATCATGTGACTCAATAGTTCTAAACATGTGAAAAAATTAATTATAGTATAGTACCTTCAACTATACCTCCATTTTTAACTTAGTCATGCAAGTATTATCAATCTTGCATCAACTCCCCTAATAGTAAATGAATGTGACTCAATAGTATACACATGTGAACAAATAGTTATATAAGCATGTGAATTAGTAGCAATTAATTGCTCATTTATCCGATTAATTACCCGATTTATCAATATAACCCCCTGACGACATCAATTATCATCGAATAGATGTCGATTTCCCACTAACACTAATAATCCCAACACAATGGAACTATCAAATTCATCTTTAATCAACACGAACTTATTCATCATTAATATTATAACTCACAATATTTAACAACCAGGTCGTTCCCAGGAAAAAGGGGGCTTTTCGATAAGGATTTCTCCTTATTGGCGCTGATTAGATGACCAAACCTCTCCTTGATGAACTTCTAGACATTGTAAATATTGCAATTTAATAATATGAATAACTTTGTTGTCTCAATTATTGATTTAATAATATATCATATTATGCGAGATGATACTTGTGACAATAATCGAATCAATAATATGAGAGATATGATGCGTGAATTCTTATAGCAATAATTGAGTATAAGCGATTGACTTCTCACGTAAGCATCAATAATCAATACCGCGGTGTGCTACTATGCAACCACGGCGTATTCATCGTACTTTTACTACTAAGAATAGTTCAACGGTTTTAACGGTAACACTTCCGCCGTTATTTTTTTATATAAAGATAATTACATCGTTTTCTCAATACAACAATACTTCCGTTGTGAGTTCCACCAATGATTGTCTTGTCGTCTGCGGATATTCCCCAAAAAAAAAAAGAATATTCCCCGACCAAATGAATATTTTATAACAACTTGCTTACTTTGCAAAATTTATAAATATTATCCACAACTATAACATTATATCACATCCACACCATAATATAAAAAAAAAATTGAGAAATTTAAATCTTTATTCATAAAATTTGGGGTCTCACACATGGTACAGAACTCAACTACAAACTTAATTATACAACTTTCGTGTAAAATACGACAAAACATAAGCTGAGAGTTTAAACAAGAATATTGCCTTCTAGACAATATCCACTCTCAATGGAGTCTTCATTACAATTATTATCACACTATTTTATAGAAATAGTGAGGACTATTATAGCCACCATCTCGGTCCATCACTCCATTCCCCGACTCGTCCTAGCTATATTCTCATTTCCTGAAGAGAACAGTGAAAGAAAGGGTGAGCTCAACTAGCCTAGTAAAGAATATTATGACAAATGATAATTAAATTATCAATAGCCTTCATCAATAATAAATCAGAGATTTAGAACATATGGTAAATGATAAAACTTTTCAACCATAGTTGCAACGGAACGAACAATCCATTAGAAGAGTCAAATAGACCATCAGGTCTATTATCTTCTCCATGTTAAAAATCCACCAATAATGGTTTATCCCTGTAACATCTATCAACAATTCCTGTCCACAATCATATGAATAATTCATAATCATAATTGTGATTCTAAATTCTTCTTCGCACCCAGGACGAAGATAATTTTCATCACCTATCTTCACCTGAAACATCAAAAATCATGGTTATACCAAATCACAATTCCCGCTTCATAATCATACTAATAAATTCATCTTTGCACTCATCGCCAAAGATATTCATTAACAATTTATCTTTGCACTACGTGCCAAAGACATACAACCGTATTTTAGAAGAGTCAAGTAGAGCATGATATCTACTATCTTTTACGAATTAAAAGTGTATAATCAATATTTTATCATTTGAGACTCGACAATAAATAATCCACATCATCGAATCATCCCCGCTTTACTGACGAGGATATTCATGTAATCATCAATGGTCATGATTATAACGAATAATCCTCAAGTTATAATCATACCAATACATCATCCATCATACCTTCTGAGGCATGATTATGCCGAATGATCCTCGGTCATAATCATACCAATAAACAGTTCATCTATGCACATAAGCCAAAGATACTCATCAATCAATAGTTCATCTTTGCACGTAAGCCAAAGATATACAACTGTAAAACCAATAATCAACAGTCCATCTTTGCACGTAAGCCAAAGATATACAACTGTATAACCAATAATCAACCATCCATCTTTGCACGTAAGCCAAAGATGACTTTCATCATAATATAACCATGAGGATGATGACAATGATATAAGCATTAATCAAACGAAATCAAGGATATATATTAAAGACTTTAAATTTATCCAAAGTTTAAAAATATCCAAATTGTCAACATGATACTGCTTTGTGGAGTAAAATGAAAGAATAATATTCATGTACCAAAAATAATTTGGGACATAAAAGAAATATATTTTTCGGGTAAATAGTACCCATGATAATACCCTATGAATAGTACTTGAGAATAGTACCTAAATGAATAGTACCCCGGCATGAAAAGTATCCCAAATACCCGAGTGAATAATATTGGGTGAATAGTAATTTGGGTGAATAGTAACTCGTAAATAGTACTCCGACACGAAAAGTGCCCCGAATACCCGAGTGAATAATACTAGAGTGAATAGAAACTGGGTGAATAGTAACCCGTGAATAGTAACTCGTAAAGAAAATACCAAAGAAAATGATATTCCATGACGAGTACAAAAGAAATGATATCTCATACGAGTATAATAGAATATACAAAACTTCAAATGGATTTTTGCCCGCCATGCTGTAATCCACGTAGACAGATCATTTCCATAATTTAATAAGGAATGAATACAAAGGATCATTCATCATGCATGCGGTAATCCACATAGACAGGTTATTCCAACAAAATAATAAAGAATGAAATAACAAAAGAATTCACCAGGCATGCGATAGATCGCATGCATGAGTTATTCCAATGAATAATAAAGAATGGAACCAGTCATGCTAATACGCACGCAGACGAGGATATTCCATTCCAAATGAATAATAAAGAATGGAACTAGGTCAATGCGTAATCCACACGCAGCGTGATATTCCAACGTAATAATAAAGAATGAAATAACAATGAATTCACCGAGCATGCGATAGATCAAATGCATGCGAGTTATTCCAATGAATAATAAAGAATGGAATAACGAAGAATTTCACCATGTATGCGGTATTGCGATGTACAAAGTTATTCCAACATAATAATAAAGAATGGAATAACGTAGATTTTCACCATTTATGCGGTATTGCCATGCATGAAAGTTATTCCAACATAATAATAAAGAATGGAATAACAGAAGAATTTCACCATGTATGTGGTACTTCGCATAGATAGGTTATTCCAATATAATAGTAAAGAATGGAATAACAATAGCTCTCTTCATGAATACGAAAGAAATAATACCCCTTAATATAATAATAATATCCCTTACCTTGGAAGAAGACTGGATACTGGAATAATGAAGTAGCAGACTTCGTTTCTTCTTTCTCTCTATAGCTTCTCTCTCTATAGCTTCTCTCTCTATAATTTCTCTATAATAATTGCTTTATAGCTTTAGTGAATTGGTGAAAAATGAAGGAAGAATCAGCTTCTATTTATAGGAAAATATAGTTTCAATAATTGCACATTTTGGGGCTCGAAATATTACAGTATAATACCTTCCTCTTTTTCTTCATTTTTAATTTAGTCCTGCAAGTATTATCAAACTTGCACCACCTCCCCTAATAGTAAATCATATGAATCAATAGTAAATCATGTGACTCAATAGTTCTAAACATGTGAAAAAATTAATTACAGTATAGTACCTTCAACTATACCTCCATTTTTAATTTAGTCATGCAAGTATTATCAATCTTGCACCAACTCCCCTAATAGTAAATCATGTGAATCAATAGTACACACATGTGAACACATAGTTATAAGCATGTGAATTAATAACAATTAATTGCTCATTTATCCGATTAATTACCCGATTGGTCAATATAACTTCCAGACATTAATTATCATTGAAATAAATGTCGATTTCCACTAACACTAATAATTCCCACACAATGGAATTATCAATTTCATCTTTCATCAACACGAACTTATTCATCATTAATATTATAACTCACAATATTTAACAACCAGGTCGTTCCTAGGAAAGAGGGGGCTTTCCAATAAGGATTTTTCCATATTGGCGCGCAATTAGATTATCTAACCTCTCCTTGACAGAACTTCTAGACATTGTCAATATTGCAAATAATAATATGAACAACTTTGTCATCTCAATTATTGATTTAATAATATAACATATTATGCAGATGATACTGTGACAATAATTGAATCAATAATATGAGAGATATGATGCAGTAATTACTGTAGTAATAATTGAGTATAACTGAGTGACTTCTCACATAAGCATCAATAATAAATACCGTGTGCTACTATGCAACCACGTGTATTACTATACTTTTATCACCGATTATTTTATGACAACTTGTTTACTTTGAAAATTTTCACATATCACCCTTAACTTTAACCTTTTATCAATTTAACCATTTACTAAATAGAATAATTATAAGAAAATTGAATACTTTCATTTCATAAAATTCGGGGTCTCACACTAAGGGTCTTAAGGAATAAGTTAAAGTATAAGTCATCATACACAAGATACTATAATGATCTCAAGTCTAATGATCATTTGTACTACTATCACTACAGAAATTCCTATTGATAGACAAGTAAAACTCCATTAGGTATTTCTTAGCGAGCCACGTTCAGTGTACTTATTCTCTAATAAATACCTACATACTTGCTTTAGTGTCTCCATACAAATGATCATGAGATCAATCATCCTCATCCAATGAGTAAGCAACTTATGTACTAATCTATCCGGATTCACTAATCCCCTATTTAGTAATCCAACGATTGGGAACTATTCTAGTTTTAAGCTTTCTAAGAATTTAGATTTCATTAGAATAATCATCATCATTATTCTAAAAGCGTTATTTAAAACTATGGGTTTATCACATATTATAAAGCAGTATCATTTAGATAATTAAAATCCTTTAATAAATTAATATTTTTTATTAATAAATGAATAAGATTGTTATAAAGTATATGCTTTATCATAAAACATGATTGGCTTGTGTGCATACTACTTTCAATATAGTCTTCAGGCCTTCAACCTTCAAGGCATCAAATTCAAATCTGTTGTATACTTCAATTCTTAAAATAAAACAAGAAAGAGTAGTCAATATCACAATTTTAAAAATACGGGAGAATAAACATTTGGATTCTTAGTTCCTTACCTCAAGTCTTTAATATTAAGTAATCATCTAATAATTATTAAAAGAAATAATAAGTTAAGCAATTTATAATCTAATAACAAAATTTAAACACAACCAATTCAAACAAAACCCAAATAACAGTTCCAATTTTGCAGTTCAACATAACCAGTTCTGCAGTCAAAACAACCAATTGTGCAGTTCAACAAAACCCAAATAACAGTACCAACAATAATTCAAGTTTAACAAAGATTACAACCCATAAAATAAGTTCAAAATCCTTACTTTAATTCAATTTCATTAAGGAAAAAATAGAAAAACAACAGCACTGCAGAAAGTAAGAATCCAGTACTGCAAATTCATTTCAAACCTATGAGGTCATTAACACCATCTTCATTAGAAACACTGCATGCAACAACACAACAACATCACATCAATAACACAGTAGCAACACAACTGCAATTCACTCCAAATTAATGTCATTAACACCATCTTCATCAACCTTTTAAGTGTTAAACCAATTTGTTACATACATAAACAAGAACAATAAAAAAGTAATCTACAAGTTCATAAGAAATAAATCATACCATAGCAGCACTCATTTTATTTAGCCTATAATCACACCTTAGCCAATCAGAAGTACATATAAGAGCTTGAACAGTTTTAGGCTTGAGAGAGCTCCTATATTGATCTAGTACCCTTTCACCAGCACTAAAAGTACTCTCAGATGCCATAGTGCTAACAGGAATTGATAGTATATCCCTTGCCATTTTTGAAAGATTTCTAAACTTTAAGGTGTTTGCTTTCCACCAAAGTAAAGCATCAAAGGACTCATCATCATTACATATATACCTACCATCTTCAAGATATGCATCTAGATCAGATTTAATAGGAGTTACAGTGTCCATACCTTGAGCCTAAGAATCAAACTCAGCTTTGCTCTTTGTTTTACTTTTCTCATTACAACTACCACTAGCATTGGCAGAACTTCCATCTATGCTAGGCACACTAGTAGGTATTAAACAGTGAACATCAACATAGTACACATAGAGCTCATAAAGTGCTCTTTTCACAAGCCCAAAGTTTCTATCAGCTTCAAACTCGGTTGTAAAAATTTTTGGAAAACAAAAGATGACCAATTGCATCTTATACCTTGGGTCAAGGATAGATGCAATTGCCATCAGAATGTTACACTCTCCCCAATACTTATCAAATTTTTCTTTCATTTTGAAAGCCATGTCTCTCAACAAGTGAAAATCATCATTTGAGGTCTTAAGCAACAACTCTTTAATTTTCCATATTTCAGGAAGAAATAGATTTGCAGTATGATATTCAAAGCCTGAGAAAACATGTGTGGCTTCATTGAACACCTCTAGCAACTCCATTACCTTTGCAGCTTTCTCCCAATCCTCAAAATATGGACAAGACAGATAATGTGGATCCCTTTCTTGATACCTAGGGAACACCTCCCTAAACTGCATAGCAGACTCAAGCATGTCATAAGTGGAGTTCCAACGAGTTGGCACATCTAAAAAAAGTTTTTTAGTTGTGCATAACTACAATTGCTTTGTAATCTCAGAAAACTTATGAAGTCTATAAGGGTATTCCTTAAAGTATTTCACACCATCACGAACCTTCACAATAAAACTTTGAATCACACATAAACCATCTTGTACCATAGTATTGAGAATATGTGCACAACATCTCACATGAAATAGTTTTCCACCAAAAAACAAATTACCTTTTAACACAAAACTATCTTTAAGATTCCTAACTGCAGAATCATTAGAAGATGCATTGTCTAAATTGATTGTGGTTATTTTATTTTCAATGCCCCATTCACTAAGATAAGAAAAAATAACATCACTAATTATGAGACCAGTGTGAGGAGGTGGCAAATGACAGAAATTCAGAATTCTTTTTTGAAACCTCCAATCAGAATCTAAGAAATGTGCAGTGAGACACATGTACCCAATTGTTTGATTAGATGTCCACAAGTCAGAAGTTAAACTCACTTTATCAATGCCAAACAACAAAGCTTTCACTTTTTTCTTTTCTAAAACATAAATTTTCATGCAGTCATTCTTCAGAGTAACACGAGAAATAGGATCAAATTTAGGGTTCAAAGATTTCAAGAGAAGAATGAAAAACTCATGCTCAACCATTCTAAGGGGATATTCATGCACCATAATCATTTTTGCCATAAGATCTCTGGTCCTCTCTTTGTCAAACCTAAAATTTGTCAAATTACTCATTTGACCATCAGCTTCAATAGTAGGGTAAGCCAACACACTCTGTTTTGTTCCAACAATTTTAGATATACAAACAGTGCAAGTTAACATATGTCTATTTAAATGGCTAGTTGAACCAGTGCTTTGATGTGCAAGTTTACCAAAACTGTAATTGCATTGGATTTTTTTGGTACCATCTTGTAATTTAATAATGTTAAATTTAGACCAAACCCTTGTTGTTTTTCTCTTCTTTTTTCCTTCTCTATTTTCTTCATCAACAGTACCTTTCTCTCCTCCGTTAGGATTGTCAATTATAATGACAGCATCACTGGTGGCAGAAATATTGCCATTATCAGAGACTTGAGAAGGATTAACTACTAGTATTGATTGATTAACCAAGCCATCTGGGAAAAAATACAGATAAATAATGAGAATTTAAGAACTCTGAATGAAAATAAAAATTAAACTATGACCCAAATAGAACATTAATCAAAATTAAACATCTATTACCATTATCGTTAGTAATAATGGTAATAGACCTAATATAGAATAAAAGAGTAATGTTCCAAAATAAATGCAATCTACCATTCCCAAACAAGGGTGCGACATTGAAGGAAAATAAGGAGATTAATAGTTCAATCTAAACATGTTAAATTGCATTGCATGTTACAATGGATATATGTGACGCCCCCAAAATAGGTATACATCACCCATCTTGAGTCGCCAAATATATGGTACAAAATTCAAATACAATTTAATTATACAACAGTCGTGTAAGATACGACAAAACATAATATAAGAGTTTTAATAAGAATATTATCATCTAGACAATATCCACACTCAATGGAGTCATCATTACATTTATTATCACACTATTTAACAGAATAGTGAGGACTACTAATGCTATCATCTGGACCGTCACTCCGTTCCCTGACTAGTCCCAGCTATATTCTCATTTTCTGAAGAGAACAATGAAAGCAAAAGGTGAGCTCAACTAGCCCAGTAAGAAATATCATGACTAAGATAATGCAGAATAAATTATCCTTAGCCTTCAACAGTATAACAACTGATAGAATATAATAGACAACAAGTTTTAGATCAACAACTGCAGCGGAATAAGCAATCCATTAGAAGAGTCAAGTAGAACATAAAATCTACTATCTTCTATGATTTAAAAGGTTTTTCATCACTTTTATCGCTGAGACTCAGCTTAATAAATAAACCACAACATCCCTGCACCACGGCCAAGGATATTCATGTAATCATTAATGGTCATGATTATACCGAATAATCCCTAGTCATAATCATACCAACTACTGTCCATCAATGAACTACAAGCCAATGAGGACTTTTACCACATCATTCGTCACATTACGGTCATGATTATACCGAATAATTCCTGGTCATAATCATACCAAGTCCATCTATGCACGTAAGCCAAAGATGACTTTAATCACAATATAAGCATGAGAATGATGACAATGACATAATAATTCAATAAAACAAGTTCAAGGATAAATTTTAAAGATTTATAATTTAATTTATCCAGAAATCAATAACGTCCAAATTGTCAACATGATCTTTTGCTTTGTGAGAGTAAAATTCAAGAATGCTCAGAAGAATATTTCCATGAAAAGATACTGGATGAAGCGCAAATATCAAGGATATTCCACTAATTTCATGGAGTATAGAAGCCAAAGCTTTAACCAACTGAGTATAAGAGAATATATGAAACTGCAAATGGATTTTCGCACGCCATGCGGTAATCCACATAGACAGGTCATTTCCACCATTTAATAAGGAATGAATACGAAAGATCATTCACCATGCATGCGGTAATCCACATAGACAGTTTGTTCCAACAGAATAATAAAGAATGGAATAACAGAAGAATTCACCATGCATGCGGTAGTCCACGTAAACAGGTTATTCCAACAAAATAATAAAGAATGTAATAACAACAGAATTCACCAGGCATGCGATAGACCTCACGAACGCTTAATTACGGCGAATAATAAAGAATGGAACCGGTCACGCGTAATCCTTACATGCATGGATATTCCAATAGAATAATAAAGAATGTAACCGAGTCATGCATAATCCGCATGCATGTGATATTCCAATGAGAATAATAAAGAATGGAATAACAATGTAATTCACGAGCGTGAGATAGATCGCATGCATGTGTTATTCCAACAGAGAAATAAAAAATGGAATAACAGAAGAATTTCACCATGTATGCGGTACTTCGCATGGACATGTTATTCCAACATAATAATAAAGAATGGAATAACAACCTTTACGAGTATTGAAAGAAAATAATTCTCTTCATGAATACGAAAGAAATAATACCCTTACCTTAGAAGAAATCGGATAATTTGGAATAGTGAGGTAGTAGTACTTCTCTTCTCATTTCTCTCTATAATTTCTCTCTATAATAATTGCTCTATAGCTTTAGTGAATTGGTGAGAAATGAAGGAAGAATGAGCTTCTATTTATAAAAAAATATAGTTTTGATAATTGCACATTTTGGGGCTCGAAATATTACAGTATAATACCTTCCTCTTTTTCTTCATTTTTAATTTAGTCATCCAAGTATTATCAAACTTGCACCACTTCCCCTAATAGTAAATCATGTGAATCAATAGTTCTAGACATGTGAAAATACGAATTACAGTATAGTACATCTATCTATACCTCCATTTTTAACTTAGTCATGCAGTATTATCAATCTTGCACCAACTCCCCTAATAGTAAATGAATGTGAATCAATAGTACACATATGTGAATAAATAGTTATAATCATGTGAATCAATAGCAATTAATTGCTCATTTATCCGGTTAATAACCCGATTGGTCAATATAACCTCCAGACATCAATTGTTATCGAAATAAATGTCGATTTTTACTAACACTAATAATTCCAACACAATGGAACTATCAATTTCATCTTTAATCAACACGAACTTATTCATCATTAATATTATAACTCATAATATTTAACAACCAGATCATTCCCAAGAAAGAGGGGGCTTTCCGATAAGGATTTCTCCTTATTGGCGCGCAATTAGGTGACCAAACCTCTTCTTGACAGAACTTTTAGACATTGTCAATATTGCAAATAATAATATGAATAACTTTGTCGTCTCAATTATTGATTTAATAATATAACATATTATGCAGATGATACTGTGACAATAATTGAATCAATAATATGAGAGATACGATGTAACAATTATTGTAGCATTAATTGAGTATAACTGAGTGACTTCTTACGTAAGCATCAATAATCAATACCGTGTGCTACTATGCAATCACGCGTATTACTGTACTTTTATCACCGATTATTTTGTGACAACTTACTTACTTTGAAAAAATTTCACATATCACCCTTAACTTTAACCTTTTATCAATTTAACCATTTACTAAATAGAATAATTATAAGAAAATTGAATACTTTCATTTCATAAAATTTGGGGTCTCAAAATCTCCCCTCCTTATGAAATTTTGCCCTCGAAATTTACGTACCTGGTAGTTTGAAGAGATGAGAATACCTTGCTTTCTTTTCGGATTGTACCTTCCCGGTTATTTTCTCTCTATCATGATTTTGCCATTTCTCATCTCATGTATTTCAGATATCATTCTAGAATATAGTTTCAAAATAAGGGTTAATTGACATGCCACATATTATCTCTATATTCTGACCGACCAATTAAATAACAAATAACTTAGGTAGGTCATACTAGCGAAGGAATTCCCCACCTCTCCCTTCCTAGTTCTTGTCTCACATCTCAGCCAGGGATCATATCCCTAAGCTTTGATACCAACTATGACGCCCCCAAAATAGGTATACATCACCCATCTTGAGTCGCCAAATACATGGTACAAAATTCAAATACAACTTAATTATACAACAGTCGTGTAAGATACGACAAAACATAATATAAGAGTTTTAATAAGAATATTGTCATCTAGACAATATTCACACTCAATGGAGTCATCATTACATTTATTATCACACTATTTAACAAATAGTGATGACTACTAATGCTATCATCTGGACCGTCACTTCGTTCCCCGACTAGTCCCAGCTATATTCTCATTTCCTGAAGAGAACAATGAAAGCAAAGGGTGAGCTCAACTAGCCCAGTAAGAAATATTATGACTAAGATAATGCAGAATAAATTATCCTTAGCCTTCAACAAGATATAACAACTGATAGAATATAATAGACAACAAGTTTTAGATCAACAACTGCAGCGGAATAAGCAATCCATTAGAAGAGTCAAGTAGAACATAAAATCTACTATCTTCTATGATTTAAAAGGTTTTTCATCACTTTTATCGCTGAGACTCAACTTAATAAATAAACCACAACATCCCTGCACCATGGCCAAGGATATTCATGTAATCATTAATGGTCATGATTATACAGAATAATTCTTGGTCATAATCATACCAACTACTGTCCATCAATGAACTACAGGCCAATGAGGACTTTTACCACATCATTCGTCACATTACGGTCATGATTATACCGAATAATTCCTGGTCATAATCATACCAAGTCCATCTATGCACGTAAGCCAAAGATGACTTTAATCACAATATAAGCATGAGGATGATGACAATGACATAATAATTCAATAAAACAAGTTCAAGAATAAATTTTAAAGATCTATAATTTAATTTATCCAGAAATCAATAACGTCCAAATTGTCAACATGATACTGCTTTGTAGAGTAAAATTCAAGAATGCTCAGAAGAATATTTCCATGAAAAGATACTGGATGAAGCGCAAATATCAAGGATATTCCACTAATTTCATGGAGTATAGAAGTCAAAGCTTTAACCAACTGAGTATAAGAGAATATATGAAACTGCAATGAATTTTCGCCCGCCATGCGGTAATCCACATAGACAGATCATTTCCACCATTTAATAAGGAATGAATACGAAGGATCATTCACCATGCATGCGGTAATCCACATAGACAGGTTATTCCAACAGAATAATAAAGAATGGAATAATAGAATAATTCACAATGCATGCGGTAGTCCGCGTAAACAGGTTATTCTAACAGAATAATAAAGAATGTAATAACAATAGAATTCACCAGGCATGCGATAGACCGCATAGACAGGTTATTCCGACAGAATAATAAAGAATGGAACCAGGTCATGCGTAATCCGCATGCATGCATGTGATATTCCAACATAATAATAAAGAACGGAACTTGGTCATGCGTAATCCGCATTTACAGGATATTCCAAATGAATAATAAAGAATGGAATAACAACGAAATTCACCGTACGCGATAGACCACACATATGAGTTATTCCAATGAATAATAAAGAATGGAATAACAAAAGAATTTTACCATGTATGCGGTGCTTAGCATGATGCAAAGTTATTCCAACATAATAATAAAGAATGGAATAACAACACTTACGAGTATTAAAAGAAAATAACTCTCTTCATGAATACGAAAGTATAATACCCCTTACCTTAGAAGAAACTGGATACTGGAATAGTGAGGTAGCAGACTTCTCTTCTCCTTTCTCTCTATAATAATTGCTCTATAGCTTTAGTGAATTGGTGAGAAATGAAGGAAGAATGAGCTTCTATTAATAGGAAAATATAGTTTCAATAATTGCACATTTTGGGGCTCGAAATATTACAGTATAATACCTTTCTCTTTTTCTTCATTTTTAATTTAGTCATCCAAGTATTATCAAACTTGCATCACCTCCCCTAATAGTAAATCATGTGAATCAATAGTAAATCATGTGAATCAATAGTTCTAGACATGTGAAAATACGAATTACAGTATAGTACATCTATCTATACCTCCATTTTTAACTTAGTCATGCAGTATTATCAATCTTGCACCAACTCCCCTAATAGTAAATGAATGTGAATCAATAGTACACACATGTGAACAAATAGTTATAATCATGTGAATCAATAGCAATTAATTGCTCATTTATCCTAAGCATAACCCGATTTCGTCAATATAACCTCCAGACATCAATTGTTATCGAAATAAATGTCGATTTTTACTAACACTAATAATTCCAACACAATGGAACTTTCAATTTCATCTTTAATCAACACGAACTTATTCATCATTAATATTGTAATTCATAATATTTAACAACCAGGTCATTTCCAGGAAAGAGGGGGCTTTTCGATAAGGATTTCTCCTTATTGGCGCGCAATTAGGTGACCAAACCTCTCCTTGACAGAACTTTTAGACATTGTCAATATTGCAAATAATAATATGAATAACTTTGTTGTCTCAATTATTGATTTAATAATATAACATATTATGCAGATGATACCGTGACAATAATTGAATCAATAATATGAGAGATATGATGCAACAATTACTGTAGCAATAAATTGAGTATAATGGATGGCTTCTTTACGTAAGCATCAATAATCAATACTGTGTGCTACTATGCAACCACGCGTATTACTGTACTTTTATCACCGATTATTTTGTGACAACTTACTTACTTTGAAAAAATTTCACATATCATCCTTAACTTTAACCTTTTATCAATTTAACCATTTACTAAATAGAATAATTATAAGAAAATTGAATACTTTCATTTCATAAAATTTGGGGTCTCACAATATACATATAACTTATAAGTAGATTATAATGGCACTAATCAAGTTTCAATTGTGCAAACGAAATGCACAAATGATATATATAACCAGAAGAAAAAACAATAGAAGTACAACTCTGATTTTGTCTCAACTGTAATTGATATGGAGACTATTTAACTATATTGTGATACTAGATCAATGAGAAGGTGTACAAGATGTTAGGTTCATAACAAAAACAACTATGTATGAATAACTACATAAACTTTGAGATACATGAATAAATCAAGGTTTTTTTAAGAAATCATTTCCAAAACTAAAAAATATATAAGTTTGGAGTTGAGAGACTTCAGTTCAGTATATACCCTTACAAAACATGATCAAACAAATATATGACTTTAGGTACACATTTAATGCCTTCCCTAAAGCAGATCAAATAATTAGATATGAAAGGGAAAATGAATGCATATCATTACTACTGCACACGAAAATTAGAAAAAGACATAAAGAATGCATACCATTATCGTTAGCACTAGTTAATTGAGTACCAATAATAGACTCAGAGTTTGACATTTTGAAAAAGTTTACGTTAAGAGTATAGAAGAAAATAAAACTAGGGTTTCGTATGATTTGGGGAAAATGAAATTGGGCTTATATAAATGAAGTTACAGACTAATAACTTACCAACAATTGAAGTTAAGCCCTATATCTCTTTCAATTCTCTTAAATCATAGCCATGTATCTGCAGATCTTGAGATTATCTACAAAATAAATGATAACAAATTATAAATTGTTATTTCCTAGACAAAAATTAAAGGTGACGCTTACGATTCTCTAACATCGAAGGAACTCAAGGAAGTAAATTGTAGGAGGAAGTGGAAGACTGGACTGGAAGTACCAAATTGACCCAACTGGGGAAGAGAAATCGTCAGCCGCTCAAGAATCAAACTTAACTTTACATATATTCATACTCGTGAACCATAATCGAACATATTCGATCTAATTCATAGCGAATGATTCGAAATCTATCGAACTACTCATGTAGAAAATGAGCAGAGTAGGACTTCTCTCACATCCAGATCGTTTGAGGAGTCGAATAATAAAGACTGCTCAAAATCGACTCGCCCATATACGAACTCGAGTCCCGTTCGATTTTTTCCCGAGTCGACTCCGATCCGAGTCTGACCCGTCCGACTCATTTTTAGCCTTAGACATGATCATGACAATTAGTGATACAAACAAATATATTTGGCCTGTAATGCAAATATAAATTGTTGATTTTAAATAATTATTGATTGGTGTTACAGGGATAAAATACTGATGATGAACTTTTAAATCATAGAAGATAGTAGACATCATACTCTACTTGACTCTTCTAATAGATTGTTTGTTTCGCTGCAGTTGTTGATCTAAAACTTGTTGTCTACTATATTTTATCTGATTTATTATTGTTGCAGGCTAAAGATAATTTATTCTCCATTATCTTAGTCATAATATTTTTTACTGAGCTATTTGAGCTCACCACTTTTCCTTTTTATTTCATTGTTCTTCTCAGAAAATTTAAGTGTAACCAGGACTAGTCGGGGAGTGTAATAATAGTCCGAGATAGTTACTATAGAAGTCTTCATTATGTTTTACAATAGTATGATAATAACTGTAATGAGGACTTAATTTGAGTTTGGATATTGTCGTATTATGTACGGTGCAATATTTGTATTAAAACTCACAGTATGTGGTCGTATTTTGCACGACAGTTTAATAGTTGTAAATATAAAAGTTTGTATTTGAATTCTGTAGTATGTATTTTGGCGACTCAAAATGGGTCGTCGCAACATTATTTGAAATTAAACAAATTATTATTATTATAAATATTATCACTCAAATATGTCATATTTTTAAAACTTATTCGATAAGCCAATTCAAATTGTATTCGTATTTTGCACATTATTAACCTTGTATTTAATAAGTTGGAGAAACATGTTTGGCACAATTCTTTTCAAAAGAACTTATTAAGAAAGTAAGTTGAAAATATAGGAGGATCGGTTCCTTCCTGTACATTTTTCTTTTTCTTCAAAAATCATTAAACCATGCATCTCCAGTTATTATTCAATAGTATTAAACAGTCAAGTAAATTTAAAAAAAGAAAATAAAAAAATACAGAAGAATGGCCATAAAAGGTCAATATTATAAGTAACACCATACAAATAAAGCAAATCATTAAATCACTAATGTTACGACAAATAATTTATTTGAACAATATTGCAACTCCATTTCTACATTTCAAGAGGATGCAGTGCTCCTTATTCTATGATTTCTGAGAGGAAAAATAACTGAATGTCCAACAAATTTACGGATTTGGAGGACCTTCTAAACGAATATAGTCATACATAATTCTCTGGAAAGGGCTAACACTCCTTGGTTGTTTCAAATAAATGGTATTTTCACCTTGTAAGAGTCGATTTCCAGGTACATTCACATTGTACATCCAATATAGCCCGTGAATTCCATGCCTGGCAATCGCGTTATCCCTCCCAATTAGTCCGGTTGTAAATAAAGGGCGATTTGCGTTGGGATCATTGATTCGAATCTACATATAAAGTTTACAGTGTAATGCTCATGAACTGTGAAATTTAACTTAAAAATAACAAGAATCAGATTGTATACCTGCAATTCCGCGAGAGCTGCTTGTGCTAGTGCAACTCTCAGCTTGTATGTTCCTCTTTGATTGACACTGTCGAGTTTAAATTTAATCTGCCATGTGGTTCCTTGATAAGTATTGTCTTCTTTTCGCCTGCAACGCGAGAAAGCTTGTTACCAGTGATGCATTACATTTTCACTCAGCTTATTGCTAATTGCTAGAGTTTAGACAATTTGCTCATTCAATTTTGGGGAATCTTGACACACAATGGGAGTACTAATAGTTTTTGATGAATTAAGAAGTACAGGATTATATAACGAAAAGAATGTAAAGAAATTGCTTTGTCAATTCAAACGAAGATTCGTACGAGAAAATGACTGTCATCTCAAACAAAAGAAATATCTTAAAATTGGTACCTCGTAACCTGAGTAAAGAACCAATCATTCCGATAGTCACTCTCGCCAATTGTGTAGACTAAGTCTCCAGTAGGATATAATTCTGCGTATTTTTCCCACAATCCATACTGCCTAAACCTGTCATTAATATAAAACATTAATTTAAATTCATCTTAAAGAAGATGTGTCTATAAGCAGTAAAAACCATAACTAGAGACATCACACATGAAAAATTTCTAATCAATTTGGATGTCACTTTAGATAAATCATTTCATCTTTATATATCTGTAGTTTATATGCCTTGGATGAGACGGCTTTTTCTTTTATTTTCTTGAAAGAATTTGTCACGAATCTAGGTGGCTTTCTACCTTTGTGCTTTCAAGATTTATGGACTAATAATCCCTCGAGATTGAAGTTAGGAGAACTTACCTGTCCACAGGGTTGACCAAAACTCTGTTAACATACTCAGGATTCGGATCAGGAATGTAAAATTCTGCAGCTGAGCGATCAGGGATCCCAATTTCCCATAGAGTGGGTCCATCTCTTGGAGGCTGATATACTAGATCCTTCGTATCAATATCACAACCTGCTATTGAATGTTACTCAAAACCAGCAATAAATCATCTGAGCACAACCAATGAACAGGAAAAGAACAAACAGTTGATAACAAGTCTGAAACTAAGACCTGGGGTTATGGTAACCAAAACATCATTTCTGTAATCTCCAATAAATCCTGGGACCCAAGCATATAGATTATAGTCACCGGTGCGTATGTTGTTAATGGAGAAGTGGCCTGTCTCATCTGCTTTTGTCCAAAATTGGTAGTCCTGATATAACATACATGTAGAAATCTTTGCTTTAGAATCTAATTTGAATCTGTGAGAGTTCCTTGGTCTCATATTGATTGGTTTTCATATAATGTTCCAAGGCATGCTTTTATTCTATGGCTAGCCATTAGAAATAAGTTGACCACTCGAGATAAATTACAGCTTTATGGTACTGTCAACTCTACGAGTATTTTTTTGTGTAGGTTACCCATTATAAATCATTCTCACTTGTTTTCCCAACGTTCCTACTCCCGCAGGCTTTAGAGTTTATTAAATCAATATTGGGCTCTAATCTTGAAAGCATCTGTTGAATGAGCTGGAATGACCTTTAAATCCTTGTCGTGTAGACTTTCTCTAGCTGCCATCGTCCATGTACTGTGGAGAAAAAGATATTATAGATGTTTTCAAAATGACTATGTGGATATCTAATCTATAAAGCCGGAGGGAGGCTTTGGCGTTAACAAAATTTTGAAGCTTTTTTAGCTTCCAAAAAAGCCTTTCAACTTTTAAAATAATTCCTATTTTGCCCTTTTTATATTATGTTTTTTTATCTTTCTATTTAGTCCTTTAAATTTTATAAAATTTTTATTTTACCCCACATAATTTACACACTGGGTGCTAGTTATATCTGATGAGAAAGAAGTGCTATCTCTCATAAGAAATGGAGCTTCTATGTTTAGAAACTTCATGAAATCCCACAAAATACGTGATTACAAAGGAAATGGGACTCTCTAATTGCATTTTTGTCATACTTGAAATTGCGAAGATGCTACAAATTAATGGTGGAAATCAGGCAATCATAGCTGTTGGTTTTGATAGAAACAAAGTGTAGAAACTCTCAGGAAACAAAAGAACATTGAGGCATCTGAAGTTATCTTTTATTAAGCTTCAAAACACTTATTTATACAGCTAGCTTAAAACAGAAAAACATAAAAAGTGCAACAAACCTGCTACCTATAAATACTTCCTAAAAAATAGAAACAAACCAACAAATACTTCCAAAGGTAAATCTTCCACATGACTAACTTATTTGACTACTTCCACTTCAATCTAGTCAGCTCCATGTCAGCAACTCCTAGGACATGTCATTCAACACTCCTTGTCTCTAGAGCTGCAGACTCCAATCCTTTGCATTCTGACTTTCCGTTTTGCAATAGACCAATTGTATTTCCCCCTCCTTCTGTACCTCTCTTAGGAAATAGAGTTTCAGCTTGAAATGTTTTGTTTTGCCATGGAACACCGGATTATTTGCAATTGAAATTGCAGCTTGATTGTGTACGAGTATTTGTGTGCTTTCCTTTTGCTCCATAAATAAGTCAGCCATCAATTTCCTGATCCAGAGCACTCGATTCACAAAGAACAAATGCTACATATTCTCGCTTCACGTGGATTGAGCTATGACTTCTTGTTTTTGGAACACCATGAAAAATATAGCGTAACCAAAGTCAAACAATAACTCAAGTACTTCTCATGTCATCAACACAACCTGCCCAATCACTATCTGAATAACCATGAAGAGTGAAATTTTTATCTGAATAAGCTTGAAGAGCGAAATTTTTAACTTGTCAAAACCTCATACCATAGTCAATTGTACCCTTGACATATCTAACAATTCTTTTTGCTGCTTGAAAGTGAATTTCACTAGCACAATGCATGTACCTTGAGAGTAAACTTACAGCATTCATAATATCTGGTCTAGTTGTCGTTAGTACATCAAACACCGATAATGGTCCTGTAAAGCCTTTCATCGACTTTTGCAGCCTCCATCTTCTTTGCAAAACTTCTCATTTTGATTCATTGAGTCAGACTTGGATTGCACTTTTCCATCTTGAACTTTTTCAGATTTCCTTGGCATATTTCATTGACATATGAAGATCTCATTCGCTTTTGTTGTACCTCCATACCAAGAAAGAACGCCATCCACCCAAGATCACCATCTCAAAACATCCTTCATTTCCCTTTTGAAATTGTGAATTTGCTCCATACTGCTTCCTGTCACAAGTAGATCATCAACGTATAAAGATACCACAAGTGTTTCATCACAAACCTTCCGAAGTATAGAGTAAATTCACTTAGGCTTTTGTAGAAAGCCTAAGCCTAACAAATGTGAATCAATCCTGCATTGTGCGCACTTGGTGCTGCTTTTAAACCATCTGAGGCTTTTTTCAAAAATATACTTTCTCCTCCATTCCTTGAATAATAAAACCTTCAGGCTGCTCCACAAAAATTTCTTCCTCCAAATATCCATTCAAGAAGGCTGATTTGACATCCATCTGATGTATATTCCGGCCCTTTTGAGCAGCAAGAGCCAACAACATTCTTATAGTGTCCAATCTAGCAACAGAGGCAAAAGTCTCAGAAAAATCCACTCCAAACATCTGAGCATATCCTTTGACAACCAGTCTAGCCTTGTGTTTGTTTATAGAACCATCAGAATTGAGTTTGGTTCTATAAACCCACTTGAATCCAATTGCCCTTTTGTGTGTCGGTTTGTCCACTAGCACCCAAGTCTGGTTTTTTTCAATCATTTTAAGCTCCTCCTTCATCAGATCCATCCATTTTTATCAACAGAGTTTCTTCTTATACCTTGCAGGCTCTATTATAGCAACATTACCCTCCGATAGATGTCGAGAGTGATCTCGTTCCCCCGAGACAGGTTCATCATCAATATTGTCATTCTCCTCCTGAAACTCAAGGTCCTTTTGGAACTCAAGCTTATTATCATTCTCCCAACTCCAAATTTTCGATTCAAGAATTTGACATCTCTGCTAGCTATTACTTTGTTGTTTTCTGGAAGGTAGATTCTATAGGCCTTTGATATTGAGCTGTAGCCTATAAAAATTCCAGCTTCTGCTTTCTTATCCAATTTGTCTCTCTTAACATGTGGAATATAAGATAAACAAAGACAGCCAAATGTTTTTAAATTTTGCAGCCTTGGTTTATAGCCATACCATGCTTCAAATGGAGTCTTTTGTTGCAAAGCTTTTGTCAAGCGATCTATTCAAGAGAAAGATCGATGTATGTCTGACCTCAAATTTCGAATTTCTTTGGCAGCCCTTTGTCATGCAACAAACACCTTGTCATTTCCATAAGTGTTCTATTTTTCCTCTCAACGACTCCATTCTGTTGAGGGGTATAAGGTGTTGTAAGTTGGTGCTCAATGCCTGCATCCTCACAAAATTTGTTAAATTTCTCCGAGGTGTATTCAGTTCCATTATCAGACCTGATCACTTGCATTTTACATTTACTTTAATTTTCAGCCCAAGCTTTAAACTTCCAAAAGATGTCAGCAACTTCAGATTTAAATTTCATGAAATAAATCCAGCACATTCTTGTGTAATCATCAATGAAAGCAATATAGAACTTACTGCCATTCAATGATGGTGTTTTCTGAGGTCCTCCCACATCAGTGTGTACTAACTGCATCTTCTGAGTAGCTCTCCAGGCCTTGTTTTGTGGGAATGGAAGTCTTGTTTATTTCCCGTACTGACAGGCTACACAGGTAGGAGGTTTCACCTCTAATTCAGGCAAGCCTTCTCCAAGATCGTTCTTCTTCATATGAAGAAGAGCGGTATGATGAAAGTGCCCCAAACGCTGTGCAAAGCATCAGATTTCTTTCTTCTTTGTGAATTGCGACTTCTTCTTTCATCAAAATCCAAGGCAAAGCTTTTGCCTTTCATTTGGACTTTAAATACCTCTACGCCTTGTGCATCAAGAATCATGCAATGATTGTCCTCAAACAACACCTTATAGCCTTTTTTTCCAAAGAAATGACCAACACTCAATGATTTTGATTAATCTCGAGAACATATAAGACATTAGAGATTAATTTCAAACACCGTGTGGCCTTCAAATCGCCATCGTTCTTTGCCTTTTCTTGCAAGATATGCTCCATTTCCAATTCTAACTTTGAAGTAATAGTTTTGTCAAGTTCCTTAAAGAGCCCTTGATCATAAGTCATATGGTTTGTACAACCACTGTCTATAAGCCAAGTTTCTGGGGAGCTGCTAGTGGTAAAGCATGATACCACAAACAGTTGCTCATCTTGAGGTTCTTCCACAGCAGCCTTGGCTTCTCCTTGCTGCTGTTGAGAATTGCATATCCTTTCCACATGCCCAAGCTGACCACACTTGAAACATTTTACATCCGACCTTCACCAACACCTTTTTTGTGGATGATCGGATTTTTACAGTAAGGACATGGTGGAAACTTTTGAGTGTTGTTGTTGCTGTTATTGTTGTTTTGCATCTCTTTCTTGTACTGAGATATGGCCTGAAATGTACCCTCCACATATCCTTCTTGTCTCATAAGCCTCCTTTGTTCTTGAGCCTGTAATGCATTCAACAGCTCTGCCAACATGACACATCTTTTGAGTTTTCTAGAGATGATATTGTAGTCTCAAACTTTTCAGGAACTGTTAAAAAAAATTTCTGAACTATTCTAGAATCAGAAAAGTCAGTACCAAGAAGTCTTACTTTGTTAACAATACTAAGAAGTCTGTCTGAGTAATCCTTGATTGTTTTTGATTCTTTCATCCTTTGCATCTCAAATTCGTTCAACACTTGCATACCTTTGACTCGTGCATTTCCTTCATATTCCTTTTTCAGGAAGTTCCATATTTCGTGTGATGTCTTCAGTGTCATGATTCTGGTGAAAATTGTAGATGAGACAGCTGCAAATAGACTAGCTTTTGCCTTTGATTTCCTTTGCCTCCTCTCATTGTGTTGTTTTATCTGTGCCATAGTTGGATTGTCGGACAGGGGAGGAACTTCATATTCCTCACTAACAGCTTCCCACAGATCACTAGCATCAAGGTAGGCTTCTATACGGACTGCCCACACTTGATAATTTATTCCATCAAACACTGGAGGTGCCAGTGCATTCAATGAAGCTTCTGAGGTCATTCTGGATATTGTTTGTTGGTGTATAGGCTCACTCACCTCACAGGTTTTTCAAGAACAAGGCTTTGATACCAATTTGTTGGTTTTGATAGAAACAAAGTGTAGAAACTCTCAGAAAACAAAAGAACATTGAGGCATCTGAAGTTTTCTTTTATTAAGCTTCAAAACACTTATTTATACAGCTAGCTTAAAACAGAAAAACATAAAAGTGCAACAAACCTTCTACCTATAAATACTTCCTAAAAAATAGAAACAAACCAACAAATACTTCCTAAGGAATAGGTAAATCTTCCACATGACTAACTTATTTGACTACTTCCACTTCAATCTACTCAGCTCCATGTCAACAGCTCCTAGGACATGTCATTCAACAATAGCTCAGGGACCCTCAATTGTGCATTCTATTCTTCTACTTGCCGGTTGTCCTGTTCTCAGAGAGATTGGTTGCTTTGTTCCACCTTCTTGAGGGAGTTTGCTACAAGTGATTGCTCTATGTATTGCTAAAGTGAGGTTTGATTAGGATTGGTGAGGTGGTTCTCTAGGCGAGTATTTGGGATGCTATACAGTTTTTACCATGGTGTCTGAGATGGTATAGATAATATTGTGCATTTGGGTGTATATTTCTGCAGTTACTTTGTCTCCTATATAATTTCTTTCTCCTACTCTAGATTGACAGATAATGCATTGCCTGATTTATTTCATTTTTGAGTGTTCTGGTTTTGTCTTGTATGTTCGTTTGAACACATCCAAAACAGAATAATTAAAAAAAAATGTTTGCATTTGCACACATCCAAAACAGAGTAATTTTTTAAAAAAAATCACCTTGCATTCTTTTTGCCATGAACCAACCTCTCCTGGTGGGGCTAATCCCACATAAGCACCATTTGCTGGAATCAAATCAATGTTAATATACCTGGAAGGAGTAATTATATAGGTTTTCATCACATTTATATAATGCAATAATTCAGAACATTTAATTAATCAGGTTCACAATTTTTATTACTAAACCAGTCGAAAAGAAATGAGAAAAAGGTTGTTACCTGTCCTTAACTAATAGTCTACCACTAACATTGCCACGTCGATCTGATGAAGGAAAGTCCTCAGATGCAGGAAAACTATAGGGCCAACTTTGAACTTCAATCAACATCTGATTAATTAGAACCTATCATTAGTTTTCCTCTCAATTTTATATCTATACTCATGCAAATGTGAGTAACAACATTTTCCGTTTTCTTAGGGTACAAAACCTGTTTTTTTGCATCGTCCAAAAGTGTAAGTGGATCATTTCCATCCATCACAGAATTTAGATAAATGAAAACTGGTCCAAAAACTTTCTTCCAGTGCTCACCCTGTCCAAATTTGGGGCATAAAGATTCCCCAGCATAGTGACCACTAAGAAACACCTGATAAAGCCATATTTTATACAACATAATCAGCAAACAAAATGGGGAATCAAGAGATGATTAACATGTTACACAGTTACTATGTCTGACAAAGCATTAGAACTTAGTTTTCATCATTAAAATCCCGAAAGCACAAGATGAAGCGATGTTAAATTTTAAATGGAGACCTCAAAGTCACTTACAGCTAGGCAAGTGGGCCCCACATGCGATGTGAGGTTCTGTTTGACAGGTCCACCAGATCGAAACTCATCACTAGGTGTAATTTGCCAAAATCCCACAGGTGGTTTCATAGATATCCACCCATGGACCCTGAGATCTTTGTTATCGCACGAGTACTGGTATTTGTCATCCACCTGCACAGCAGATGTTTGATTGTAGAAATGATCAAAATTTCATTACATTGTGTTTGCTCTGGGATTTTTTTTTTGAATTTTGGTCAAATTCTCATTATTTTGATAATATACGACTATCAATGCTAAGTTGGAGAGGTGGAGAAGTGCACTGTAATCTAACGTCTTTATACCAAGTAAGAGCATAAATAAATGATGTACGAGTTCAACAATGTAAGAAGAAGAGATGCAAGTATTGCATCGGGATAGGAGGTGCCCAAGACTTTAAATTTTTGGGACCAATATTTCATATAAAGGGGTAGATGATGAGGATGCAACCCACACGATCAGAGCATGATGGATGAAGTGGCATGGTGCATCAGGGTGTTATGTCAGGGTGTTATGTGAACATTAAATCCCGACTAAGTTGAAGGGAATGTTTCATAGGATAGGATGGTGGTGAGGCAACAGTTATATGTGGAGTTGAATGTTTGGCGACCAAGTATTAACATGGCATAAGATTGGAGGTGCTGAAATGAGATACTTAAGATGGATATGTGGCCATACAAGGTTGGGTAAAATTAGAAACGAGGATATCTGAAAGAAGGTTGGGGTGGCACCGATTGAGGAGAAGATGAGTTAACATCAGTTGAGATGGCTTGATCATATCCAAAGTTGACCTATAGACATACTGATGAGAAGGGTAGTTTTGTACTATAATAAAAAGAGCCAATGATAGATTGAAAATTACTTGAGGAAAAGTTGTGTAAAGAACCTTGAAGGAGTGGAATATAACTGAGGATATGACATGTGATGGCCTGTAATATACTCTGCATATTGGAGGCCGAGCAGGGTGATTTACCTTTTTGTTGCGTCTTCTTCTTTCTTTTTATACTTAAACTTAGTCATTTACACATGTGATTTATTTCCAGCCTACCCAACTAGTTTGGGTTAAAGTCATTGTTAAGTTGAGTCCGAACTGACATTTAATTAGAGTACATAACTAGACCTTATAAATCGCCTGACCTTATATTTCTTATTCAAGGCAAAAGAAACTATTGCACCAATTCTCAATCCAAGTTTAACATTGTGCGTTCACATTAATTAGATTTGATATATGATTGTCCCAAAGGTAGACTAGTATCAAAGAATTTTTCTTGTGACATAGTATTGAAGAATCTAGGATCATAACAAAAAGTTATAAAAAGAGTATTTCATCATATTTTAAATTTAGTATATAAAAGATATCTTCACTGAATCATCTAAAATGAGGATTCTTTTGCAAAAATTATATTGAATGCCTTCTAGTCCAACCAAAAGTATCTAATTTTTTTTTTGTGATGAAGAATTTTCTTGTGGCATACAATTGAAGAATCTAAGATCATAACAAAATGTTATAATATCATCATCAGAATTTCATCATATTTTAAATTTAGTATAAAAAATATATCTTCACTGTATCATTTAAAATGAGGATTTTTTTGCAAAAATTATATTGAATGCCTTCTAGTCCAACCAAAAGTATCAAAAAAAAATTCTTGTGACATACAACTGAAGAATAAGATCATAGCAAAATGTTATAATATCATCATCATATTTTAAATTTTAAATTTAGTATAAAAAAAGATGTCTTCACTGAATCATTAAAATTGAGGATTCTTTTGCAAATATTATATTGAATGCCTTTGGTGCTGCTAAAAAAGGAAAACGAAAAAGAAAGTGGTGAAAGAACCGGAACCTCTCCTCTAAACTCAGGCTCCACTGGGTTGACCAGTTTGACTGCTTCAGGGTAGGCAAGGGGTTGACCTCTCCCAGGTAGCCGGTCATCTGGCAGGGGCATGTATCTTCGCCTGTCGTCGGCCACAGCCATGTAATGAAACCTGTTGACTCCAGTTAACACAGCGTTAGAAGGGGCAAGGAAGCTTAGATTACCATGTTATATGCTAGTTGATTCTCATGCTAATCACATTGCTTACATTTACCCAATATATTTGTGTTACTCTATATGCTAATCTTCAGTTAATAAGTACTGCCCAACCTAACTCTAACCTTTTACCTAAGAATCAGAGTTAATGACCCATGATGAATATTAAGAATTACTCCCTTGGTCTTGAAGATAGACCGTATTCATTTTAACTTGCGAAGAAATTGGTAAACTTTTTTCTGGATTGAGGGAGTATATATTTTAGATAACTAACCACTGGAATTGAGCATAATTTTTAAACCTTTTATTGCATTAATCACAATTACATAGATAGATTTTAAAACACCTCTGTTGATTACAAAAAGCATAGGATTTTTTACTTGCTTTCTAGGTAATTTTGGTATAAGATTTCTAATTATTAATCATTGAAACTGCAATACGATTATAGAAGATGGAGGAGAATTCTTTACTTGTCTTTTCTTAGCTTGAATGCGATTCTGGTTTCACCAAGGCTGAAAGCAGGCCATTCCATTGAACCCAAGTGTTCATAAATGGCATAGGAATAGAAGCCCGAGCAACCACGCAGCAAAATAAACCTAACAAAGAACCATGTTAATGAACTCTAAATACTGATCCTTGTAACTAAAATTTCTCAAGATATAGATATGATATGATTAAAGAAAGAACCTTTTGTCGATATTTATAGGAGCAAGCTTTCCCAGGTGAGAAGGGTCCCATGGTCTTAAAAATGACACCTCGACTTGTTCCTCTTTTTTTACTATAACCTTAAAAATTGTTGCTTTAATTCTGCCTCAGAGATCAGTTTTTAGTCTTAGTATTAGCAATAGTATAAAATGAGTTGTTAGATACAATGGAGTCATGTGGAGTAGTGAATATACACTTCAAATACTCCACCCTTCCTTGTTCCTTCGGGTGCACTCCAAACGACATCCCAGTACCTACATATTTCATAAAAGTTGAAGCTGAGTCAATATTTGGTAACGTGTAATATTAACAACTGTATATACATGATTTGAAGTTCTCAGTTTTTAATATATACTTTATTCTAGTCAGATAGGAGATAATGGATTTATTGCTATGTTATAACAATTCATCTCATAAAGCTAAATAAGAGTTGGAATCTAATGCAACGTCAATAATAAATTACCCTCGATTACTTTCATTGTTATGAACTTCGAGCAAATTGTCAATGCCATTATACCGTACTCCAGTGACTATGCCATCTGGCTTGGATAGTGTGACTTGGAGTATGCCATTATCAATCACCACCTAGAAACAAAGATATTGTTATATTATATGAAATAACCATTTGATTTAGCAGAGCAGGATCCATGTTGTCAATTAACTTTCTACAGTTTCCTAATGCCTCTCCTTTCTTCAACAATAGTAATATAGACCATTATATATAAACCAAACAAAAAAGGAGATGGGGAAAAGAAGAACTATGAAGTACATGAACACTTATTAATAGTTAAGGTTTAATAACCCACATGCCTCAACAAGAAACAGCAAAAGTGTGGAAGATGGCATGATGGTATGAAAGCAAAACACAAAACAGAAAGTCACCAAAAAAGTTACTGATTAAAAGCGTAACAAGGCCAGTTCTGTTTCTATTAACAATAGGAGTTCACCAATTTTCCATACAGTACTTTTAGAAAAGCCGTCACGCTAAAATTTATACCAAGGTGAAGAAAAGTTACACTATATATATTTTACGTACATGGCGATCTTGGATATACAATCGGACCCCAAGAGGCGACATAGGTCCTGGAATTTCTGCACAAGAAATCTCAATGTCAAAGCAGTCATATGTGAACAAAATAGTACAATTCTAATTATGTACTAGTTTTCTGTGCTCTATTTATTTCTTAACTCTTCGCAACCGATTAAGACGAGAGATTGGAACTGTAAATTGTAATGTGTGTGTGTGTACCAGCACGCTTTCTTTCCTTGAATTAGTGAGAAAGCATAATATTTTAAATTTTTAATTACCTTAAGTTATATTTTCACTTATTTTCGGACCAAAGTTTGGTGAACTAAACATAGCTAGCAAGAAAAGAACCTAAAAGTACAACTCGTGAATTTAAGTATGAGATAGGATTGCTTCTTATATAATTTCTGTTGATCAGTCTGATTTGAGCAAGGTTTAAATGCAGCAGTAGCCACGCTGTAAATTTAAATATTTAAATGTATTAGCATAATTGTCATTATCATTATTTTATTAGCCAAAGCTTTTGTTCCTTTAACATCATTCAAGCCAAAACTCTAAAAAATTATCAAACACAAAATCAGTAGTATACAACTAGACATTGATCTTTCAATGAAACATATACATTTTCCAGGTTTATCCCATGAGTTTATGTGGGTACCATAAAAAAAAGTTGGGTGAAAAATTTGCAACAAGTGATTGAAACAAATCCCACCGGTTGGGAGAAAGATTCTAATATTGGATACAAAAACTGAGAACAAATTGTAATTAGTTTGTTTTGTTACCTCTAAAACTAAAAATTAAGAACTAGTTTGAAGACAAGTTGTAGAATACAGAATCAGAATTACCTGTTCTCGAGCTTCCACAAGTGCAAATATTTTTTATAATTGCTTTAAGGTTCTGCCCACCTTCCATAACTTGTCCACTTTATAATTCTAATTCAGAAATCACCACCGCGGACTGCCGTCGTACCATCTCAATTTCCGCCAAAACTGCCGTCACCGCCTGCAAGCATCCACTGCTCCCCGCAAACCCAGTTGGATAATTCATCAAACACCTATAATACCCCCGTTATTTCGGCATTTTGATTCCAATTAGCTTCAGAAGTGGTTGTTCTTTTTTGCCTGATGGTAGTTTTTGGGAAGACAGAAAGAAGTATATTGATTGTGTGTAACCAGTTACAGAGAGAGAGAGAGAGAGAGAGAGAGAGAGAGATTTCTTTTGGGGCGGGGCGGTTTGGTCAGTAGGTAATGATCGTAATATACGGAGGCCATGACAAATGAGAGTTAGTTATTTGTGTATCCAAACTTATAGGCTCATGAACATCTTGTGCTCATGCATTTCACCTAAATAGAATTTGTTTGAACCAACTGAACCAACAATAAAAAAAAATAAACAAATAAGTACTAATTAATTTCGTTGAAATGCTAATAATAAAATAAAATATTGTTATTTTTATTTCTAAAAATTTTTTTATTTCCACAAAATTTATTATTTATCATGCTTGAAATATCTCATTTTGACCATTCATGCTAGAATGAAAAACTTAAATTTGTGACGTTTTTGTTGTAATCAAGTTTATATTAAAAAAAAATTAAATTTTTAAGAAATTTCTCGAATAAAAATATTTAAGCCCATGTTATGTGGTCACAACATGGGGATGGGGGTTTTGAACTCTGGACGCAAGGGCAGTCACAACATGGGGATGGGGAAGAATATGAACTCTAGACGCAAGGGCCAGTCATACGGACTAAGCTAAAAATGAGAATACAACAAGTATCACAAATAAATAAAATCTTACCGTACAGTACAGGGGAGAGAATAGTAACAATAATCTAACTCGGAACCTAATAGTTCCAGGCAACGAGAAATCTTGAAATGGGGGAAAATGTAAGGCAATCCAACAAATATCTGCTACTCATTTGAATCAATCCACAGATAACATAATTTGAACTGGCGTGCAATCTTTTTTGATTCATACAAGTTCAGCCTCATTTTATGTAAACATATTTACCGAAACTGGACGGTGAAATTCATCTTATCTTATACAGGAAATGAATATGCATAGACCCTCTACAGAGGAGCATGATCCTCAAGTGTTCAATTAGTTACAGCGATATGCTCAAAACATAATAACAAATCCAGATGGACGGAATGTCCTGAAAATGAAACACGTGAAAATTTCAAGGTTTTCATTGCTAATGGCTAATGCACTGGACTGCTCTCAGTTTTCCTCTGGAAAAGCAGCGACCCTAATAGCACAGCGATTCCAGTTATAGCTATAGTAAATAGAAGTCGTTTTCGAGAAAACTCTGGAGGCTGCCTTCTTTGTGGACCACGCGCTCTCTCAGTTTCTCTCGTGTCCCTTGAAAAAGCACCCACAACAAAATGCGTTAACGTATAATTTGCACAAAATGTCATAGCTATGGACTAAAGTGAAAAATAAAACTGTTCAAGAGGACACCCAGACTGCAGAACAAAGAAAGTTTCCAACTTTCATATTAGGAGGGGCCTAGCCCCGAGTCTAAAGTGTCTAGTTTGTAGGCTTGGGCTTGGCTTTCAGGTAATAATTGTTGGCAACTGTTCTTTAGAAAACAAAAATACAGTTCAGAGTGCAACTAAACATTCATAGTTTTTCTGGGAAGTGAGTTTTGTTCCGATGTTCATAATATATCACTATAAGAATGAAATAATGATCATATGATAAGGTGACTTGATTTTACTTCACGGCATTAAGAATATTTCATGGATATGTAACTTTAAATTGTGCTTTGTGTAGATCTCAGTTAAATTAGATCCTTCTTCGTTCTATCAAGTATTTATAGAAAGATATGATGACATGGTTCCAGTAATATATTGTACATAGCTGGCTATGGTTCTTTCACAAGCCTCTGGTCATTGAGTTTAGCGTTACCACACGATACAATCAGACTCGCATCAGGTCACAATGACTCTACTCCAGTTCTGGGGTTCATCAAGAGATTTTAGTTATTTGTGCAGAAATTGGTTCGAGGGATGCTTGAAATGGAGCTCGTGGATAAGTTTTATGATTTGGGATTGCTAGATACAATATGTTTAGTAAGACCAAATCAAGACAAGCCAAAAGTCGACAAACCAGTGTTCGTTCATGTCATCTAATCCTCGACGAGGTTATGTTCCAATCCATTGAGGGATTAGCGTTTGCGCGATAATGTGAATGTCCAATCATGTTGAAGAGGTTACAAGCATTCATGCGGCAACACGAGTTTGGATTGCACGAATCGAAAGAAGAGTATTCAAGCTACACAACAAGGCATGCATTATGAGATTTGTTTCTAAGTTCATTAACTTGGTCTAAGTTCATTAGTTTGTTCCAATCAAAGATTCAAGTTTGGTGGAGAAAACAAAAGAGGAGCAAAGATTCAAGTTTGGGATTTAAAAACAACGAAAAAAGACAACTCTGGACCCCGGCGCTGCCGCGCCGTTAGCTAATTCAAATCTGGTGCGGTCGCGCCTTGCTGAAGACACAAAAACACCTCTCTGGAGGTCCAGTGTTGTCGCGCCCATCTGCAGTTCAAATCCAGCGCGGCCGCGCCGTGCACGGATTTTGAGACGCGTTTTTTTTACTCATTTTCAGCAGATTTCATTTCCATATATTTAGGGATTTTGCATTATCTTTCGGTCCTAATGATCTAGGATATTTTAGATAGGATTTTGATTCCAAATCAAATTGTTGTTTCCTTTTAGGATTCTAGGGTTTTCTTATTATAGTATAAATAAGCATGGATGAATGTAATTAAAAAAACACTTTAGATTAATAATAAAATTCTTGTGGGATTATTCTCTTTTTGGTTCTTTGAGAACTCTCGAACTGTTCATGGTTTTACTGTGAGGTTCATCTTTGACTTATCATACAACAATTCATAGTTGTGTGTGGTGTCTTCTACATCATCAATCGTCGATTGTACCAAACTTACTGTTTCTTATAAGTACGGAGTTTAGGTGTCGTTGGTGTCCATTCAACGCAAACTTCTTTACGCAATTGTACCAAGGTTCTTGCTTACATATAAGCATTGGGTCAAGGTGTCGGTGCCCATTCAACGAAGATTTCCTTACACTATCGATTGTACTGAGGTTCTCGTTTCAATATAGACATTGAGTTTAGGTGTCGATCGAGTTTCACTATAACTTGTTGGAAACGATCCGCCCGACGATAACCTAATGCAAGCGTGTCGTGGAGTCTATCACCACATGACAACAAGAGGAATAATTTCTTGTTTGACTACGGAGGGGCTTCATTCTATATTATTTTTAAAAGATAAAATACTCTTATTAAAAATTCTAAAGCAGTTTTTCATTTTACCTGGAAGACTCTACAGGAATATTTGGAACACCATTGCATCTGCTTTCATGGCTAATTCTTTCACGAAGTCTAATATATCTGCTACACAAATTACACAACTCTGTCCGGTTCCCACATAATTCCTAATATTACAATAACAAACATATTCAGAATTTTAGACTGGAAGAGTTTTACTTAAAGCTTCAATAAGAAAGCATAAAAAGTTACTACCTGATGCTCAAGTAGATCGACTGCAGGCAATGGAAACTCGCAGAACTCACATGTTACAATTCTTTGGGGGCAATTTTCACCTTTATGTACGGCTAAAACTTCGCGTTCCATTGTCTCACTGCAGAGTGAGCAAGATACCTGCGCCAAAACAATAGCCAGTAAATTACTATTACAACGAGGCTATACTCCAATTTGGACTATATTAGAAGAGACTGGTAAAAAAGGACAATTCTATCCTAGATAAGATAAATATATTGGGACAACCAAGTCGTTTCATCCCCTTATACCTCTCTTATGCAAACGTAACAACAACAAACCCTTTCTCCCAAAAGAAGTCATTTGTGAATTCCACCTGAAGGCCAAATTATGCAAATAACATATACTAATCCCCTTTTTATCTTAACCAAACTTGTGATTAGTACCCCAACAAGACAGATCACTACAACCTGACAAAAGTTCATCCGTTTACTGCTTACCCAAAGCAAAAAGATAATAATGCGTGAAGAATAACATTTTGTACATCTAGAGCTACTGAGGAAATTAAACGATCAGATTCAACTTAAAGTTGTTGCCAAGATTGTAAAGGTGCATTTCAAATTTGAAGTTTCAAAATTAGTTGTCCATGGAAAGGTCATGTATACCTACATAGATAACAAATAAGTAATTGACTTCTTCATAAATAATAACTGAGTTCCAGATCTAAAGCATTCCTTCATAGTGTAACTGTAACATTAGGGCAAAATTAAGATTGCAGTAGAGCACGACTAGTAAATGCAACAGAGTGCAAAACCCTTATGCCATCTAGAGCAAAAGCATTCCATAGCTTATACCAGCAGAAATGCTGGCACACATCTTGATGCATCTACCAACTTCCACCTAGGCATCACTTCAAGATTGCACAATTTCCAACATCAGAGTAATCTCGGCTTCCACTATTCCCCCTCAAAATAGAAATAAACTGCATTCATGGAATTACCCGTCGATGCTTTCTACAGGTACTTGCGAGGCTGATCCACCTAACCCTAAAAAACAATACATCAAAATTTAAACACATTTGAGGGTGTCTACCATTGCTGATATATGCATGGTATTACACAATAGTCTCAGTAAGTAACTCGAAAATGCTTTATTGCTTCTCAACGATGAGTCCCAAAGCTACAGTTAGTTCATAGAATTGTTTGAAGGCTTCCACTCTAGAAATTTGATGTTTGATTGTAGGGGCAGATCCTGCCAAGTGTAGATGATTGCTCTTTGCCTAACTTACAAGAAGGCGAGCTCTTAGGCAACTCTAACCTGTAAAGTAACCACCCCTACCACAATTGAGGGCGTTGCACCTCCAAACAAACAACGGGGATGTCAATGTTTCTTAAAGCTTCTTGGACATGCTGTTTTACTCACTAATGCCCATTGGCTCTGGGTATCATTCCTAAAACGAATAACAATATAAGAACATCTATCACAGTCCACAATTTTTTTCTCTGGTCAAGAACAGGGACCTACCATCCTATATTATACTAAAATTACAGGTCCTTCTGCAAATGCACCGAATCAATTAGTAAGATTAAACGTACATATGATGTGGGACTCCATAAAGTCTGCTTAGTATCACATATACATATATAATGTGTACACACACACACAAATAAAAGTTACGTCTATAGAAGCATACATTAGACATACAACAAAATTGGTGGGGATAGGTTATCTGATGGAAGGAAAATAAGATAATACATAATATACCTGAAAGAGATCTAGCACATATAGTAATTCTTACAAAATTAGTTGCATGTATCTTTTCACCCTATATATATATTATATACATAACACACACACATAATATATATATATATATGGAAACAAAAAAAATAACTATGTAGAAGCAGGGAAAAACAGTTTACAAGACAAAACCACATACCGGTGCATGAGTGCTTAAGAAGTGTTCCTCAGCATATTTTTTTTGGAACCATCTCCCTTTTACTTTACATTTTTCCAGATTTCGGGAGCAGTGAGCATAGTGCAAGTCAATATTTGAAGAAGGAATGTCTCTGTCGCTGGAAACATAGAAAATTACGTTAATCAGCAAAAAGTTGCTACTTGCTAGGTTAGACAATTAAAAATGCCTACTAGGAGGATGCAGACGGAATTTATGTGATAAGAAAACCATCCAATATTGAATAACTATTTTTCTGTGGACATTAGGAGTACCAATCGGATGTTTAGAATAGAGTAACCAGTGAAAAACTAAAACGAAATAAGAAATAAATAAAACAAGATATAGGTCACATGGATTTTCCTAGTAGCTATAATAAGCTAAAATCACAAAACCAGTACATAAATAATGAGAATGGAAGTACCAAGTTATGGACGCATTGGGAGACCCCCTCACCCCCCAACCCCCGCGCGCGTGTGCGGGGGCACGGAAAACTTCAGAAATTATCTTTCAGTCGACAAACCTTGGGGACTTTCAATGAAAGGTTCCTAGAATTTTTTAAAGGATTTTTTACAAGTATGTCTCTTCTATAGACTTCAATCACTAATCTTATTGAGCATATAATTAAATAAGTCTAAACTTCTAAATCATATTATACAACGGTACAACCACATCTTAAAAGGTAACTAGAAGTTTAAAATTCCTACCAAGTGTCAAGCTACGAGTTACTCTAAAAGATTAGTTATTAGAGAACGGATCCAATAACGTATATTAGATTTTAACACTCCCTCCCACGGTGACCATCCTCTATCAGCCAGAGCACACTACATTGTAATGCACAAATAGATCAGTAATGGCATTATGAACCAAATACAGCTGGTGGGAAGGACTTGGAGATATAATAGCAGGTTACTGCAAAAGTAGAAAACGGTCAACAATGTATATCACTCCGCATAAAGGATAATTTAGGTTTTAACCCTACATTTGGCCAGAGATAACAATTCAATAAATATAGACATAAACATGGTACAATACTCCCTCTCTTCCAAAAACAAGTCTCCTTTGCTTAACTCATGGGCATTAAGGAAACACATATCTTTGTTGACTAAAAGGTATTACTTACAAATTGGGTATCCATTTTCTTACACAACGGGTCCCATTTGTACCTGAAGTACTCACATAATGGAGCTCATTTTACTTGTCATTTGTAAGTTGATTATACCACGTACCCTATTTTATTCAAAATTTTCTTCGACTTGGTGAACTATACACTAATTTTGGAATTAAAAGAAAAAGAAACTCAAAAAAGACTTATTTCAGAATGAAGGAAGTAGTATGTATGCACATAAGTTGTTGAGGAAAAACCAGACAAGTGACATGTAGTATGCTTCAAGGTTTCTAGGCATAGTTTTAAATTAGGATTTCTCCCAACATGTTGGGCAAAGGTCCAAGACATGGCAAACCAAAACTATCTGGAGGACAACATCTGAGTGTTGGTTAAGGATAGGATAAATTTAAAGGAAGTAAGTTATAGAATGATGGAACACCTATTACTATTACTGAAAAAGATATTGTGGTGGCCTTCCAAATGAACCTAATCCACGAGACTAGAGAATCATTCCGTATCACTCGGGGGCATAACATTTAAAAGAAGCTATTATCTAATGCATCAAACATATATCAATAATGCCTGTCCAGAATAAAAAGAAGAAACTCAAAAACAAGTAAACATAAGCTGCTTCAACTGGAATTTAGACAATATAGCTCTCTCACTAGATAACTAGAAGAATTTTAATCTCGTGTAATGTGACAACTAAACAAACATAATCACCCACATGCAAAACATAATTAAAGAAAGAAAGAAAAATATTACTACCAATCAAACAGATAATCACAGAAATAATAACAGCTTAAAACATAAATAGTCAGGCCAATCATGAAAATAATCATAAATCCACATAACAGTAAAAGTTAAAAAGCTTTTTACCAATGAGTGCATATGCTTGTGGCCTGATCAGAAACTTCAGCCATTGTTAACACAACAGAAATCCGACAAAGACTCTCTGTCTTTGTTTGATCAGAATTCTGTGCAATGATAACCAAAAATCAATCAGAATCTAATTCAACAGATTCCCACTAGGGAAATGAATTGTAAACTCCGTATCAGATTAAACAATCGTTATTAATATATCACCAGGTTTACAATTTTAGCTCTTGAACCAACCACCACCTACCGGAGAAAAAACAAAGAGTGAGGAGATAGGGGAGCGAAACCTGTGATTTTGAAAATTGAGTAGCTTAGATGCGATTTTTTGTCGATGAATCGTTCTTTTGCAGATGAATTTTGTATCTTGATTGAAGATTTCAAACCCGACACACGACAGTCAGTCTTTGACGATTTGGTTAGTCACACTAGGTTGCTTGTTCTGACCCACTCAACATTCACTTTGTGATCATACACGCGCGAGCGATTGGGTAGGTTGGCAGCTGCCCCTAGCATGGCCCAGCTCGTCGCTAACGAGGGTTTATTCAATTAAGATTTTACCGTTTATAAAAGTTTACTGATATTTAATTATAATTTTTGTATTATTTTTAAAAGTTAAGTGGTATTAAATTGAGACTTTTATAAAGTTTATAAAAGTATTTTGGTATTCAAAAAGTATTGATTTTTCAGATTTTTATCAAATGGTAGAGTTTAACAGACTTTAGAAGAAAAATTATAACTATTAACCCATATTCAAAGTCTGACCTTATCTCTAAAGACTTCTAAAGACTTCCAAATATTAAACACAAATGTAGAAATTCAAATTCCTAGTAAAAAAATTGCAGAGAGATTTTATGAAAAATTCAAAAGTCGCAAAACTCTGCGGTAAATTTTTAAATTAAAATGAATATAAATTAATCTAATTTTAGAAAATATAATTATTAAAATTATAAACCGTTTATATTTTTTTTTACTAAATTTATTAAAAAATTAGATAAATTATACAAACTTTTATTATAGAAATATCTCGTTATGACTTTGAAAAATCAAACAAAGAATTTTGATTTTTAATATTATATTATATATATTTTATATTATATAAATATAGTATATGATATATACGAATCTTGATAAATTTTAAAACTCATCAAAATTAAAAAAAATAGTTAAAAGATGACAACGATTCATTTGTTAAAAATTAATTACGTAGCATTTTAATTAATTAATTTCTAACATCATAAATAAATTTAAAAGTGGCACAATTATTTTTTTAACGGCCAATTTTGTTTCACTAACAACTATTAATAATTTTAAGAAAAATAAAATCTCTCTAGCAATTTTGTCTGTGGCTTACCAACGACTAAAAATCTCTCTAGTAAATTTTTTATAACTTGGTGGCAATTTACTCACATGTATGAAGTTTTGCGATCATATAGATTTTCATTGTCATATTATTTTGTGAAAAATAGAGTTTGATACTCCTATTAAAAAATCGTACGCTTATATTGTGACGCCTCCAAAAATAGGTATACATCACCCATCTTGAGTCGCCAGATACATGGTATATAATACAAATACAATCTTTAATATACAACAAGAGAGCTGTGATTTTTAATACAAATATTGTCTTCTAGACAATATCCACTCTAAGAATAAGTCATCATTATATTTATTATCACACTATTTAATGTAATAGTGAGGACTACTAATGCTTATCATCCTGATTTTGTCCGCTTTCCGACTCGTCCCAAATTTATATTCTCATTTCACAGAAGAGAACATGAAGGAAAGGGTGAGCTCAACTAGCCCAATAAGAAATATTATGACTAAGATAATGCAGAATAAATTATCATTACTCTTCAACAATGTTAAACTGATAAAATACAATAGATATCAAGTTTAACTGCAGCGGAACAAGCAATCCATTAAAAGAGTCAAGTAGAGAATAAAATCTACTATCTTTTATGATTTAAAAGTTTTTCATCACTTTTATCATTTGAGACTCAACTTAATAAATAATCCACATCATCAAATCATCCCCGCACTACGGGCCGAGGATATTATTTAGTATCACGACCACGAATTATCCATGCACTACGGGCCAAAGATAATCGTGTTTTCATCAACTATCCTAATCATACCATAAAAAAATTCATCTTTGCTCCCTCGGTCAAGAGAATCCATAGCCATAATCATACCAAAACTCGTCCATCAATGCACTACGGGCCAATGAGGACTTTTTCCACATCATTTGTAACAATATTACTAAGCCATTATTATACCGAATAATCCCTCATTATAATCATACCAAGTCCATCTATGCACTACAGGCCACAGATGACTTTCAACAAAATATAAACATGAGAATGATGACAATGATATAAGAATTCAATAAAACAAGTTGCAGAATTAAATTATTCAGGAACTAATAATGTCTAAATTGTCAACATGATACTTCTTTGTAGAGTAAAATTCAAGAATGCTCAGAAGAATATTTTCATGAAAAGATACTAGATGAAGCGCAAATATCAAGGATATTCCACTAATTTCATGGAGTATAGAAGTCAAAACTTTAATCAACTCGAGTATAATAAAGAATGGAATAACAAAAAAAATCACCATGACGCGCAGTCTTGCGCATGACAGTTATTCCAATGAATAATAAATAATAGAACCGTGTCAAAGTAATACGCATGCATGGGATATTCCAATGTAATAATGAAGAATAGAATAACAACAGAATCACTTTGCATGCGAAGATTCACATGTATGGTGTTATTCCAATGAATAATAAATAACGGAACCAAGTTAAAGCGAAATTACACCGCCAAGCGGATGTTCCAATGTAATAAAGAATGGAATAACAACGAAATCACCATGTATGCGGTGGTATTTGATGATAAAAGTTATTCCAATGTAATAATAAAGACGGAACCAAGTCCAAAACAGAAACGCATGCATGTGATATTCCAATGTAATAATAAAGAATGGAATAATAAAAGAATTTCACCAAGTATAGGGTGAAGATCATAGATACAAAGTTATTCCAATATAATAATAAATAATGGAATAACGTAAGAATTTCACCAAGTATACCACGTATATAGGTTATTCCAATGTAATAATAAAGAATGGAATAATGAAGTTCTCTCTACGTAATACTGAAAGAAATAATACCCTTTACCTTATAGAAGAAACCTGGATATAGAAGTAGTGAAGTAGCGAGATACTTTTCTTCTTTCTCTCTATAGTTTCTATCTCTGTAGCTTCGAAGTGAATTCGTAAGAAATAATGAAGGAATGAGATTCTATTTATAGAAAAATGGATTGATAAGTAACTAATTCATGAATCGGTCCGTATTGATTTACTTTTAATCGGACGGTCAGATTTAAAGCAAAATCTTTTAAATAAAATATAATATATTCTATTTATAATCTAATAAAACGAATAACTTCATAAAAGTATTTTGTTTTATATAAAAAGATTTTACTATGCAAAACACTATGCATAATAGAATATAATATATTCTATTTATAGAATAACTTTATAAAAGTATTCATTTTATATAAAAAAGCTTTTCATTTTATTATATTAATAATACTAATAAAACAAAACTTATATATATATATATATATATATATATATATATATATATATATAACAATCAATAATTGAATCAAATAACGTGAGATACTTGTCAAAGAATTCATCAGTAGTAATAATTGAACAAAACCGAGTGACTTCTCACGTAAGCATCAATAATCAATACCGTTAGTGCTACTACGCAACCACAATATTCATCGTACTTTTACTACCGAAAGTAGTTCAACAAGATAATTCAGTAAAACTTCCGTAGTTATTTTCATAAAAATATTTTTGTCGCTTTTCTCGATCCGATGATAATTTTGTTATGGGATCCACTAATGATTGTCTTGGTCGTCACGAATATTTATCGACACAAAAAATATTCCCCGACCAATCGAATAATATAACAACTTGCATACTTTGCAAAATTTATAAATATTATCCACAACTATAACATTATATTAAATCCACACCATAATATTCAAAAAAAAAATTAGAGAAATTTAAATCTTTATTCGTAAAATTTGGGATTTTACATATATAGTATATATAGTTCAATGAAAAGTGAGCTTAATTTTTGTGTTACGTCTGTAGCTTCTAAAGTTTTATTCGTATTCGAATATCCAAATTTATCATGAAATGAGTAGAATAATATGAATGCTTTCAACATATATAAAATCTCATACCACAATAATTTAATGAAATAATGAGATTTCACAGTTTCATGAAAAAAAAGAGTGAGAGGTCATACCACGGGGCTAATTAACAATTAATATAAGCTACAAAATATATGAGAAGTATACAAAAGTCTATTAAAATATTGATAAAAAGTCTATTAAAGTCTGTCACTTATTTCATGGAGTCTATAAAAATCATTTTCAAAAAGTCTTTAAAAGTCATTAAAATTCACAAACTCTACAATAGTCTATCACTTAAAAAAAGTCTTTAAAAATCTTAATTGAATACACCCCCTAAATTCAACTCGGATTTTTTAAGCAACAATTATACTTTTTTAGTACATTTTAAAAAATAATTACAATAATAATGTATCTATAAAATAATTGCAAAAGTAATACACTTTTTCATATTTATTTATAATATTAGTGCAATTAGAATTTCTTAATTTAGAGAATTAGTATTTGATGGGATGACATGACAAATCATTGTCCCAATTAAAAAACTGTTCCCTGTATGCATCAAAAGGCAACCATTTCCTCTACAACAATGCCGTCAGAGTCTTATGCAATGCCAACACCTCCGAAAGCTTCAACCCACATAAAGATGTCACCCTCCCAGAAATCCATCACCTTGATGGCACCATAAACCCCAAGCTCCGTTACCCTCTCCATCCCACCAAACCACGACCAAATGTCACCTTCTTTGCCGACGGCAACCATGATGCCTTCATTGTCGGCGGCAACCATGGCCCCATCCACCCCGCCCTCCTCCGCCACTAGAAGAGCCGCGACACCAATCTTTCCGTATACGAATACCTCCCCTGGCTCCCCAGAGGCCTAGATTACTACGATTTCATGCTAAACTCCAAGTTTTGTTTATGCCCAAGTGGGCATGAAGTGGCTAGTCCTAGTGATAGACTCCACGGCACGCTTGCGTGAGGTGGTCGTCGCCTCGATCGTTTCTAGCACAGTTGTTGGGTGAATTGCTTGCAACACCTTACCCCTCGCCTATATGTAGACGGTAATCTTGGTACACTTGCTTGCGTTCGGAATTCTGCATTGAATGGACACCAACGACACCTTGACCCCTCGATCGCTTATATTGAAGCGGTAATCTCGATCTGATCGATCGATTGATCGACGGTGAGAAGACGCCACACACAACTATGAATTGTTGTATGATAAGTCAAATTGAATCTCAAAGAAATAACTAAGAAAAATACTTAGGAATTCTTCAAAGAACCAAAAGTAGAAAATAACCTCACAAATATATTGAATAATGAATAATGTGTTTGATTACATTAACTTGGACCTCTATTTATACTACTCAAAACAATCCAAATCCTAATAGAAATTTATAAACTATAACCATAATTTCTATAAGGAAATAGAAGTCAATTTGGAAAAGAAATTCTAATTAAAAAGAAATCCTAATTATAATAGAATTTAAAATTAATTCTAGATCCCGAAAATTTTTCAAGCCAAAGCCGCGTGCGAATTAAGCTGATATTTTCCAAGCTGCGTGACTAAAATTTGCATACACCAAATAAGAAACAAATTTCGTGGCTGTCAAGAATCAAGTTCCATGTAATCACTTATATATGTTGATTTCCTTTGAAATCAGATGGCCCCACCACGTGACATCACTATATACTTGAAGCCTTGAATTAAGTTACTGCATTAACAAAATGACCAATATTAATCTGGGCCCACCATTTTTTTTTAATTCATGCTTCCCATTTATGCTGCTAAATTAATTTGTGGGTTTCGAGATTGGACTTTAATTTGGGCTTGTATCAAATTGACCCAAACTTGTGTTTCATCCATCTCTTTGAGTTTTCTTGCGTTAGCTTCAGTCCAAACATCTTGGATCAATCAATTGAGACCTTGTTTGAACCTTTTTGTTCTAGCCTTGCTTGATCCCCACGTCCCTTTAGTCTTGTTTGAGTCCACGCATGCCATGTCCTTATCACCTAGGATAGTTAAGGTCATTTATGTGGAATGTGTGCTGGTGATTTTGTCCGAGAATTATGTGTTGCCATTTAGTGATGTTTTGAGGTGGGAGAATTATGTGTTGCCATTTAGTAATGTTTTGAATGTGATGCAGTTGGTAGTCAAATATTCATGCAGTGAGTAGCCAAACCTACATACCAAGATAACCATTTCAGTTTTATTAAGTTACCAAATTATTTTGAATGTGATGCAGTTGGTAACAAAACCTTCATGCAGTTGGTTGTCAAACTTTCAAACCAAGGTAACCAATTCATACTGCAGGTGTGGAGGTAGATTGGTTACCTTGGTATAAAGGTTTGGTTACCTTGGTATAAAAGTTTGGTTACTTTGGTACGAAGGTTTGATTATCAACATTACATTATACATCACTCTCTTATCTCTCTCTTTCTTATGCAGTGTTTTTATTTTTCTTTGGACATAAAATTGAAATTGAAATTTTCGGACATGAAGAAATTGTGAATCTTCTTCTTCTAGCGAAGGAGAGGGCAACCTGTGAAGAAGGAGATTCGCGGGGAGATGGCTACCATAAGGGAGATGAAGATTTGAATTTAAATATTTGAATTTGAATTACTATTTTAAATTTGAATTTATTTTTGTTGTTAGATCCCAGATATTTGAATTTGAATTATTAATTATGACAGTTATTTCTCCTTGATTTCCTTGATTTTAGGTTTCCTTATTAATGTGAATTGCGTTATTTTTGTAATTATTTTGTGGATGCACTAATAGTGTAATTACTTTCTAATTGTTGTATATTTCTGTAAAAAACTCTTTTTTTAAATGAGTCTAGCTCAATTTATTTATTTTTATAAATCTTGCTACATTATAATAAAATTTTGAGTTTAATTTATATAATATATAAAATAAAAATAATTATATTTAAATTTATTTTATTTTATAAATTTTATATTAATCGTAATTCAGTTTCATCAAATATTTTGTCGACATACATATATATTTTTATTAAATCAATTGAGTTTGAAGAGTGTGATGTTGGATTTAAGTTGGACTTAATTAAGTTTAATTTCAAATTTATTCAACTCATTTAAGTTATACTCATTTAAAAGATACTCCCTCCATTTTTATATGCAAGTCGTTTTAGACTTTTTTTGTTATTCCTAATTATTTGTCGTTTATGATTATCTAGGAGAATTGATTACTATTTTTCCCAAATTGCCCCTTATTACTCCACTTAATTTTTTGATCCATATTTATGATCTCCTCTACTCTTAAGCCTCTCTCTCCTCCCAACAAAATTCTTTCATCTTTTTTCTTTAAAAATTTGATAATTAAAGTGTTTTATGGGGAGAGAGAAAGAGAAAGAAAATAAAAATAAATGAGACTATTGAGATTTTTTAGGAGTACAATTATAGGAAATTGTTAATATGTTATTGGAGAGAGAGTATGAAATAAATGAGGTAAAGGGTATTATAGACAATTGATAGTATAATTAATGCTTTTCAATTATTTTTTTAATTCTTGTACATATGTCTAAAATGACCTATATTAAAAAACGGAAGGAGTAGTTAATTATTGATGGTATTGATGGTATCTTATTTGGAGACCATTTACTACTATGGCATTAATTATTATTTTTTTAATAATTTATTTCAAACTCTCCAAATTTGTTTGGCCACTTGGACAACCAACAAATGAATGTTCACTTGTCTTTCTCTCTCCCCTATGATTGACAATTTGACATATAAAATATGAATAATGTTAAAGACACAATTTATTCTATAATTATTTTATAATTTGCTAATATGATATATTCCACCTCAGCTTTTATGTAGGGTTGAAGGCTATATTAAAGCTATTTGTTTATCAATATATTGAGATGGAGTATGACACATCAACAAATTATAAAATAGTTGTAAAATAAGTTGTGTCTTTAGCTGCTTATTTGTCAAAATGACCTTGATGAAAATTTTAATTATGAGTTACTTAAATTTTCATTATTTATTTTTAGGTTTAAATTTATTATTTTCTCGTACAAACTAACTTGTCCAAAATTTGCCAAAAAAATTTAATATATTTGGTTGAGCTTGAGCATATTTATAATAAATTCGTCTGCTAAATTTAGAGCCAGTTGATTCTGAATAAACTTAAGTCAACTCACATAAACCCGATTAACAAACCTAACTAAATTGGGCTGTTTATGTTTTGGGCTAAAGTGATTGATGGGTTGAGAATTGGGTCACTTAAGTCCAACTTTATGGTGCCTCGCCTCTTGCAACAATAGATTTGAAAATAGAGAATAAATTACCAATAATTTTCAGGTCAGCCTAACCAACTTCTTCTTTTATAATTTATTTTAAGAGTAAATATATGGACACTCCGCTTCTCTAGCGAATTGGAGCTAGCAAAATAAAAATAAATCGACTATAGCGACGAAAATCGTCGTTGTAACATAAAAATTCTGGTTTTACATCTTTATAACGACGGAAAAAAAAGCCGTCCGCTATAAATGGGATTCATTGATAGTTATTTCCAAATAAACCGGACAATATATGGATACATCAGATTTATTTTCTCCTCCCCAAATGTACTATAAAAGGAAAGAATAAAATGAACAAGTGGGGGCGGAGGCCCACTTATGAATCACCCCATTCTAATTTTTTCTTTCCTTTTATAGTGCGTGCATTCGGAAGGAAGGAGGGAGTAATGTATCTATAAATTTACTCTTATTTTAATTGTCAAGTGGGCTGACTTTCTTTTATAGAAAGAAATCAGACAACAAAATACATACATTATTTTTGACATCAAATTCTGGATTTATAGAGTGGGTCTACTATTTCCTCATTTGGAAACCTTAAAAATATTGTAAGAAAAAGATTGTGAGCTCTTTTTCATTGTCGTATTCATGATCGCATCCTTGGTGTGTTTTGGAGGATAACCAATTAGAAGGGAAACGAGACCAGACCACGCTATAATGACTCTTTTGTCCTTCATATTTTCAGGGACAATCATTTATGTCCCTCGTGTATCTTTGCGGACAATCAAATTTTAGTTGCTATACTTTTTTATTTTATTTTTAGTGCTAGTAGTATGAAGTTAAACATTCTCAAATTATGTTTAAATATTTTCTCTGTTCCAAATTATAAGATATTTGTGATATTTTCAAACTCAAATATTTGAGATGGTTGATTAAAAATTACAAAATAATAAATCTTACAATTTAGTACTACTTTTTAGATAGTTTATAATATCCATCATTGTATTGACAAAAATTAAATAAAGATTTATAAATTATAACATAAATTATTTAATTATTTATCTCGTAATCTTTTCATAAATTATAACATATTTACTAATTTAATATATTTCAATGCGTTGGACTATTTCAAAAAACACTTATTCATTCATTACAAAAATTATTGCAACACTTATTTTATAATTTATAGTACGAATTTAAAACAAGTTAAAATATATTTAAACATTATATTATTTGAAGTTGTACAATATAAATAAAAGACTTAAATATAATTTATTATCCTAAACTATTAATCATATTCCACTTTAGTGATCCACCTTTTAATTTTATCAATTAGATGATTCAACTATTAATTTTTTTCAATTTCATCTAATTGAGACTACCACGTCAGAAATTACTGACGTGACTATCTAGGTGGGGCATAAATAAACTGATGTGTGTAAAGAAATAATTTTTTATTTTGAGATTAAACAATTTTGATATATTGAAGGATAAAATGGTCATTACTCCTTTCATTAATACATTCAGACTGATTAAAAAATCAAAAGTTTATAAACAAACAGAATCAATTAAAGAGCAACCCCCAAAATCGATCGAAAAAAACCCTAGCTTTGAGAATCACAAATTGCTCAACAATTCTGGCGAACAAGGCCACCCACAGATCTTGTCCTCAAAGCAGAGATCAGGGACCTCATCTCTTTTCCCATGCCCGCCATCGTCGCCGTCGCCGTCGCCGGGCAAGCCTCCGCCAAATAAAAATAATCATTAATGTGTCAAAACAAATCCAAATTCATCAATATGATAAACAATACAAGCATATCTGCAAAAAACAAATCAACCTGCAACAGAGTCTTGGACACAATTGAAGTTTTAAATTTAGACTCAAAATTTAAACCTCTAAAGAAGTTATAAGATAGATTTAAAGAGGAGTAACCGGCACAGATGGATGTCGACACCGACACCGACGCCGACGAGATTAGGTAGCAACTTTTTCTTTGCCTTTTGACTTTTTTTTGGAAGAGGAACTAAGTTTAACCATATAAGAGGGTTTTGAAGGTTCATGCATCTCTGGCTCCGTTGCATGTTGTTGAGAATCAAACCTATCTAGGTTGGGAAATATAAAAGATAGAGTGATGTCGTCATCAGACTCAGACAAATCTTTTAATCGCTTGGAGTGTCGAGTTTTCATCGTTATTGGATTTGAGGAACAGAGCTTAAGGAAGAGGATGATTGCAAACTGAATACAGAGGAGAACGATTTTGGGTGAATTGGTAAAGTAAAAGAGAAATCTATTTTGACCACAAGTTTTTGATGGTAATTTGGTTTGATAAAAGGATTTTTAGGATTGGCAATTGAATTAATAAAAGGATTTTTGGATTTTTGATTTTATTTGTTTGAAAAATTAAATGAGTAGTTAAGTAGTATTGATATTAGTGTAATATGTAATATTTATGTATTTATATTTTTACCCCTTATTTATTCAAAATTATATCAAAAAATTATTTTTTAATATTTTTTTTATTACACTTGTGTAGTAATTTACCACGTCTGCATGCCACGTCAGCAATTTCTGACGTGGCAATCTCAATTGGATGGAATAGAAAAAAATCAATAGTGTAATAATTTAATTAACAAAATTAAAAGGTGGATCACTAAAGTGAAATATGGTCAATAGTTTAGGATAGTAAATTATATTTAAGCCTAAATAAAAATACAACATTTGAGTATACGCCAACTTATAGAAATATATAAAAAAAATTATAATATTTCAAATACACTTTTAACTTGTGTTAAATTTCATGCTAAACATATTCCTTCCGTTCCGAATTATATAATTATTATTGAACTTTGAAAATCAATTTGAGATATTTTTAAATTTTTATTTTTATGATATTTTCAAACTCAAAATTGAGATGACTCATTAAAAATTATAAAAAAATAAAACTTCTAATGAGTAATACTTTTTAGATAATTTACAATAGTCATCATTTTATTGATTAAAATTAAAAGAATTTATGTCAATTTTGAGTTCAAAATTCTCTTTAAGTTGATTTTAAAAAGTCAACAATGATTAAATAATATGGAACGGAAGAGTATTAAAGAAATGTTGTAATAACTGGGACGAATGAAGTATAACTTATGAAAAATGATATACATGTCGACAAATATTAACGAAGTTAGATTGCGACCAATGTAAAAGTGTATGTGATAAAATAAAATAAATTAAAGTGAGACCCTTCTTAATTTTTACGTAGCTATCCCATGTACGCATATATGTTGCAATCGACCAAAAATGTAAGACCCTAACTTTTATGAATAAAGATGAAATTTTTTCTAAATATCACTTTTTCGAATATTAAGGTGTGAATTTGTTATAATGTTATAGTTGTGGGTAATATTTATAAATTTTGTAAAGTAAGTAAATTGTCATAAAATATTCGATTGGTTGAGAAATATTCGTTTTAACAGGAAATATTCATACGGCGGCACAATCATTAGTGGATCCCACAACGAAATTATTGTCGGAGTTAGAAAACGACATAAATATCTTTTTATAAAAATAACGGCGAAAGTTTTACCGTTAACTGTTGAAATACCCGTTGATGATAAAATACGATGTCTACGTGGGTTGCAAGTAGCACTGCGGTATTTGATGCTTACGTGAGAAGTCACTCAGCTTATACTCAATTATTCTTCTGATGAATTGTTGCATAGTATCTTACGTTATTGATTCAATTATTATCATAATATTTTATATTATTAAATCAATAATTGAGATGACAAGTTATTCATATTATTATTTATATTATTGATAATGTCTAGAAAGTTCTGTCGAGAAAAGGGATTTGGTCAGCTAATTTAGCGTAAATAGGGAGAAATTCTTATCGAAAAGCCCCCTCTTTTCTGGAAATTATCTGATTGTTAATATTGCAAGTTATATTATTGATGAATAATTGTTGTTTAAAAATATGTTTTACAAAACCAAGTGAATTGAGATAATTAGAGGGGATTTTTATGAAATATTTGTTATAAGTTTAGCGTATTATTTGGACCCCCACTTACTCATTTTTTAAAATAATCGGTAGGAAGTTATATATATATATATGTTTTATAAGTTTTTTTTTATGAAAAATAGAATATATTATATTTTATTATGCATAGTGTTTGAATAGTAAAATCAGAAAATTCGTTCTGCGCCCATGAAATTCGCTCGTGAACCTTTTCTACTGTGCGTCCAAATAGTGCCCTGCCATTCTCCTATAAATAGGATGCTTAGTTTAGAATTGAAAATCACACCAGAATTAGAGAATTTTTTTTTTATAATATTGAGCGTATTTCTTTAGAGTTTAAGGAAACTTTGAGTGTAAAAAATAGTTTAAGTTTTCTTCAAGAATATCCCCACCCTACCAGTCAGAAGTAATCTCGTTTTAAGGTAAGAGATATTATTTTTGTTCAATATTCATACGAAATAATATTTTTTTTCCAAACTCTGTAGTATGTAAGTAATATTATTTCGTTTCAGATTCCGAATTCTACACTCATTTTGTTAAAGTATGGCTTATATTACAAGACCCCGACTTTTATGAATAATGATAAATTTTCTATAATTATCATTTTTGAATATTATGGAGTGAATTTGATATAATGTTATAGTTGTGAAATATATATATATATATATATATATATAATTTTCAAAATACGCAAGTAGTTATAAAATACTCATTTACATTGGAAAATATTCGTTTGGTGTGGAATATTCTTGTTGTCGGGAATATTAAATGCGGCAATGTGACCATTGTGGGCCCCATATAATGAATAACTGCTTGATAAAGAAAAAGCGACAAGTTTGAGTTTTATAAATAACTTGGCGTAGTTATTACTTATTAACACTTGTTGGAATACACGTGGTTAAAATACGATGTCTGGCGTTGTTGCACGCGATGCTTTACGGTATTGCACAATATTTTGAATTATTGATTCTTACGTAAGAAGGCACTACTCAATAATTGTTATAGTAATTACTGTTCAATATTTTATTTTATTGTGTCAATAATTGCTACGTTGATGTTTTATATTATTGTTGTTTCAATAATTATCACTGAACAATATTTTCCATTATCAAATCAATAATTCATATTATTTGAATAATATTATTAGATAGCATTATTAATAATGTCTAGAAAGTTCTGTCAATGAGAGGTTTGGTCACCTAATTGCGCGCCAGTAAGGAGAAATCCTTATCGAAAAGCCCTCTCTTTCCTAGGAACGGCCTTGTTGTCATTATTGTGATTCTGTAATACTATTTGTGAATAATTAATTATTGATTTATATGATAAGGAAATATTTATTTTATGTGGACATAAATGATGGATAGAAAAATATTTATTTTATGTGGTTATAAATGAAGGAATTAATGTTGAGGTGTTTTATCAGTATTTTATCGGATTGGAGGTATTAAAAAATTAAATCGGTGTTCTTAAACTCTATTGCGTGAGTTATAATTTTAATCTGACCGTTGGATCATTGTGATTTTTGGATATGTTATACATATATAAGTTGAGTATATGTCCACAAATTTTGAACCGTTAAAAATTAACGTATGATTTGTTATGAATTTTAAGAGGTGTTGAAAATTATCCGTTTGTGGAATTCTGATATTTTCTGTTTGGAATTTGGAAAAACTTAAATCTACAAAGTTGTAGAGAATTCGATTTTGTGTGAAATGGGCATAAAATTCGTATTTTTCTGATAAAAGGGATATTTATTATGAATTGTTGAAGTTTCGAAAATTATAATATTTTTATTAAAATTACGGGTGGGACCCATTCTTGTTTTTGTCAAAACATGTGCTGAGATTTTTTAAGAATGACATGCTTTGATAGTCTTGGTCTTGGCATGCGTAAAGAAAAAAAAATATTATTTTATTATTTAGTCTCCTATGGCGTTCAAGCATTTTCCTATAAATAGGCGCTTAAGTTAGAATTGAAAATCACACCAGAATCAGAGAATTCTTCTTCTATAATCTTGAGCGTATTTCTTTCGAGTTTTAGAAAGCTTTGAGCATAGAAAATAGTGAAAGTTTTCTTCAAGAATATCCCCATTATACCAGTTGGAATACTCTTCTTTTCAAGGTAAGGGATGTTATTTTTGTTCAATATTCGCTTGAAATAATATTTTCTTCCATACTCTGTAGTATGTAAGTAATATTATTTCGTTTCAAATTTTGAATTCTACACTCGTTTTGATAAAATTTTGGCTTCTAAACTCCATGAAATTAGTAGAATATCCTTGATATTTGCGCTTCATCCAGTATCTTTTCATGAAAATATTATTCTGAGCATTCTTAATAAGTTTTAACTTTTTCATGCCGGAGTACTATTCACGGAGTTACTATTCTGGAAGTACTATTCACGGGGTACTATTCACCCGGGGTACTATTCATGATAAAAATTAATTCGTTTTCGGTCCAAATTATTTTTGGTACAATATTATTCTTGAATTTTACTCCACAAAGCAGTATTATGTTGACGATTTGGACGTTATTGATTTCTGGATAAATTTAATTATAAATCTTTAAATATTTATCCTTGAACTTGTTTTATTGAATTCTTATATCATTGTCATCATCCTCATGTTTATATTATGTTGAAAGTCATCTGTGGCCTATAGTGCATAAATGGACTTGATATGATTATGACCAGGGATTATTCGGTATAATTATGACCATAATGTTACAAATGATGTGGTAAAAGTCCTCATTGGCCCGTAGTGCATTGATGGACAGTTGTTGGCATGATCATGACCATTGATGAATACACGAATATCCTTGGCCCATAGTGCATGGATAATTTGTGGTCGTGATACTAAAGAATATCCTTGGCCGTAGTGCAGGGGTGATTCAATGATATGGATTATTTATTAAGTTGAGTCTTAGCGATAAAAGTGATGAAAAACCTTTTAAATCATCGAAGATAGTAGATTTTATTCTCTACTTGACTCTTCTAATGGATTGCTTGTTCCGCTGCAGTTAAACATGATGTTTGTTATATTTTATCATTTTAACACTGTTGAAGGCTAACGATAAATTATTCTGCATTATCTTAGTCATAATATTTCTTACTTGGATAGTTGAGCTCACCCTTTTGCTTTCATTGTTCTCTTCAGGAAATGAGAACGTAGCCGGGGCTAGTCGGGGGATGGAGTGACGGTCCAGATGATAACATTAGTAGTATTCACTATTCTATGAAATAGTGTGATAATAAATGTATTGAGGGCTTCATTTGAGTTTTAATACTGTCTAGAAGACAACATTCGTATTAAAACTCTCAGTTTATGTTTTGTCGTATGTCACATGACAGTTGTATTATTAAGTTGTATTTGAATTTTGTACCATGTATTTGGCGACTCAAGATGAGTGATGTATACCTATTTTGGGGGCGTCATAGTTGGTATCAAAGCTTAGGAATATGATCCCTGGCTGAGATGTGAGACAAGAACTAGGAGGGGAGAGACGGAGAATTCCTTCGCTAGTATGACCTACCTAAGTTTAATTGGTATTTAATTGGTCGGTCAGAGTATATGGAAAATATGTGGCATGTCAATTAACCCTTGTTTTGTGGCAGTATTTGAAAAAGACATCCGAGAATGTTGAGAATAGCAATGGAGCACAGGAGACCGTTGAGTCTCCATAGATCAATAATCAGGATAATGTGCATCAGGAAGGCGACAATCCTCATGAAAATAACAACACTGACCAAATGATGAACGATGGAATGTTCGGAGGCTTTATGCAATTCATGCGACATCGGTAGAGGCGGCTCTCATCCAAAATACAAGTGGAAACAACGGCAACTTTCGGACGGTCATCGCTAAAAGCAGTTCGAGGAGCTGGGACCACCGGAGTTTTTTGGAGAGCCAAAACCACTTAAAGGCGGAGGCGTGGATAAAGCAGATTTGCAAGATATTTGATGTCTTGGGATGCTCAGGAGCAAAGGTTCCTTTGCCACCTTCATGTTGCGGCGAGCAGGAGCGATTCTTGGTGGGAATCGTAAAAGCGTACTCAACCTGCCGCACTGAAGATGACTTGGGAGAAGTTCCAAGAATTGTTCAACGACAAGTACTTTCCCGAAAGTATTCATCACTTGAAAGAGGTAGAGTTCGTTAAACTGGAGCAAAACAATATGACCGTATCACAGTACGAAGTCAAATTTGCCGAGTTGTCCCGATTTGCGTCCCACTTAGTTGATAATGAGGAGAGAATGACGCGGATGTTTCTAAGAGGTTTGAAACCTGAGATACGTCAATACCTTATCTCTCACAAACTTTGCTTGTATTCAGATGTTGTTAATAGGGCTCAATTATTGGAGCACGATAATGAGTCAACTCAACCAAGAGAGAGCAGCCGACAAAATGATAATACTAGTGGTATCAGTCATCGAAGCGGTGACAACAAACGTGGAGGGAATCAACATTCCAGAAATGGTAACCACTTCGGTGGTAATCATGGCCAAGATAATAAGAATGGACATTTCAAGAAGAGGAGATTCAACAATGATGAAAAGACGTCAGCATTAGCACCTGTTGTTAAGGAAGGAGAACAACCACCTATCATATGCTTCAAATGCGGAGGGGAGGGACATATCAGTCCAAACTGTGCGCATCAGTCCAAAACGTGTTACAATTATGGAAGAGAAGGTCACCTAGCTCGATTTTGTCGTTTAGGGAAGGCAAGTCCAGCTGGGATGGAGGCACCAAAGGCCGTCCCAAAAAAGTCAAAGCCGGTAGTTTAAGGGAGAGCGTTTGTCGTGACCTCCTAGAAAGCAAGGAACCCGAACGAGGTCATCACGGGTAAGCTTATCATAAACTCTAGCGAAGTCTATACCTTATTTGATACCGATTCTACCCATTCTGTTATTTCTCCTACTTGCACTCAATGTTTAAATTTGACTCCGGAGAAATTAGACTTTGACTTATCTGTTGAAACTCCGTTAGGAGAAACCTTCATTACATCCACTATTTATAAGTCTTGTTTGGTTCAAATCGGTACCCTCACATTACCTGTCGATCTTATTTTATTGAAAATACTTGCATTTGACGTAATTCTAGGGATTGATTGGTTAACTACTCATCATGCAAAAATTGATTATTTTCGTAAGGTTGTTAGCTTTCATATTCCTAACCAACCTATTATGCGAATTCAAGCAACCAAACCATTAAAATCAATCACTATCATCTCAAGCCATAAAGTTATTCGTTTATTGAAAAACGGATGTCAAGCTTTCTTAGCTCATGTCACGAATTTAAACAAAAATACGTCAGTTTTGAATGATATTTCAATTGTTAATAAATTTCCTGACGTATTCCCTGAAGAACTTCCTGGCTTACCCCCAGAGCGTGAAATTGAATTTTGTATCAACCTTGAACCCGGCACAAAACCCATTTCCAAAGCCCCATATCGAATGGCTCCTATTGAACTTGAGGAGTTAAAGACCCAATTGCGAGGAATTGTTAGATATCGGTTTCATTCGTCCCAAATCGTCTCCTTGGGGTGCTCTGTTCTATTAAGTGAAGAAGAAAAGATGGGAGTATCGACTTTGTATTGATTATCGAGAGTTGAATCATGTCACCATCAAAAATAGGTACCCATTGCCGTATTGATGACTGTTTGACCCGGTTCAAGGCGCGCAAATTCTTTTCAAAGATCGATCTTCGTTCCAGATATCATCAGTTAAAGATTAGAACCGATGACATTCCAAAGACGGCTTTCAGAACTCGGTACGGGCATTATGAATTTCTAGTCATGTCTTTTGGATTGACTAATGCTCCTGTTGCCTTCATGGATATGATGAACCGAGTATTCAAAGAATATTTGGATCACTTTATGGTTGTCTTTATTGATGACATCCTCATATATTCCAAAAGCCGTGAAGATCATGAGCAACATTTGAGGCTGATACTCTAAAAGCTTCGTGAAAATAAGCTTTATGCTAAGTTAAAGAAATGCGAGTTCTGGCTTGAGGAAGTAGCATTCCATGGGCATGTAGTATCAAGTCATGGAATATCTGTTGACCTAGCAAAGATTGAAGTTATTCAAAGATGGGAGCAACTTAAATCAGTGAATGAAGTACGTAGCTTTCTCGGCTTAGCTGGTTATTATTAGAGATTCGTAGAAGGGTTTTCTCGAATCTCTACTCCATTAACTTAGCTGACTCGGAAAGATACAAAATTTGGTTAGAGCGTGGAATGTGAGAAGAGTTTTCAAGAACTCAATAAGAGACTCATTTCAGCACCTGTTCTGATAATACCATCTGGCTCGGAGGGATTTTTCATCTATAGTGATGCTTCGGGCAAAGGGTTAGGATGTGTTCTCATGCAACATGAGAAAGTCATAGCCTATGCCTCTCGGCAACTCAAAGAATATGAGAGGAATTATCCTACTCATGATCTAGAGTTGGCAGCTGTTGTCTTCACACTTAAAATTTGGAGGCATTACTTGTATGGGGAGAAAGTTGAGATCTTTACGGATCATAAAAGCCTCAAATATTTCTTCACCAAAAAGGAACTCAACATGCAGCAATGACGTTGGCTTGAACTGTTGAAAGATTATGATCATACCATCCAATACCATCCTGGAAAAGCGAACGTGGTAGCTGACGCATTGAGTAGAAGATCATATGCGGGTATAAGTGCGATATTGTTAACGCAAAGGCCCATTTTGTATGACTTGCAAAGGATGAAGATATAGTTAAAGACTCCAGGGACCCATGTGATGATGGTGAATATACGAGTAGAACCGACTTTAATCGATAAAGTTAAAGTTTGCTCAAGCTACTGGACTCTAGTTGATGCGTATGAGGAAGAAAGTGCAAGAAGGTGCTATGTCGGGAAGCAAGAATCGATGAAGAAGGAATACTTGAGTCAACTCCGGACTTTGTGTTCCTAACGACCACGATTTAAAGTATAAAATCATGATGGAGGCGCCAACACATCATTTTCAATCCATCTCAGGAGTACCAAAATGTATCATGATCTTCGACATACATTTTGGTGGAGCAATATGAAGAGAGATATAGAAGTTTATCTCAAGGTGTTTAACTTGTCAACGAGTAAAGTGCGAGCATCAAGTACCAAAAGGTCCATTACAACCACTTGAAATTCCGAATGGAAGTGGGAGCACATTACCATGGATTTAAGTTACTAGTCTTCCCAAGGTTTCTCAAGGCATAGATGCAATTTGGGTCATTATTGATAGATTGACCAAGTCTGCTCACTTCTTACCTATACGAGAAACTTATACACTTGAACGTCTTACTCGTATGTACATAAATGAGATTGTAAGACTGCATGGTATGACAATATCCATAGTTTCTGATCGAGACCCAAGATTTACTTCACGATTTTGGGTTAGTTTACAGAAAGCTATGGGCACGGATTTACGATTTAGCTCGACATATCATCCTCAAACGGACGGGCAGTCAGAGAGGACTATTCAAACTCTTGAAGATCTATTAAGAATATGTGTCCTTGACTTCAAGGGAAGTTGGGACAAGTTCTTACCATTGGTGGAGTTTTCCTACAATAACAGTTATCAAACAAGTATTGGCATGGCTCCATTTGAGGCGTTGTATGGAAGGAAGTGTCGTTCTCCAGTATGCTGGGATGAGGTGGGTGAAGCAACGTTGTTGGGACCGGAGTTGGTACGTATGACTACGAAAAATATTCAAACGATTCGACAACGTATAAAAACCTCACAAGATCGACAAAAGAGTTATGCCGATCTTCATCGAAAGGACGTGGAATTCGATATTAGAGATCATGTGTTGTTACGTGTTGCTCCATGGAAAGGAGTTACGAGATTTGGAAAGAGAGGAAAGCTCAATCCTCGATTCATTGGCCCATTTTTAATCCTCGATCGAGTAGGAACTGTGGTCTATAGACTCGCTTTACCGCCAAGTATGTCTCGTGTTCATAACGTTTTTCACATATCCATGTTACGTAAATATGTGAAAGACTCGAACCACATTATTGAGTTAGAACCGGACGAAATAGCGGAAGATTTAATGTATGAAGAGGTTCCCGTAAAAATCTTGGATAAGAAGGAACATATTCTACGCTCCAAGGTTATATCTCAAGTCAAAGTTTTATGGAGAAACCACGATGTTGAGGAAATGACCTGGGAGTTAGAATCTGAAATGAAATCAAGGTATCCTTACCTCTTCGATATACCAGGTACGTACCCTAATTTTGAGGGCGAAATTTCATAAGAAGGGGAGGTTGTAAGACCCCAACTTTTATGAATAAAGATGAATTTTCTATAATTATCATTTTTGAATATTATGGAGTGAATTTGATATAATATTATAGTTGTGGGATATATATATAAAATTTTCAAAATACGCAAGTGGTTATAAAATACTCATTTTTGTTAGGGAATATTCGTTTGGTCGTGGAATATTCTTGTTGTCAGGGAATATTCGTACGACGGCGCAGCCATTGGTGGGCCCCATAACAGAATAACTATTGGATGAAGAAAATGACAAGTTTGAGTTTTATAAATAACGACATAGTTTTTACTGTTACCACTGTTGGAATACCTGGTGGTTAATGTGACGCCCCCAAAATGAAAGTAGTATGCACATAAGCCAATCATGTTTGATGATAAAGCATATACTTTGTAACAATCTTATTTATTTATTAATGAAAAGTATTAATTTATTAAAGGCTTTTAATTATCTACATGATGCTGTTTTATAATATGTGATAAACCCATAGTTTTAAGCAATGCTTTTAGAATAATGATGATGATCATTCTAATGAGATCTAAATTCTTAGAAAGCTTAAAACTAAAATAGTTCGCAATCATTGGATTACTAAATTGGGGATTAGTGAATCCGGATAGATTGGTACATACGTTGCTTGCTCATTGGATGAGGATGATTGATCTCATGATCATTTGTGTGGAGACACTAAAGCAAGTATGTAGGTGCTTATTAGAGAATAAGTTCATTTGAGCGTGGCTTGCTAAGGAATACCTAATGGAGTTTTATTTGCCTGTCAATAGGAATTCCTGTAGTGATAGTAGTACAAGTAATCCTTGGACTTGAGATCATCATAGTATCTTGTGTATGATGAGTTATACTTTGACTTATTCCTTAAGACCCTTAGGGTATATCAAAGGGTATGCTTGGGTATAATAAGTTGTACATGGAGATAATGTATGATCAATATAGAATCTACCACTTCTAATAAAAGAAGAGAAATGTCCTATGTGATTCGATAAATGACAACCCAAAGAGTCCTTGGCAAAGCGAATGAAATTAGAAAGGAGTTTCTAATTTGCATTATTTGGTGTTGTGCATTTAAGGATCGAAATACATATAATTAAATAAAATAAGACTTGACGATAATTCCATGTCTTATATTTAATTGGGACATTGTATGGTGGAAGGATTGAATTGTGCGGTAACTATTTACTCAAAGGTTCTTTTATGATTAATGTTGAAATCTATATTATCCGGAAAGTCGTTGAACGCTAGGGAGGCTTATCCTATTGTAGAATAAATATTATTTATTTAAATAAATTAATTGTTTAATTTATTTATTTAAATAAGATTAGAATTGTTCTAATTGATTTATTCACAACCTGGTTTAATATAGAGAACCTAAAGGGTCACACCATAAAAGGAAGAATAATTATTTAAGAAGTTAATGGCATAATCTTAATAATATATTAAGTATATTTAATTTAATCTATGGTGATAGAATAAATTAAATAGCTTAATATTATTATTTAATATTTTAGAAATATTAAATATAAATTAATAAGAGGAGTCTTATTAATATTATTACAATTATTATTATTTTAATTTCTAAAGAGTTTAGGAATTAATTTAATATAAGTACTCTCATTTATTCCTAATTGGATTAGGAAGGAAAATTAGTTAAAGGAGTTTAATTAATTATCCCTAATAAGATTAGGGAGCTTAATTAATTAAAAGAATTTAATTAATTAAATAAAATCCAATTCCTTAATTGTTAAGGTGGGTGGCCCACATCTATAAATAAGAGGAGTCTTATTATGGGTGTAGGGGGTTGTTGACTTTTTCAACATACGACATAATTCCAATTTGTTGGAGAGTACGCCCTTTTTCTATAGAGATAGAAAAAAAACTAGGGTTTGAGCCAATACCCTTCTTCTTGAATTTTCTTCTTCCTTGGTGGATCACCTCTAGAGGCCAAACATTTGGGTGGCTAACGTTGATCAAAGGAAGGAACCAAACCCGGTGGATTCAAGATTGAACGCGAAAGGATTTGGAGGTGAACTTGTACCTGAGGAAGCTCGATCTTCAAGGGTATGATTTATTCTTTATCTTTTCGTTTAATTAATAATTGTGCATAAAGGGTGATCCGGGTATATGGTTTGTAAAAATTTTAAACTCTGATTTTCCACGTTTCCGCTTAATTTTGCAATTCGATTGCGTTCTTGAATATTACAAACCGAACAGTGGCATCAGAGCCAAACCTTTATGCGAATTATTAATTGTTTTAATTTGATATTATATTGATATGTGTTTAGAACAATTTAATTGGACATAATTTTATTGTATAAAATTTAATAAATAAATAAAAAAAAAAAAAGGGACCGAATTTTTTTAAGGCAACAGGACTTGCACGGAAAACAAAAAAAAAAAAAAAAAAAAGTCGTTTTTTTTTTGAGATTCAATATACTAAATCGAAGCATGTTAACAAGTTTATTTTTTTGAAGCATGCACGGAAATCGAGGCAAGGAAATCATATGGATTCAGTTTATTTTTTTTTAAGGAAAGTCAGGCTTCACGTGGTTTATTTTTTTTGTTAACTAAATCTTGTTTCATTACGTGATTTTTTTTTTTTTAAGGAACGTTCGGATGCATATATATATATAGTATAATATGTTAACAGTTAACTATATATATATATATATATATATATATATTCGGTTTGTATTATATATATATATAATAGTTATATATATATATATATATTTTTAATTATTTTATAATTAAAATAAAAGTTTATTTTAATTTTAAAATAAAAGGTTTATTTTAATATTAAAATATAAAGTTTATTTTAATTTTAAAATTAAATTTCATGCTAACTAATTAGAGTTGGAATTGGATTCCATGATAACTAATTGGAGTTGAAATTGTATTCCATCTTTCCTTAAATAAATGAGTTTATTTAGATATGAAATTAGATTTCATATTATTCAAAATAAAAGAGTTTATTTGTGAATAGGAAAGAGAATCCTAATTTCCTTAAATAAAAGAGTTTATTTAAATATGGAATAAGATTTCATATTATTCAAAATAAAGGAGTTTATTTGTGAATAGGAAAGAATATCCGTGTTTCCTTTAATAAAAGATTTTTTACATGGAATTGGATTCCATAATTAATTAAAATAAAAGAGTTTATTTTAATTAAAGATTTTTATATACATGGAATTGGATTCCATAATTAATTAAAATAAAGGAGTTTATTTTGATTTAAATTTTGATTAAAATAAAATAATTTATTTTATTCAAAATTGGATAAATTAAAATAAAATAGTTTTATTTTGATTTAAATTTGGATTAAAATAAAGGAGTTTATTTTAGATTTTATACTAACTAAATTTGCCCATTAAATGATATCAATATATATATTAAATGTTTATTATTCATATGATGAATGTTATTTATTGATGCATATGATAATGTGTATGATAATAAATGGGATTGATTATGTTCTATTGACCAATATGATTGGATTTTATTTTAGTTGGATGCATGAATGTATGGGTTTTATTAAATGGGGTCTGCGTACCTCGTCTTCTCTAATTTTTCTTAATGTAAATTCTATCTCCTCCTATGTACTTCCCTCGATCTACGATCAAGGTTTCTATTTATTTTAAATAGTTTTGTAATAGGAATAGTTAGAATTATTTTGAAGAATTGGAGATCAAGGGACAAGAAGCGCATGAAGACCCGTTTGTAATGGAGCCCGGGTTTAAATGTAATAGTTATATTTAAATATTATTTCTTGCACCCCTAGGGTTTGACCTTTTGGTTCACTTGGTGGCTCTAGTGAACCAAACTAGAATAAAAGTCCATAATCAATTCGGGTAGAATATAGTATTCTATATGTGCATGCTTATACTATATATATTATATATTATGCAAACATGCTTCGCATGTTCATTAATATAACGCGCGTATTTATATATATATGTAAATGCTGCGCTAAACAAGATGAGACAAATTAATAACAAACCCTCAATTTTTATATTAAGTCCTAAGCGTTCAAAGATATTTGGAATATCGAACGTCGCCTTTCTAACATGATAAAATTAATAGAGTATTAAATATTTAATATGAGTTTGTTGTGTCACCACAAGGCAAGTATTAAGTATTTAAGATGTTAATTTATCACATTTGATGCTTATAAAGAAAATTGAACAATATTGTTTTGTTGTGTCACCACAAGGATGATATTTTCTTTTTTGAATATATGGAGTGCTAGGTTTGGACTTAACTTGGATAATTTTGATTGGATGTGCCACCACTTAATCAAAATAATCTAAGAGGTAAAAAGAAAAAGGAGTTGCATAGTTGATGTAATTGACAAAAGTTGTCTACCTATTTATTTATATATAGTTTGTTGTGTCACCACAAGGCTATATACATTTGAAATGGGATCCTTATTCTCACTAGCGAGATCTTTAATTAGATTTTTGCTTAACTATATATATATTGAGGTAATATAGTTTGAAGAAAATAGTGGGAGATACCAATTTAAAACAAGACCTAATTCATTTTGGTAATTAATAAAAGAATGTATGTTAAAATGTTGTTAATTACAAATTCATTTACGTAATTTTACATTGTCTAAAATTACTATCAACTGCGAAGCATATTAGATGCTAAATTAACGGGCCCAATTTAAGCGGATTGGTTAAGGAATTTGAGAATAGTTCTCATGGCTGAAAAGTTATCTTATGTCCTTAATATGCCTATCCCTGCAATGGTTGCAGACAATGCCTCTGAGGAAGAGATTTCTACTTTTAGAAAGTGGCAAGATGATGCACAGTTGGCTCAATGCATCATGCTCACATCCATGAGTAACGAGCTTCAAATGTCGGCGTGAAACTATGGATGCTCTTACTATATTCCTGCACATCAAGTAGTTGATGGTGAGGAAAGTAGGACTGAAAGATATCAGATATCTAAGGAGCTCTTCCGATCTAGAATGACCGATGACACTACAGTACAGATACATGTCCTTAACATTATCAATTTGATTGATCAATTAGGACAACATGTTTTGTCATGGATGGAGAGTTGAGCCAAGATTTGATCTTGCACTCACTCTCGGACTCCTTTCACAATTGTTGTGAATTTTTCATATGGACAAGCTAGATATCAGCCTCGCTGATTTGTTTAACATGTTGAAAAATGTTGAGAGTCACTTTCCAAACAAGAAAAACAAAGTCTTACTGGTATGGGCCAAAGGATCTTCTGAAAAGAAGAACGATTCAAAGAAGGTAAATAGAAAGGCGTAAACAAAGGATAATAAGAACAAAACTGATACGGATAGCAAAGGAGTTTGCTTCCACCGCAATAAGCTTTGGACAACGGAAAGAAAAGCTGCGAGAAGCATCTTGCGAGAGGCTAACCAAAGAAGCTTAATGAAGTTTCGATTCTGTACGCTTTTTGTTCATGATTGAAATAAATTTTCTTTAAGTCGAGGTTCTACTTGGGTATTGGATACCGACTTTGGTTATCATAAATATAGATTTATGAAGGGACCAAGCAAGTAGAAAGTTAAACAAATATAAGTAATCCTATGTGCGGAAATGTAGCAAAGGTTGCCATATTAGCCATAGAAACTTATAGTTTAGCAATGCTACTGGCAAATCTATTAAGTCGATAAGTTGTTATTGTATTCCAGTTCTTGTTAAAAATATTATTTCCATTTTATTGTTGGACAATGAAATCTTTGGTATTATAATTAAGAACAATTGTTGTTCTATTTATAATAATAATGTTTTGTATAGAACCTAATATTACTTAATTGATTTTGTATACTTGACTTACGTAAAAATAATTTTGCAAATTGAAGAAACTAGTACAAGAAAAGGAGATGATCATTCAAAGAGTTGAATGTGTGTATTTGCTAAAATACAAGTGTGAATTATTTGAAAGGTTCAAAGAATTGAGAGAAGTGAAACAAATTGGCAATGTATTAAGATTCTTTGATTAGATCAAGGAATAAATACTTGTGCAATAAGTTTCTAGATCATCTCAAATGGTTTTCTCATAATGGACACATCCCGATCTGCAATAATTGATTGATGTATTTGAATGAAAAATCGTACCTTGTTGGACATAGTGCGATCCATAATGATTTTACCACATTCCGGTATCCTTACGGGATAATGTCCTAGAAATAGTGCATATCTCTGAAAATGGTAACCTCAAAATCCATTTAAGACTCCATAAAAGTTATGGACGGGGAGGATTCTAATCTTAAGTATGTTAAGATAAAGGGTTGTCCAACTTATGTGAAAAGGTTTCAAAGGATAAGCTTGGTACAATATTTGACAAGTACAAATTTGTGGGACATCCTAAAGTAAGTTTAGGGTATATGTTCTATAATCCTACTTAGCAAAAAGGTGTTTGTTACGAAACACGCTTCCTTCTAAGATAAAGGTGTTTATCATTGAAGGACTAGTGGGAGGATAATAGATCTTGAAGAGTTCAAGAACCACAAAACACTATAATTCAAATAAGAGGAACACAGTAGATAGAATTTCTATTGTACCACAAATCAATCGTAAATCGGAATAGTACCAAAGATACCTAGGAGGTATGGATTCATCATGGATGATGATGATGAGGTACACATCATAGAAGATGATGATCCAATTACATACGATGAGGTAAGTGTTGTAGACACTCAGAGAAATGGATTGAAGCAAGTTTCTCAAATATGGAACATTCGTTTTGATGAGGCAATCAAAAGAGTTTGATTTTATCAAAAATAAGAATGAACCTAATGTGTACAAAAGGGTCAGTGGGAGCGTTATGACATTTCTAGTAATATATATTGATATACTACGGATAAGGAATAACATGCCAATGCTACAATCAGTAAAGATAAAGTTGTCTAAACATTCCTCCACGAATGATTTGGGAAAGTATCTTAATTGGGGATAAAAATCTATATAGATAGATTTAAAAGGATGCTCGACTTAACCCAAGGAACGTATAATCATTTGATGCTAAAGTCGTTTAGCATGGCAAACTCCAAGAGATGTCTCATGTCGATGAGCTATGGAGTGTATCTCTCTTAATAGTCCCCACAGACTCACGAAAAGAGAGTCGCATGAGTGACAATCATGCATGCAATGAAATGTCACGAGACACGATGTTGATCGGTCATATTATGGAGAAGTTCACTATGAGTCGGTGAAAAACATCTTAAAGTGCTTAACCCAAGCACTAAGGATGTGATCATATTCATGGTGGGTCTAAATTAAAACTAGAGGGCTTAACAGACTCAAGTTTTCAGACGCAGACAAGAGCAATGAAAAAATCCACTTTAAGGTAAAGGGTTACCTTGAGCGATTGGTGCGATGAATTAGAAAGGTTCCAAACAAAGAAAGAGTTCTTTGGTTTAGTGATAAAGACAAAGTATATAGCTATAAATGAAGTCGCAAGTTGATTGTTTGGATTAAAAGTTCATTCTGAGAACTAGGAATAGTTCCTAAGTCTCATCTTGGATCTAAACATGTGTTGTGGCACTTTCATTTGATTATAAGAATCATTGAAAGATGGGAAATCACTATAGAGATGGTGGACTCTCAAGAACAACATTACATATCCATTAACTAAAGCTTATCCAACAAAGGGGATAATCGTCACTTTGAGAAGAAGAGTATAAGATACAATGACGATTGACTTTAGTGCAAGTGGGAGATTGAAAGTAGTATGCACATAAGCCAATCATGTTTGATGATAAAGCATATACTTTGTAACAATCTTATTTATTTATTAATAAAAAGTATTAATTTATTAAAGGCTTTTAATTATCTACATGATCTTTGTTTTATAATATGTGATAAACCCATAGTTTTAAGCAATGCTTTTAGAATAATGATGATGATCATTCTAATGAGATCTAAATTCTTAGAAAGCTTAAAACTAAAATAGTTCGCAAATCATTGGATTACTAAATTGGGGATTAGTGAATCACGATAGATTGGTACATCGTTGCTTGCTTTCATTGGATGAGGATGATTGATCTCATGATCATTTGTGTGGAACACTAAAGCAAGTATGTAGGTGCTTATTAGAGAATAAGTTCATTTGAGCGTTGGCTCGCTAAGGAATACCTAATGGAGTTTTATTTGCTGTCAATAGAATTCTGTAGTGATAGTAGTCTGAGTAATCCTTGGACTTGAGATCATCATAGTATCTTGTGTATGATGAGTTATACTTTGACTTATTCCTTAAGACCCTTAGGGTATATCAAAGGGTATGCTTGGGTATAATAAGTTGTACATGGAGATAATGTATGATCGATAAAGAATCTACTACTTACTAATAAAAAGAAGAGAAATGTCCTATGTGATTCGATAAATGACAACCCGATAGTCCTTGGCGGCGAGAATGAAATTAGAAAGGAGTTTCTAATTTGCATTATTTGGTGTTGTGCATTTAAGGATCGAAATACATATAATTAAATAAAATAAGACTTGACGATAATTCCATGTCTTATATTTAATTGGGACATTGTATGGTGGAAGGATTGAATTATCACGGTAACTATTTACTCAAAGGTTCTTTTATGATTAATGTTGAAATCTATATTATCTGGAAAGTCGTTGAACGCTAGGGAGGCTTATCCTATTGTAGAATAAATATTATTTATTTAAATAAATTAATTGTTTAATTTATTTATTTAAATAAGATTAGAATTGTTCTAATTGATTTATTCACAACCTAGGTTTAATATATAGAACCCTAAAGGGTCACACCATAAAAGGAAGAATAATTATTTAAGAAGTTAATGGCATAATCTTAATAATATGTTAAGTATATTTAATTTAATCTATGGTGATAGAATAAATTAAATAGCTTAATATTTATTATTTAATATTTTAGAAATATTAAATATAAATTAATAAGAGGAGTCTTATTAATATTATTACAATTATTATTATTTTAATTTCTAAAAGAGTTTAGGAATTAATTTAATATAAAGTACTCTCATTTATTCCTAATTGGATTAGGAAGGAAAATTAGTTAAAGGAGTTTAATTAATTATCCCTAATAAGATTAGGGAGCTTAATTAATTAAAAGAATTTAATTAATTAAATAAAACCAAATTCCTTAATTGTTAAGGTGGGTGGCCCACATCTATAAATAAGAGGAGTCTTATTATGGGTGTAGGGGGTTGTTGACTTTTTCAACATACGACATAATTCCAATTTGTTGGAGAGTCGCCTTTTTCTATAGATATAGGAAAAACTAGGGTTTGAGCCAATACCCTTCTTCTTGAATTTTCTTCTTCCTTGGTGGATCACCTCTGAGGCCAAACATTTGGGTGGCTAACGTTGATCAAAGGAAGGAACCAAACCCGGTGGATTCAAGATTGAGCGCGAAAAGGATTTGGAGGTGAACTTGTACGAGGAAGCTCGATCTTCAAGGGTATGATTTATTCTTTATCTTTTCGTTTAATTAATAATTGTGCATAAAGGGTGATCCGGGTATATGGTTTGTAAAAATTTTAAACTCTGATTTTCCACGTTTCCGCTTAATTTTGCAATTCGATTGCGTTCTTGAATATTACAAACCGAACACAAAATAGGTATACATCACCCATCTTGGGTCGCCAGATACACACTACATAAATTCAAATACAACTTAATTATACAACAGTCGTGTAAAATACGACTAAACATAATCTAAGAGTTTTAATAAGAATATTGTCATCTAGACAATATCCACACTCAATGGAGTCCTCATTACATTTATTGTCACACTATTTTATAAAATAGTGAGGACTACTAAAACAACCATTTGGACCATCAATCCGTTTCCCGACTCGTCCCAGCTATATTCTCATTTCCTGAAGAGAACAGTGAAAGAAAGGGGGAGCTCAACTAGCCCAGTAAAAAATATTATGACTAAGATAATGCAGAATAAATTATCCTTAGCCTTCAACAGTATAACAACTAATAAAATATAATAACATCAAGTTTAACTGCAGCAGAATAATCAATCCATTAGAAGAGTCAAGTAGAACATAATGTCTACTATCTCGTCTAGATTAAAAGTCCATCGTTAATATTTCATTCCTGTAATACTCAACAACAGTTCTTTGTTATACCCAAGACAAAAAGAACTATCATCACCTGTCTTCACCTAAACCACCAAAGATTATAGTTAAATCCATAATTCATATTTATAATCATGTAAATCAACAGTTTCTCCTTGCCACAAAGGCTTAATAGAACGTTTACTCAATATCCTTACCCCAAAGGCTAAAGATATTCAAATGTAATAACAATGATCATACCAATCAGTTGTCTACCTTTGCACTACGGGCCAAAGATATTCAACTATAAAACTAATGGTCATGATCATACCAATCAATTATGCAGCCGATTACTTTCTACGACCAAAGACATTCAACTGTTAACTAATGGTCATGATCCTGCCAATCATATCATCGAATTATCCATGCACTACGGGCCAAGGATATTCGTTATTATCACCAGTGGTTATGATCATGTCATACACCTGTCCATCTTTGCACGTAAGCCAAAGATATACAACTATAAAACCAATAATCAACAGTCCATCTTTGCACGTAAGCCAAAAATATACAACTGTAAAACCAATAATCAACAGTCCATCTATGCACGTAAGCCAAAGATGACTTTCATCACAATATAAGCATGAGGATGATGACAATGATATAAGCATTAATCAAACAAAATCAAGGATAAATATTAAAGACTTTAAATTTATCCAGAGTTTAAAAATATCAAAATTGTCAACATGATACTACTTTGTGGAGTAAAATTCAAGAATAATATTCATGTACCAAAAATAATTTGGACAAAAAAGAAATATATTTTTCGGGTAAATAGTACCCCGTGAATAGTACCCTGTAAATAATACTTCGGGAATTGTACCTTGTGAATAGTACCCCGACATGTAAAGTACCCAAAATATCCGAGTGAATAATATCCGGGTGAATAGTAATTGGGTGAATAGTAACTCGTGAATAGTACTCCGACACGAAAAGCATTCCGAATACCCGAGTGAATAATACTAGAGTGAATAGTAACCGGGTGAATAGTAACTCGTAAAAAAATACCAAAGAAAATGATATTCCATGACGAGTACAAAAGAAATGATATCTCATACGAGTATAATAGAATATACCAAACTGCAAATGGATTTTCACCCACCATACGGTAATCCACGTAGACAGATCATTTTCACAATTTAATAAAGAATGAATACGAAGGATCATTCACCATGCATGCGGTAGTCCACACGCATGAAGTTATTCCAATGAATAATAAAGAATAGAATAACAAAAGAATTCACCGAGTATGCGATAGGCCTCAGCATGCATAAAGTTATTCCAATGAATAATAAATAATAGAACCAGGTCATGCATAATCCACACAGACAGGATATTCCAATAGAATAATAAAGAATGGAACCAGGTCATGCGTAATCCGCACAAACAGGATATTCCAACAAAATAATAAAGAATGGAATAACAGAGAATTTCACCATGTATGCGGTAGTTCGCATAGACAGGTTATTCGTACATAATAATAAAGAATGGAATAACAACCCTTATGAGTATTGAAAGAAAATAACTCTCTTTATGAATATGAAAGAATAATACCCCTTACACAATAATGATATACTTTACCTCAGAAGAAGACTGGATACTGGAATAGTGAGGTAGCAGACTTCTCTTCTTCTTTCTCTCTATAATAATTGCTCTATAGCTTTAGTGAATTGGTGAGAAATGAAGGAAGAATGAGCTTATTTATAGGAAAATTTCGATAATTGCACGCTTTTGGGGCTCAAATATTACGATATAATACCTTCATCTTTTCCTTCATTTTAATTTAATCCTCGTAAGTATTATCAAACTTGCACCACCTCCCCTAATAGTAAATCATGTGAATCAATAGTAAATAATGTGAATCAATAGTTCTAGACATGTGAAAATACGAATTACAGTATAGTACCTCCATTTATACGTCCATTTTTAACTTAGTCACGCAAGTATTATCAATCTTGCACCAACTCCCCTAATAGTAAATGAATGTGAATCAATAGTACACACATGTGAACAAATAGTTATAATCATGTGAATCAATAGCAATTAATTGCTCATTTATCCGGTTAATTACCCGATTGGTAAATATAACCTCCAAACATCAATTATTATCGAAATAAATGTCAATTTTCACTAACACTAATAATTCCAACACAATGGAACTATTAATTTCATCTTTAATCAACACGAACTTATTCATTATTAATATTATAATTCATAATATTTAACAACCAGTCGTTCCTGTGAGAGGGGGCTTTAGATAAGATTTTCCTTATTGGCATTAAATTAGATGACCAAACCTCTTCTTGTAACTTTCAGACATTGTCAATATTGCAAATAATAATATGAATAAATTTGTCATCTCAATTATTGATTTAATAATATAACATATTATACAGATGATACTGTGACAATAATTGAATCAATAATATGAGAGATATGATGCAACAATTACTGTAGCAATAATTGAGTATAACTGAGTGACTTCTTACGTAGGCATCAATAATTAATATCGTGTGTTACTATGCAATCACGCGTATTACTGTATTTTTACTATCGGGTATTTTATGTCAACTTGCTTACTTTGAAAAATTTCAAATATCACCCTTAACTTTAAATTTTTATCAATTCAACTATTTATCAAAATAGAAAAATTGAATACTTTTATTTCATAAAATTTGGAATCTCATAGTTAAAATACAATTTTCACGCGTTTGTTGCCGAAGATAATACTACCTGTATTACATAATATTTTAAATTATTGATTCTTACGTAAGAAGGCACTACTCAATAATTGTTGCAGTAATTACTGTTCAATATTTTATTTTATTGTGTCAATAATTGCTACGTTGATGTTTTATATTATTGTTGTTTCAATAATTATCACTGAACAATATTTCCCATTATCAAATCAATAATTCATATTATTTGAATAATATTATTAGATAACATTATTGGCAATGTCTAGAAAGTTCTGTCAAGGAGAGGTTTGGTCACCTAATTGCGGGCCATTAAGGAGAAATTCTTATCGGAAAGCCCCCTCTTTCCTGGGAATGACCTGGTTGTCATTATTATGATTCTGTAATATTATTTGTGAATAATTAATTATTGATTTATATGATAATGAAATATTTATTTTATGTGGACATAAATGATGGATAGGAAAATATTTATTTTATGTGGTTATAAATGAAGGAATTAATGTTGAGGTATTTTATCAGTATTTTGTCGGATTGGAGGTATTACAAAATTAAATCGGCGTTCTTAAAACTCTATTGCGTGAGTTATAATTTTAATCCGACCGTTGGGTCGTTGTGATTTTTGGATATGTTATACATATATAAGTTGAGTATATGTCCACAAATCTTGAACTGTTAAAAATTAACGTATGATTTGTTATGAATTTTAAGAGGTGTTGAAAATTGTCCGTTTGTCGAATTCAGATATTTTCTGTTTGGAATTTGGAAAAACTTAAAGCTACAAAATTTTAGAGAATTCAATTTCGTGTGGAATGGACATAAAATTTGTATTTTTTGGATAAAAGGCTATTTATTATGAATTGTTAAAGTTTTGGAAATTAAAATGTTTTTATTAAAATTACGGGTGGGACCCACTCTTGTTTTTGTCAAAACATGTGCTGAGATTTTTCAAGAATGGCATGCTTTGATAGTCTTGGTCTTGGCATGCGTAAAGAAAAAAAATATAATATTATTATTTTATTATTTAGTCTCCTATGTCGTTCTAGCATTTTCCTATAAATATGTGCTTAAGTTAGAATTGAAAATCACACCAGAATCAGAAGATTCTTCTTCTACAATCTTGAGCGTATTTCTTTTGAGTTTTAGAAAGCTTTGAGCGTAGAAAATAGTAAACGTTTTCTTCAAGAATATCCCCGTTATACCAGTTGGAATACTCTTCTTTTCAAGGTAAGAGATGTTATTTTTGTTCAATATCGCTTGAAATAATATTTTCTTCCATACTCTGTAGTATGTAAGTAATATTATTTCGTTTCAAATTTCGAATTCTATACTCGTTTCGTTAAAATTTTGACTTCTAAACTCCATGAAATTAGTAGAATATCCTTGATATTTGCGCTTCATCCAGTATCTTTTTATGAAAATATTATTCTGAGCATTCTTGATAAGTTTTAACTTTTTCATGCCAGAGTACTATTCACGGGGTTACTATTCCCAAAGTACTATTCACTCGAGTAATATTCACCCGGGGTACTATTCATGATAAAAATTGATTCTTTTTCGGTCCAAATTATTTTTGGTACAATATTATTCTTGAATTTTACTCCACAAAGCAATATCATGTTGACAATTTGGACGTTATTGATTTCTGGATAAATTAAATTATAAATCTTTAAATATTTATCCTTGAACTTATTTTATTGAATTCTTATATCATTGTTATCATCCTCATGTTTATATTATGTTGAAATTCATTTGTGGCCTGTAGTCCATAGATGGACTTGGTATGATTATGACCAGGGATTATTTGGTATAATCATGACCGTAATGTTACAAATGATGTGGTAAAAGTCCTCATTGAACCGTAGTGCATAAATGGACAGTTTTTGGCATGATCATGACCATTGATGAATACACGAATATCTTTGGCCCGTAGTGCATGGATAATTTGTGGTCATGATACTAATGAATATCCTTGGCCGTAGTGCAGGGGTGATTCGATGATGTGGATTATTTATTAAGCTGAGTCTCAGTGATAAAAGTGATGAAAAACCTTTTAAATCATCGAAGATAGTAGATTTTATTCTCTACTTGACTCTTCTAATGGATTGCTTGTTCCGCTGCAGTTAAACTTGATGTTTGTTATATTTTATCAGTTTAACACTGTTGAAGGCTAACGATAAATTATTTTGCATTATCTTAGTCATAATATTTCTTACTAGGTTAGTTGAGCTCACCCTTTTGCTTTCATTGTTCTCTTCAAGAAATGAGAACGTAGCCGAGACTAGTCGGGGAACGGAGTGACGGTCCAGATGATAGCATTAGTAGTCCTCACTATTCTATGAAATAGTATGATAATAAATGTATTGAGGACTTCATTTGAGTTTGAATACTGTCTAGAAGACAACATTCGTATTAAAACTCTCAGTTTATGTTTTGTCGTATGTCACACGACAATTGTATTATTAAATTGTTTTTAAATTTTTTACCATGTATTTGGCGACTCAAGATAGGTGATGTATACCTATTTTGGGGGCGTCACATATATACTCCTTGAAATTATTAGAATATCCTTGAAATTTGTGCTTCATCTAGTATCTTTTTATGAAAATATTATTCTGAGCATTCTTGATAATTTTTAATCTTTTCATATCGGGGTACTATTCACGGGGTACTATTCTCAAAGTACTATTCATGAGGTACTATTCACTCAGATACTATTCACCCGGGGTACTATTCATGACAAAAATTAATTTTGTTTTAGCCCAAATCATTTTTGATACAATATTATTCTTGAATTTTACTCCACAAAGCAGTATTGTAAGACCCCTACTTTTTTGTATAAAGAATATTTTTTCTCAAAATATATTTTTGAATATTATGGTGTGGATATGATATAATGTTATAGTTGTGGGTAATATTTAAATTTTTTGCAAAGTAAGCAAGTTAATATAAAATATTCATTGTGTCGGGGATTATTCGATTGGTCGGGGAATATTCATTTTAACAGGGAATATTCGTGCGACGACACAATCATTGGTGGACCCCACATTGGAAGTATTGTCATAGTTAGAAAATGACAGAAATATCTTTTTATAAAAATAAAGATAAAAGTTTTACCGTTAAACTGTTGAACTACCCGTTGGTAAAAGTAAAGTAATACGCGTGGTTGCATAGTAGCACATGACATTGATTATTGAAGCTTACGTGAGAAATCACTCAATTATTATGAGACCCCGAATTTTATGAAATGAAAGTATTCAATTTTCTTATAATTATTCTATTTAGTAAATGGTTAAATTGATAAAAGGTTAAAGTTAAGGGTGATATGTGAAATTTTTTCAAAGTAAGCAAGTTGTCATAAGATAATCGGTGATAAAAGTATAGTAATACGCGTGGTTGCATAGTAGCACACGATATTCTACAATATCTTTGATTATTGATGCTTGCGTGAGAAGTCACTCAGTTTTATTCAATTATTGTCACAATAGTTTATATTATTAAATCAATAATTGAGATGACAAAGTTATTCATATTATTATTCGCAATATTGACAATGTCTAGAAGTTTTGTCAAGGAGAGGTTAGATAATCTAATTGCGCGCCGATATGGAGAAATCCTTATTGGAAAGCCCCCTCTTTCCTGGGAACGACCTAGTTGTTAAATATTATGAATTATAATATTAATGATGAATAAGTTCGTGTTGATTAAAGATGAAATTGATAGTTCCATTGTGTGGGAATTATTAGTGTTAGTGGAAATCGACATTTATTTCGATGATAATTAATGTCTGGAGGTTATATTGACCAATCGAGTAATTCACTAGATAAATGAGCAATTAATTGCTATTAATTCACATGCTTATAACTATGTGTTCACATGTGTGTACTATTGATTCACATGATTTACTATTAGGGGAGTTGGTGCAAGATTGATAATACTTGTATGACTAAATTAAAATTAGAGGTATAGTTGAAGGTACTATACTATAATTAATTTTTTCACATGTTTAGAACTATTGAGTCACATGATTTACTATTGATTCACATGATTTACTATTAGGGGAGGTGGTGAAAGTTTGATAATACTTGCAGGACTAAAATAAAAATGAAGAAAAAGAGGAAGGTATTATACTGTAATATTTCGAGCCCCAAAATGTGCAATTATTGAAACTATATTTTCCTATAAATAGAAGCTTATTCTTCCTTCATTTCTCACAAATTCACTAAGTCTCACAAGAGTAATTATTATAGAGAGAAATTATAGAGAGAAAGAAGAGAAGTCCTCTTTCTTCACTATTCTAGTATCCAATTTTCTTCAAGGTAAGGGGTATTATTCTTTCGTATTCATGAAGAGAGTTATTTTTTCAATACTGTAAGGGTTGTTATTCCATTCTTTATTATTATGTTGGAATAACTTTTGCCTATCTGAAGTACCACATACATGGTGAAATTCTTACATTATTCCATTTTTATTATTACATTGGAATAACTTTGCCTATGTGGATTATTGCATGCATGGTGAATGATCCTTCGTGTTCATTCTTTATTAAATTGTGGAAATGATCTGTCTACGTGGATTACCGCATGGCGGGTGAAAATTCATTTGCAGTTTCGTATATTCTATTATACTCGTCTGAGATATCATTTCTTTTGTACTTGTCATGGAATATCATTTTCTTTGGTATTTATTTTTATGAGTTACTATTCAAGGGTTACTATTCACCCGGTTATTATTCACTCTAGTATTATTCACTCGGGTATTCGGGTTACTTTTCGTGCCGGAGTACTATTCACGGGTTACTATTCACCCGATTACTATTCACTCTAGTATCATTCACTCGGGTATTCGGGACACTTTTTGTGTCGGGGTACTATTCATGGGGTACTATTCCCAAAGTACTATTCACCCAAAAAATATATTTTTTTTTTGTCCAAATTATTTTTGGTACATGAATATTATTCTTGAATTTTACTCTGCAAAGCATTATCATGTTGACAATTTGGACGTTATTGATTTCTGGATAAATTAAATTATAAATCTTTAAAATTTATCCTTGAACTTGTTTTATTGAATTATTATGTCATTGTCATCATCCTCATACTTATATTGTGATTAAAGTCATCTTTGGCTTACGTGCATAGATGGACTTTGTATGATTATGACCAGGGATTATTCGGTATAATCATTACCGTAATGTAACGAATGATGTGGTAAAAGTCCTCATTGGCACATAGTTCATTGATGGACGATTGTTGGTATGATTATGACCAGGGATTATTCGGTATAATCATGACCATTGATGATTACATGAATATCCTTGGCCGTGGTGCAGGGATGATTCAATTTTATTTATTAAGCTGAGTCTCAGTGATAAAATTGATAAAAAACTTTTTAAATCATAGAAGATAGTAGATTTTATGCTCTATTTGACTCTTCTAATAGATTGCTTATTTTCGCTGCAGTTGTTGATCTAAAACTTGTTGTCTATTATATTCTATCAATTGTTATACTGTTGAAGGCTAAGGATAATTTATTCTGCATTATCTTAGTCATAATATTTCTTACTAGGATAGTTGAGCTCACCCTTTCTTTCATTGTTCTCTTCAGGAAATGAGAATATAACTGGGACGAGTCGGGGAATGGAGTGATGGTCCAGGATAAATGGCTTTAGTAGTCCTCACTATTCTACGGAATAATGTGATAATAATTGTAATGAGGACACCATTGAGTGTGGATATTGTCTAGATGACAATATTCTTGTTTAAACTCTCAGCTATGTTTTGTCGTATTTTACACGACAGTTGTATAATTAAGTTGTATTTGAATTTTGTACCATGTATCTGGCGACTCAAGACGGGTGATGTATACCTGTTTTGGGGGCATCACAGTTGGTATCAAAGCCATAGAAAAGAGCCCCGAGCCTTTATCTGGTGACTTCCAAGTCTTGGGATGCACCGAACCCAGACTTTCCGTAGGGGCCGCGAGTGAGTAACAATGTTGCAAGTTGATAGGTATCATTGTGAGGTGTTATCCAAGTCCTGGATGCGGGTCACAGTTGGTATCAGAGCTTAGGGATATGATCCCTGGCTGAGATATGAGACAAGAACTAGGAGGGGAGAGACGGGGAATTCCTTCGCTAGTATGACCTACCTAAGTTTATTTGGTATTAAAGATAAATAATTTGTGGCAAATATTTATTCAATTTTTGATATAAATATAGGGATTGTTATGAGGCGTTTGTTGTAAGTTTGACATAGTATTCCATGGGAAGATTTACTAATTTTATGGACCCTCGATGGTGGTTTTAATAGATAACCAATCTGGACCATTGATGGTGGTTTTAATAGTTAATCAATCTGGACCATTGATGGTGGTTGTAATAGTAAATCAATCTGGACCATTGATGGTGGTTTTAATAGTAAATCAATCTGGACCTTTGATAGTGGTTTTAATAGTAAATCAATCTAGACCGTCGGTGGTGGTTTTAATATTAAATCAATCTGGACCGTCGGTGGTGGTTTTAAAAGTTAACCAATCTGGACCGTCGGTGGTAGTTTTAAAAGTAAATCAATCCGGACTGTCAGTTGTGGTTTTAATAGTAATCAATATGAATCGTCCTTCTAATAGTAAATTAATCTGGACCGTTCATGAATCAGTTACTATTTAGTCCATTCTCTTATAAATAGAAGCTTAATTCTTCTTTCATTCTCACCAATTCACTGAGATTCATAAGAGACACTATAGAGAGAGAAACTATAGAGAGCAAGAAGAAGAGTATTCTGCTACTTCACTATTGCAGTATCAAGCCTTCTACTAAGGTAAGGGGTATTATTTCTTTCATATTCATAAGGAACACTATTTTTCGTATTCATCCTTTAATATGTCGGAATAACTTTGTCTACACACGGATTACGCATAGTATGGCGGTGAAAATCGATTCTTGATTTACAGTATGTTATTTCTTTTCATATTCTTAAATCTAAACTTACTATAGTAAGTAGTGCTTCTATAATCCTTGAAATTAGTGGAATATTCTTGAGTTTTGCACTTCATCCAGTATCGTTTCATTGGAATATTGATCTGAACTTTCTTATTAAATATCATTATTTTTACCCGGGGTACTATTCACGGGTTACTATTCACCCAGTTACTATTCACTAGAATATTATTCACTCAGGTATTCGGGGCACTTTTCATGCTGAGGTACTATTCATGAGTTACTATTCACTCAGTTACTATTCACTCGGGTATTCGGAGCACTTTTCATATCGAGATACTATTCACGGGGCACTATTCCCAAAGTACTATTCACAGGGTACTATTCACGGGGTGCTATTCACCGAAAAATTTATTTCTTTTCTGTCCAAATTATTTTTGATACATGGATATTATTCTTGAATTTTACTCCACAAAGCAGTATCATATTGACAATTTGGACATTATTGAATTCTGGATAAATTAAATTATAAATCTTTAAAAATTTATCCTTTGCTTTCTTTTAATTGAATTCTTATATCATTGTCATCATCCTCATGCTTATATTATGATGAAAGTCATCTTTGGCTTATGTGCATAGATGGACTGTTGATTGCTTTGATTATGACCAGGGATAATTCGAAATAATCATGACCATTGATGATTACATGAATATTCTTGGCCCGTAGTGCAAGAATAATTTGTGGATGTGATACTAATGAATATCCTTGGCCCGTAGTGCAGGGATGATTCGATGATATAAATTATTTATTAAGCTGAGTCCCAATGATAAAGTTAATGATAAACTTTTTAAATCATAGAAGATAGTAGATATCATGCTCTACTTGATTCTTCTAATAGATTACTTGTTCCGCTGCAGTTAAACTTGTTGTCTATTATATTTTATCAGTTTAACATTGTTGAAGGCTAATTATAACTTATTCTGCATTATCTTAGTCATAATATTTCTTACTGGCTAGTTGATCTCACCCTTTTACTTCCATTGTTCTCTTCAAGAAATGAGAACGTAGCCAGAACTAGTCGCGGAACAGAGTGATGGTCCGAGATGGTGTTATAGTAATCCTCACTATTCTATAAAATAGTGTGACAATAAATGTAATGAGGACTCCATTTGAGTTTGGATATTGTCTAGGAGACAATATTCGTGTAAAAACTCTCAGCTCATGTTGTATAATTAAGTTTGTATTTGTATTCAGTACCATGTATTTGGCGACCCAAGATGGATGATGTATACCTATTTTGGGGGCGTCACAGTTGGTATCAAAGCTTAAGGATATAATCCCTAGCTGAGATGTGAGACAAGAACTAGGAGGGGAGAGACAGGGAATTCCTTCGCTAGTATGACCTACCTAAGTTTATTTGGTATTTAATTGGTCGGTCAGAGTATAGGGATAATATGTGGCATGTCAATTAACCCTTGTTTTGTGTTAGTGTTTGAAAATGGCATCTAAAAATATCGAGATAAGCAATGAAGCACATGAGATCGTTGAGTCACCAACGATCAATATCCAGGATAATGTGCAACAGGAAGATAATAATCCTAAGGTAAACAACAATACCGATCAAATGATGAACGATGGGATGTTCAGAGGCTTTATGCAATTCATGCAACATCAGGCGAGAGCGGCTCCTGTTCAAAATACAGGTGGAAACTTTGGCAACTCTCGGATGGTCACTGCTAAGAAGTTCAAGGAGCTGGGACCACCAGAGTTTTTGGGAGAGCCAAAACCACTTAAGGCGGAGACGTGGATAAAACAGATCACCAAGATATTTGATGTCTTGGGATGCTCCGAGAAGCAAAAGGTTCCCTTTGCCACCTTCATGTTGAGAGGAGAGGCAGATTACTAGTGGGAATCAGTAAAACGTACTCAGCCTGCCGCACTCAAAATGTCTTGGGAAAAGTTCCAAGAACTGTTCAACGATAAGTACTTTCCCGAAAGTATTCGTCACATGAAGGAGGTGGAGTTTATCAGGTTGGAGCAAAATAATATGACCGTGTCGCAGTACGAGGCTAAGTTTGCCGAGTTGTCCCAGTTCGCATCCCATTTGGTTGATAATGAGGAGAGAATGACGCGAATGTTTCTACGAGGTTTGAGACCCAAAATACGTCAATACCTCATTTCTCACAAACTGTGTTTGTATTAAGATGTTGTAAATATGGCTCAGTTATTGGAGCGCGATAATGAGTCAACCCAACCAAGAGAGAGCAGCCGATAAATTGATAATACTAGTGGTAGCAGTCATCGAAGCGGTGACAACAAACGTGGAGGGAATCAACATGCCAGAAATGGTAACCACTTCGATGGTAATCATGGCCAAGATAATAGAAGTGGAAATTTCAAGAAATGGAGATTCAATAATGATGGAAAGACGTCAGTGTTGGGTAAAATCTAATTACGCACAACACACAAGTATACATGGTCAACAAGTAATAAAGTGATAAGTTGAGTATCGTTCCCACAGAGAATTATTTAATAAAAATCACCAAGTACTAACCCGTAACCAACTCAATCTTATTTAAACGAATGAATTTAATGTTATAAATTAAATTATTTAACTAAACTAATTCTAATTACCACTAATTAAAAATCAGATTGTGGAGATTTAAGATCACAACTTCACATATTGGTTCATTTAAGTTAACACACTCCTCATCAATTATTTTCTATCCTGAATTGTTAATCAAGAACACTAAAGTAGATAAAACCACCTCTCGATGTCTAATACCCATACTCACTTAAATCCACAGATGATAGAATTAAGCAAGACACCCTAATTAACTAATCCACTATATCTCTATGTGAATTATAATTAAAAAGGATTTAAAGCACAAGTTCTCTATAAGATTACATATGGCGTAAAGGCATATCTCTATCCTAAACACGAATTATGAATTCCATCTATGCAGAAATGACAAACACATGCTATCATGATCAGATCTAAATCTAAACTTCATCTCTCGAGTTCATATAGATTATCACGGTAATTGATGGCCAATCAATTAAACAATCAAGTCCAAATCACAATAGACAATCCTCACAATAGAACATAATTGATAGCGAATCATATTAAAATAAACAACACAATAAGATCCATTGTAATCTCAAATAAAGAATTAGTTCATTGAATTAAAACTAAGAATCCACACTTGAATACACATTAAAAGATAAGAATAAAAGAAGATGAGAAGATAGAATCTATTGTCTGTAGATTTGATGCTCTCTCCTTGCTCCTACTTTGAATCTTCAATGGTCTCCAAGTCGCTTCAATCTCCAAATCTCATAAAAACTAGAGTTTTGGTCCTAATCTATTCTAATTTAATCTAATGGAATGCTCTCCTTCTTTCTCCCCTAATCCTTGTGATTCTCCCCCTTTTATAAGTCTCTTTATCTGTCTTTAAGTTCTCTTGGAAATCCTTGAGTCAATCGGATCGAAACAATCCTTCTCCAACTCAAATTCGAACAAAAACAACTTTTTCATGCATACCCATACAAGCGAAGGTTTATACACTAAAAGGGTCTGCCCTGGCGGGGATCCATTCTGTTTTCCAGCTGCTATGCCCGCCCCGGCGGGGGTTTTGTTAAGGAAAAGCCCGCCCCGACGGGGGTCCATTTCCTGCCACAGTGTCCTCAGGTAAAACGACCATAACATTTGATCTGGGAGGAGTTACGGGGCCTGCCACCTATCAAATCGAAGATATCGAAGATCTCTACAACTTTCATTCTTTGAGATTTGACAGATTAGGATTGGATGAAGGTCAAAATTGGGCTAGAAGTGACTGCTATGCAAATGACCACCCAAAACAGTGAAGTTCAACGTCCGTTGGTACAAATATCATAACTCTTGCATCCGAACTCCGATTGGAATGATTCAAGATGTTACGGAAAGCTAAGAAGAAGCTATACAATATAATCCAAGTTCCAAGCCAAGAACATGAAATAAACATGAAAGCCCAAACGATGTCCGGATTGCTTTTCTTTGCGATTTCATACCAATTCTTTGCAATCACAGCTCCCACACATATAATCTACAAAATGAACACAAAATGCATGAAAAGTAACTAAGAAACATGAGATTAAGCAACTAATTCAAGTAAAAGATACCGGATAAGTAGGTATAAAACCTACTTATCAGTCAGCACCAGCACCTGTTGTTAAGGAAGGAGAACGACCGCCAGTCGTATGTTACAAATGCGGAGGAGAGGGATACATCAGTCCAAACTGTACGTAGCAGTCCAAAACATGTTACAATTATGGAAGAGAAGGTCACCTAGCCCGATGTTGTCATGCACCAAAGTCAAGCCCAATTGGGATGGAGGCATCAAAGGCCGTCCCAGACAAGACAAAATCGGTAGTTTAAGGGAGAGCGTTTGTCGTAACCTCCCAAAAAGTGAGGAATCCGAATGAGGTGATCACGGGTAAGCTAATCATAAACTCTAGCGAAGTTTATACCTTATTTGACACTGGTTCTACCCATTCTTTTATTTTTCCTACTTGCGCTCAACGTTTAAATTTGACTTCGGAGAAATTAGACTTTGATTTATCTATTGAAACTCCGTTGGGAGAAACCTTCATTAAATCCACTGTTTATAAGTCTTGTTTGATTCAAATCGATAACCGCACGTTACCTGTCGATCTTATCTCTTTAAAAATACTTGCATTCGATGTGATTTTAGGAATTGATTGGTTGACTACTCATCATTCTAAAATTGATTATTTTTTTAAGGTTGTTAGCTTTCATATTCCTAACCAACCTATTATGCAAATTCAAGCAACCAAACCATTAAAGTCAGTCACTGTCATCTCAAGCCATAAAGCTATTCATTTATTAAAAAATGGATGTCAAGCTTTCTTAGCTCATGTCACGGATTTAAACAAAAATACGTCAGTCTTGAATGATATTTCTATTGTTAATAAATTTCCTGACGTATTCCCTGAAAAACTTCCTGGCCTACCCTCAGAGCGTGAAATTGAATTTTGTATCGACCTTGAATCCGGTACAAAACCCATTTCCAAAGCCTCATATCGAATGGCTCCTACTGAACTTCAGGAGTTAAAAACCCAACTACAGAAATTGTTAGACATAGGTTTCATTCGTCCTAGTACGTCCCCTTGGGGTGCTCCTGTTCCATTCGTGAAGAAGAAAGATGGAAGTATGCGACTTTGTATTGATTATCGGGAGTTCAATTGTGAGACCCCAAATTTTATGAAATGAAAGTATTCAATTTTCTTATAATTATTCTATTTAGTAAATGGTTAAATTGATAAAAGGTTAAAGTTAAAGGTGATATGTGAAAATTTTGCAAAGTATGCAAGTTGTTATAAAATATTCGTTTGGTCGGGGAATATTCTTTTTGTCGAAAATATCCGTGCGACGGCACAATCATTGGTGGACCTCACAATGGAAGTATTGTCGTAGTTAGAAAATGACAGAATTATCATTTTATAAAAATAACGGCGAAAGTGTTACCGTTAAAACTGTTGAACTACTTGGTAGTAAAGTAAAAGAATATGTCTGGCGTGGTTGCGTAGTAGCACACAGTATTGATTATTGATGCTTACATAAGAAGTCACTCGGTTATACTCAATTATTGCTACAGAGAATTGCAAAGATCATATCTCTCATATTATTGATTCAATTATTGTCACAAAGATCATCCGTATAATATGTTATATTATTAAATCAATAATTGAGACGACAAAGTTATTCATATTATTATTTGCAATATTGACAATGTCTAGAAGTTCTGTCAAGGAGAGGTTAGATAATCTAATTGCGCGTCAATAGGAAAAAATCCTTACCGGAAAGCCCCCTCTTTCCTGGGAACGACCTATTTGTTAAATATTGTGAGTTATAATATTAATGATGAATAAGTTCGTGTTGATTAAAGATGAAGTTGATAGTTCCATTGTGTTGGAATTATTAGTGTTAGTGAAAATTGACATTTATTTCGATAATAATTGATGTCGGGAGGTTATATTGACCAATCAGGTAATTAACCGGATAAATGAGCAATTAATTACTATTGATTCACATGATTATAACTATTTATTCATATGTGTGTACTATTGATTCACATTCATTTACTATTAGGGGAGTTGGTGCAAGATTGATAATACTTGTATGACTAAGTTAAAAATGGAGGTATAGTTGAAGGTACTATACTATAATTAATTTTTTTACATGTTTAGAACTATTGAGTCACATGATTTACTATTGATTCACATGATTTACTATTAGGGGAGGTGGTGCAAGTTTGATAATACTTGCAGGACTAAATTAAAAATAAAGAAAAGAGGGAGGTATTATAATTTGTAATATTTTGAGCCCCAAAACGCGTTACGATTATCGAAACTATATTTTTCTATAAATAGAAGCTCATTCCTTCATTATTTTTCACCAATTTACTACGTCTCACAAGAGCAATTATTATAGAGAAATTATAGAGAGAAACTATAGAGAGAAAGAAGAAGCGAAGTCTGCTACTTCACTATTCTAGTATCCAGTCTTCTTCTGAGGTAAGGGATATTATTATTATAGTAAGGGGTATTATTTCTTTCGTATTCATGAAGAGAGTTATTTCTTTCAATATTCGTAAGGGGTTGTTATACCATTCTTTATTATTACATTTGAATAACTCATCTGTGCATGCGATCTATCGCATGCACGATGAATTCTTTTGTTATTCCATTATTTACTATTACATTGGAATAACTTGTCATGCGATTATCGCATGCACGGTGAATTCTTTTGTTATTCTATTCTTTATTATTTTGTTGAAATATCACGTGCTGCAATGCGGATTACGCGTGACTGGTTCCATTCTTTATTATTACATTTGGAATATCCTCATGCATGCGGATTACACATGATCCGGTTCCATTCTTTATTATTACGTTGGAATATCCGTCTGCATGCGGATTACGCGTGACACAGTTCCATTATTTATTATTCTTAGAATAATGCTGTGCATGCATGATCTATCGCATACCGGTGAATTCTTCATTTATTCCATTTTTATTATTCATTAGAATAACCTATCTATGTGGATTATGCATGCATGGTGAATGATCCTTCGATTCATTCTTTATTAAATTGTGGAAATGATGCATCTACATGGATTACTGCATGGCGTAAAAATCCATTCTTGACTTCAGTATATTCTATTATACTCGTATGAGATATCATTTCTTTTGTACTCGTCATGGAATATCATTTTCTTTGGTATTTTTTTATGAGTTACTATTCACGGGTTATTATTCACCCAGTTACTATTCACTCTAGTATTATTCACTCGGGTATTAGGGGCACTTTTCATGCCAGAGTACTATTCATGAGTTACTATTCATGGGTTAATATTCACCCGATTACTATTTACTCTAGTATCATTCACTCGGGTATTCGGGACACTTTTCGTATGTCGTAGTACTATTCATGCAGGTACTATTCTCGAAGTACTATTCACGGGGTACTATTCACCCGAAAAATATATTTCTTTTGTCGAAATTATTTTTGGTACATGAATATTATTCTTGAATTTTACTCCACAAAGCTGTATCATGTTGACAATTTAGATATTTTTAAACTCTGGATAAATTTAAAGTCTTTAATATTTATCCTTGATTTCGTTTGATTATTGCTTATATCATTGTCATCATCCTCATACTTATATTGTGATGAAAGTCATCTTTGGCTTACGTGCATAGATGAACTTGGTATGATTATGACAAGGGATTATTCGGTATAATCATGACCGTAATGTAATGAATGATGTGGTAAAAATCCTCATTGGCATGTAGTTCATTGATAGACAGTTGTTGGTATGATTATAACCAGAAATTATTCAATATAATCATGACCATTGTTGAAAACACGAATATCCTTGTCCCGTAGTGCATGGATAATTCGTGGTCATAATACTAATGAATATCCTTGGCCGTAGTGCAGGGATGATTCGATGATGTGAATTATTAAGCTGATACTACTACAAAACAGTAAATAGACAACGCGAAAAAAACGTTGTGGTTTCAATCAGAAAAACGTCGTGGTTAAGGATGTCATCTATTTGACACCCTTACACAACGTTTTTAACAGATGCTTAAAAACGTTGTGTAGAAGGTATGATTCCACAATTTTTTTTGGATAAAAATGTTGTTGTTTAGTATATCAGACAACGTTTTTTAAATGTTGTAGATAAAAAAAGAGAAAAAAAAAAGATTTGATTCACCAAAAATGTTGTTGTTTAGTATATCAGACAACGTTTTTTAAATGTTGTAGATAAAAAAAAAAAGAAAAAAAAGGATGTGATTCACCTATATTACCAATGCACCTGCAATATGCTAATGCCATGATATATAACCAAAATGTATCGACCATTCATCTCAAATTCACTTTTCAATATAAATTATTACTATATTGAATTATAAATTTAATTACATCCAAACGTATGACTACAAACGGTGCTCAAAGAATGGTGATTGTGTCTCATGATACCAATGAAAACATGGCTCCAGAACCAAAAGCTGCCACCATACTGCAATGATATAAATTCATTATCTTAAATGAGTGCACACGTATATATTCTGGAACATGACATGACTCAATTGAACTTTCAAAAAACTGAAAATAACATAATGCTACAAACCTTCAAGTGAGCAGCAGCCTTGTTGGTGAAAACTCCAGTAGACTCCACCACAAAGTCAGCTCCAGCTTCACCCCATGGGATCTCTAAATACCTGCTACCCATTGTACAAAAGTAGTTAAAAGATACAATGACACAAAGCCACTTCTAGCAACCCACTCTAGACATATAAACACGTTCAACCCCCTTCTCACTATCCTCACCTGGTTAGGAACAGTTATAATTGAGCATTCCCAATATCCATTTCCTAAGAATATTGGAAGCCTCACAAATCTCTGCAAATAGGCTCTCAAGCTGTTGAAGTCGGACTCAACCTCCTATTTAAACACCACACAGAACGAAGAAGAGCAGTATAAAGATATAAATGGCAATAAAGATCCAAAAAAATAATATCTAGAAATTAAATGTACATGCCTCGTCACTGCCTTCCGCTCATGTCCCAAATCAATATCACCATTGGTATTCATTTCCATTTTCTGTAGAATAAAGTTTAGGGTTACACAGTCCACAGTCCACAGCTCCATATTTTATAAGTCCCATTCCATACACTAGAATTTAATCAAACATAATTAGGCCAAGAATTTTAAAACCCCTCATGCTCTAAATCAATCAAATTATATAAATGCAGTGTGTAGAATTCAACTGCAATTGATTTCTCAGTCTCCGGTTTTAGGACATTAGAATAACTGTCGAGAAGAATATGAGCAATGACATTAATATCATATGATTGATTATTATTAATCAAATGCCCAACATTTTTACAAGGTATATCAAAATAATACTTGTAATAGAAAATAAAATGAGTGAACAACTAAACTATTAGTTACACAGATCTAAGCATAAAATATTGTTCAATCGAAACAAACCTTTCTTCTTGAGACATGCCAAAGTGGATGCAGATCGATGGAAACCTTTCTTCTTAACATTCTTTCTGTTCTCTCTAATTCAAAGGAGGAACATAACCCCTAAACAGTTGATGTCAGTCCTGTCATATACTTGAGAGTTCCAATTCCTGTGATCAAGTTTCAATCCAATCATGTCAATACTCAAAAGATCAATAACTACTATTACATCACAAACTTTTTTCCCTACGCTTTTATTCTTGGTTATTTATTGTTCCCTTCAAAAAAGGAAAAGAAGAGGCAAAAGGCATCCTTAAAAATCAAATGAACTCTTAATATGTTGCACCCGCATGAGCAGAATAATGTAAAAATGAATAAACAAGTTTTGTCAGATAATTATATGACCAGAACTGAAAAAGTAACACAACATTCTTTCAATAAACTGTACACTCCACATGGAAGCTCTTCCCAAAAAATTAGTTCATTGATTTCGCTTTTGTCTCCTAATTCTGCAAGTAGATAAAGCCATAAAGGAACAACTCTTAGAAATTTCTTTGCACATACGGAATGAAGGACCAAGTACTGAGCATGATTCAATATACAGATATATATATATATATATATATATATATATATATATAAAATAAAAGACGATTGTGAAAGGAAAATATAAGAAACTAATATAGCATATTAGCAAGTAATATGTTGACAGGAAATTGTCAGCATCAATTCAAGACCCTACATCATATCACAATTAACAAATTAGATGTGAGAAGAATATGAAAGTAAGGAGGGGGGAAACATAATAAATGAAAGAAAACATAGTTGCAAAAAAATTTCAAGCACGAAAATGACATGATTGTGCTCAATTTATTTTGGCCACTTACATATGCCCCCAAATATGAGATTACTAGGTCACAACTCTTTACTAGCAGTACATAATTTTTTGTTTTTTCCAACATAAATAAAAGTGCTGAAACTAAATTTGCTAAACAATACTTGATTCTGCTTATTTATTAATCATCTCTTCTGTCATCAATGGAACGCACAAAAACTTAATGTAAAAGAACAGATGGGTAAGGCTCTACAGAGCATAGTAGCATACAAACCAGAACTGCTGGAAATGGATGAAATTGGGGATACAGAAGATAATAGCAGCCTAGAGTCTCTCTAACTTGGCCAGTGAACAAGCAGGCTCCGCCTTCCAAATGCATCTTTCTCAAACCAAATGGTCTTCGAACTTTCATGTGCACTCTCTCATGTGCTTTTTGTTGTCCCTAAGGCATTTCAAAACATCTGACAAAATACCCTGCTGCTGTAACATACTAGAAGAGTTTTAACTTTCAAGTATCAAGTATAGTGCGATTGTGAGGGATTGGCTATTTACAGGTTTCCAGCAATTGTCATATGTAATACATACAGCCCTGCTATTGATATCAAGCATAAATTCATTAATTAGCCACCATTTACACAATGATACACCAAAGCCCAACTAGAATACAATTAATCTGTCCAAATAGCTGTAAGAGAGGCTAAATAGCTGTATGAAAGAAAAAGGAGCCCTCCCTATCCCTTCACCCCAGAAAAAAAATAAAAAGCACTTGTTCCTAAATGCCAGCATTTCAATGTACATAATCCCACCAATCCTGGAGATGTTGATGTGAAAATTAGGTACAACAATGAAGATTACTAATAGTAAAAAAAAGAACTGCAGCTATCATACATATGAAAGTTGAAAACATGGCAGATATGAACAATTGCAAAAAATTGCTATTATCAAAAACATGGCACATATGAACAATTGCAAAACATGGTAGATAGGTCCCTATGCTATTATCAAAAACAAAAAATCAACACATTCAAAGCTGCTTTAATCTTTAAAAAGTCCTTCCCTAACTGTTATGAACAATTGCAAAAAAAACAAATGCTAAAATTTGATCAATAAATACGCATTTGCCGGAAAGTGTCATTGATGATACCTGAAAGTCCAAAGTAATTTGAAGTTTTGGGTTCTCAAAATAATACTTTTTGAATCGATCTTCAAACCCTAGGGTTTGGTGTATATGATAAGCTCTATATAATGGAGTCAAATGAAATTCATTGGCAATTCCTACGAATCCTTCATCATCTTCTTCTTCTAAAGCATAAATACAGTTTCGTCTTCTGCTTCATACACATTTCCTCTTCTCTCTGCCGCGACGCCGAGGCTTGTCCGATCGCTAGTCTCCAAACTCTTTGTTGATTCATCGCTTGATGTGCGACCGGATTGCCGGGATCTGCTTCTCGAGCATCCATTGAAGCGTGGATGACGACGTTCTGTTGAAAAAATCAGTCTCTATCGATTCCAGACACTTTAAGGCTGTGAAGAAGTTGTTTTGCAAGATATGAAGATTTGCTCTAGAGCAAAGCTCCATTAATTGAACACAGATTCAGGAAATCTTCAAACCCTAGGGCTTGAAGATCTGACAGAGTTATGTTTAGGCATTTGTTTCGAGCTTCGACGAAGGAATCGAGAGAGGTTAACAGCCAGAGTTATATTTGTCTTTTAATTTTAAGTTTTGACTTCAACCCGGTTTTTTACTAGCTACGTGTTTTTTAAATAGACAACGTTTTTTTTACTAGCTACGTGTTTTTTAAATAGACAACGTTTTTTTAAAAAAAACGTTATCTAGTTAAAATAAAAAAAATGATTTTTTAAATAGATAACGTTTTTGCATATATATCTATAACGTTTTGTTTAAAAATGCTGCAAAAAAAAATATCATAACGTTTTTATAAAAAATATTGTGGTTTAAGTGTTGTCTATTATGTACTTTGTACTAGTGTGAGTCTCAGCGATAAAATATATATTATACACTTTTAATTCGTAAAAGATAGTAGATATCACGCCTACTTACTTGACTCTTCTAAAATACTGAGTTGTATGTCTTTGGCCGTAAATAGCAGAAGATGAATTGTTAATGAATATCTTTGGTAGTGCAGATGCAAAGATAATTTATTAGTATGATTATGAAGCGAGGAATTGTGATTTGGTATAACCATGATTTTTGATGTTTCGGATGAAGATAGGTGAGGAAAATTATCTTCGTCCCCAAAAGTGCGAAGAGGAATTTAGAATCACAATTATGATTATGAATTATTCATATGATTGTGAGCGAGGAATTATTGATTGATGTTACCTAATAAAACATTATTTGTGGACTTTTAACATGGAGAAGATAAAAGACACGATGGTCTATTCGACTCTTCTAATGGATTGCTTCGTTCATTACTGCGCATTTATGGTTGAAAAGTTTTATCATTTACTATATGTTCTAAATCTACGATTTATTATCGATGAAGGCTATTGATAATTTAATTATCTTTAGTCATGATATTCTTTCTTGAAATAGTTGTGGTCACCCTTTTGCTTCAAAATTCCTTTCGTAATAATAGAATTATTCTTAGAATTGAAGCGGGGATAACGAGGGAATATAACGGTGGTCTATAGTTTGTTGAGGTTCTTCCTAAATAGTATGAAAATAATTTTATCGAGAACTTTAGATAAGTGTGTCGATATTGTATCGTCATTTGATATTTAATTTTGGTGAACCGAATAGGGTGATGTGAACCTAACTTTGGAAGGTTGTTTTGCTTAACTATCATACAAGATGTCTAATGACATACAACCTCGTGTTATCATAAGACGGGGTTGTCTTGTCATCCACTTCTTTGAGTATATCTACGAGCACTACCTATATGATCTTGGAGTTTGGTTGAAATATAATTTTCAATTGCGCATGACGGGAGATAGTTATATGTCGAGAGAAGACTCACCATTGGAAAGAAACATGATAGTAATCTTCTCGCTTTTTCTTTGGAATTCTATTAGAATTGACCAAGGATAATTCTATGGACATGTGATATCTATCATAACCTGTACGCGTACGGCCTCCCGTATGCGAAGATTTCCTTGAGCACTTCCCAAAGATTTTAATTTCTAAAACAATTTTTTGATTGTATTTTTATGTAAAGTACCTTTGTAAGGTTATTGGTCGAGGCACCATGAGAGTTACATACATTTGTATTAAAACTCATAGTTTAACTGTAATAATCGATTCTCATTTACGACAGGTTGTATAAATGAAGTTTGTATTTGATTTTTATAGTATGATATCCGTGACTCGAGAATGGGTCATGTGGACCTATTTTGGGCGTCCACAAATGGTATCGAGCTTAGGGATATGGTCATCATGGAGATAGAGTCTAGAAATAGGAGGGAAAGACGAGGTAATATAATTTGCTAGTGTGTGACTTACCTAAGTTGAAATTGTTTACTTGATAAGTTGACAAAATTGTGGTATGTCAATTAACCTTTGTTTTGAAGATATATTCTAGAATGATATCTGAAATTGTAACGACCCCAAAATTCATACAATATAATTCTCAACTTCGGTCGTTAATAACACATCTACCTTCTAATTTTACATCATTATTCGATGTTAAACTTTATAAAATGCTGAATAATTTAAATTTTTATGTCTTTCTACTTTAATTCCCTGAATCAAAACCTTTATCATCTACATATCTTTGAATCAATCTTATTTTATGATTCACTTTATCACTGTTATTATATAAAATTTTACATTTCAATCCGATAACCTTTAAATATTAGATAACTCTAACTTTATCTTTACAACTCAACATAAAACTATACATCATAAAATATTTAGTACATCTCATTAATCTTAATCATGGTATAAAGAAATAACAACTTTAACTAAAATATTAATCTTCGTGTATTATTTCTGATCCACGTCATTCAAGTAGCACATAGTGTTACCTTCAATCCTTAACCTGCAAAAATGGTTATTTGCAAGGTTGAGCTCGACAGCCCAGCAAAATCTAACAGTTTTCATGCATCACATAGCACATAATAATAATACGCTCAACATATATCTCATAAATATTGGACTAACATAACATACATGTTACAATTCATATAACAAGTATAAAGATTGAGTTCCTTACTCAATCAGCATGCTTTACTCAATCAACGTAGTCATAAGTTGACTTTAACATTTCATACATTCAACATATATATAACACATCATTCTCTTTGCAATAAAGATTTAAAACAATCAAATTCACATAGCAAATAGGAACTGAAAGACTTGCCTTTACCAACGTTTTACCAACATGCTAATACTTCACGTCCTTGCACAACCTACACTGTATGTGAGATTGATAATAAACAAAATCAATACTCGATCTCATGGTCAAATATATTCTAAGACCTTACTTTATCTTATTATCCTTTATAATGTCTTTATAGACATTTAACTGTGTTTTATATGCAACTCGGTTTTATTTTCATTTTCATCACCACACATGCTAGACTATCGCACTTGTAGTTTAATGTGCGTATATCACACCATTTTATTATACCAATTTGGTTTCAAAAATGCATATTCAACACATTGTTTACATGCTTAATTTTACTTCAAAAATCAAAAATCGGCCTTTTCGATTTCTTTCCATTATTATTCTTGTATTATCATCTTTTTATACTCAAATGCACATAACATCCAATATTAGCCATTAGTTAGACACTTTGTATACCAAAGTTTAGAAACACTATTATTCTTAGGCATTTTATCGAGCACGTTATGTGCATACATTAACTTATCTCAACTCTTGATCTTAAATGGTTAATTATGCATAAAATGTGATAACACATATTTATACTCATTACATATGTCAAAACACATTGTTAATCATCAAAATATATCATCACCCAAAATCTTAATTCAAACAGAATTAAAAAACTCATCTTCATAATTTCTTTAACAAAACGTTGTTTTCGTTTTTAATGTAACTCCTTTGTTATATTTCCATTTTTGTTCCTTTTTATATAGAATTAACCCTTACTCAGTGTACTACAACCTCATCTAGGCCTTAAAGTCAGACCCTTTTCCATCTAAAACAGATTCTGCAATTCATCAACTACTCTAGAAAATTTTATTTTCTGGACAGCCTTACTAAACAATTTATTTTAGACATGATCCGGTCCATAAAATGGCTCAATCTCGCGAGTCTAGCTAGTAAACTTCCATATCTACAACTTTCCTGTTTAAAGTTTCTTCATATTCAAAACACACGAATTTATATGAATTTTTTAAAGTCAGAAACCGTAACAGTTTTGATTTTTTTTGGGCAGATTGTTTTCCCTTCGAACCATCCTTACTAAAACAGACACTGCAAGAAATCTACAAGGAGTTTTCATGTGATTTCACTTTCAGAATATAGCTTACTTCCATAGCTTCGATTTGATATAAGGCTCACTTTCTAACTCATTATACCCAAAGAGATATGAATTTCACAAGATCTATCCATAATTACTCAAAACCTACGAATTTTGTTCTTCAAATTTTCTTTCCATTTTATTTTCTTTCTTGAATCCTCCTGTTTGATTCTTGATAATCCAAGATTAAACCAATACAAACAAGATTAAGCATGATCTACTACCGTAGAACATAAATCTACCAAAAAAAAAATTAAAGATTAAACAAGGGTTTAGAAGTTACCTTCTTCTAGCTCCTCTCAATTCCTCTATTTCTTTCTATCTCTCTCAATTTCTCAATTTCTCTATTTCTCTCTTCCACCAAGACTCTTGCTCTAAAAAAACTCTAGGATTTCTTCTTGTGTAACTCCTCATTTGGGTAATAGTTATGTTAATAATTAATATAATAGTAACCCCCACTAATAACATAAGGCTTATGTTACAAACTCTTACACGCATGACCAATATCACATTAAGCCATCTTAGTAGCATAACCTCCTTTTTTCATCATTAGTTAAGCAACATAATGGTTAGGCTATTCATTATATAATATTATTACTTTACTATGACATATAACATATTTCTAATGTCACACTTAAATAATTTAATGTTATTTTATTAGTAAAATCAATTAAACTTTAATAATAAAATGCACATCAATTATAAAATTATCTATCAAATTATAACGCTTAATTAAATTAAGCCATAACAACCAACATCAAATATTTATTATTCAATAAATAAATCAACTAAAATATTTATCTAACTTAAATAAATATTTTAATTAATTATAAAAATCACAATCGTTACATTTTTCCCTCCTTATTAGGATTCCGTCCTCGGAATCACCGAAATCTCCCTTACCTAGTTTTCATCTCGTCTCTTTTAGAAGTCTATTGTAGAACAACTTCAACGCATTACCTTAACATAACTTCTATATTTTCCGTTCCTCTCAACAATTCTTGAAAGTTTTTATTTCATAAAATTTACTTAGACTTAACTAAATTCTAAGTATTATACATTCTTTAACCCATCCATTATCTTTTATTCAACTTATAAACACTCGGGATATCACAGAAATACAGGAGATGAGCAACGGAAAAATCATGATACAGAGGAAATAACCGGGAAGGTACAATCTGAAAAGGAAGCAAGGTATTCTCATCTCTTCGAATTACCAGGTACGTAAATTTCGAGGGCGAAATTTCATAAGGAGGGGAGATTGTGAGACCCCGAATTTTATGAAATGAAAGTATTCAATTTTCTTATAATTATTCTATTTAGTAAATGGTTAAATTGATAAAAGGTTAAAGTTAAGGGTGATATGTGAACATTTTGCAAAGTATGCAAGTTGTTATAAAATATTCATTTGGTCAGGGAATATTCTTTTTATCGGGAATATCCTTGCGACGACACAATCATTGGTGGATCCCACAATGGAAGTATTGTCGTAGTTAGAAAATGATAGAATTATCATTTTATAAAAATAACGGCGAAAGTGTTACCGTTAAAACTGTTGAACTACTCGGTAGTAAAAGTACAGTAATATGCGTGGTTGCATAGTAGCACACATTATTGATTATTGATGCTTACGTAAGAAGTCACTCAGTTATACTCAATTATTTCTACAGTAATTGCTGCATCATATCTCTCATATTATTTGTGACGCCCCCAAAACAGGTATACATCACCCATCTTGGGTCGCCAGAAATATGGTACAAAATTCAAATACAACTTAATTATACAACTGTCGTGTAAAATACGATAAAACATAGCTGAGATTTTAAACAAGAATATTATCATCTAGACAATATCCACACTCAATGGTGTCCTCATTATAATTATTATCACATTATTCCGTAGAATAGTGAGGACTACTAAAGCCATTTATCTTGGACCATCACTCCATTCCCCGACTCGTCCCAGCTATATTCTCATTTTCTGAAGAGAACAATGAAAGAAAAGGGTGAGCTCAACTAGCTCAGTAAGAAATATTATGACTAAGATAATGCAGAATAAATTATCCTTAGCCTTCAACAAAGATAATAACCGATAGAATACAATAGACAACAAGTTTTAGATCAACAATCTGCGGTGAATAAGCAATCCATTAGAAGAGTCAAGTAGAGCATAAAATCTACTATCTTCTATGATTTAAAAGTTTTTCATCAACTTTATCACGAGAGACTCGACAATAAATAAAATCGAATCATCCATGCATCACGGCCAAGGATATTCATGTAATCATCAATGGTCATGATCATACCGAAAAATCCTTGGTCATAATCATACCAACAACTGTCCATCAATGAAATACAGGCCAATGAGGACTTTCACCACATCATTCGTCACATTATGGTCATGATTATACCAAATAATCCCTGGTCATAATCATACCAAGTTCATCTATGCACGTAAGCCAAAGATGACTTTCATCACAATATAAACATGAGGATGATGACAACGACATAATAATTCAATAAAACTTGTTCAAGGATAAATTTTAAAGATTTATAATTTAATTTATCTAGAAATCAATGAGGATAAATTTTAAAGATTTTAAACAAGATTCGATGATGTGAATTATTAAGCTGAGTCTCGGCGATAAAATATTGATTATACACTTTTAATTCATAAAAGATAGTAGATATCATGCTCTACTTAACTTTTCTAAAATACAGTTGTATGTCTTTGGCATGTAGTGCAAAGATGAATTGTTAATGAATATCTTTGGCCATAGTGCAAAGATGAATTTATTAGTATGATTATAAGCAGGAATTGTGATTTGGTATAACCATGATTTTTGATGTTTCAGATGAAGATAGGTGAGGAAAATTATCTTCGTCCTAGGTGCGAAGAGGAATTTAGAATCACAATTATGATTATGAGTTATTCATATGATTGTGGACAGGAATTATTGATTGATGTTACAGGAATAAAACATTATTGGTGGACTTTTAACATGGAGAAGATAAAAGACCTGATGGTCTATTTGACTCTTCTAATGGATTGCTCGTTCCGCTGCAACTATGGTTGACAAGATTTATCATCTACCATGTGTTCTAAATCTCTGATTTATTACTGATGAAGGCTATTGATAATTTAATTATCTTTAGTCATGATATTCTTTCTTCGAGCTAGTTGTGCTCACCCTTTTCTTCAAAATTCCTTTCGTAATAAGAGTGTTCTTACGTTGAAGCGGGGATAACGAGGGAATATAACTATGGTCTATAGTCATGTTGAGGTTCTTCCTAAATATTATGAAAATAATTTTATTGAGAACTTTAGATAAGTGTGTCGTATTGTATACGCTATTTGATATTTAATTTTGGTGAACCGAATAGGGTGAGGTGAACCCAACTTTGAAGGTTGTTTTGCCACTATCATACAAGATGTCTAATGACATACAACCTCGTGTTATCATAAGATGTGGTTGTGCACATCCACTTGCTTTGAGTATATCTACGAGCACTACCTATATGATCTTGGAGTTTGGTTGAAATATAATTTTCAATTGCGAGCATGGTGGAGATAGTTATATGTCAAGAGAAGACTCACCATTGGAAAGAACATGATAGTAATCTTCTCGTTTTTCTTTGGGGTCTATTGGGTCAACCAAGGATAATTCTATGGACATGTGATATCTATCATAACCTAGACGCATGGCCTCCAATGTACTAAGATTTCCTTGAGCACTTCCCAAAGATTTTAATTTCTAAAACAATTTTTGACTGTACTTTTATGTAAAGTACCTTTGTAAGGTTGTAGTCGAGGCACCATGAGAGTTACATACATTTGTATTAAAACTCATAGTTTAACTCGTGGTCGATTCTACATTTACAAACTTGTATAAATGAAGTTTGTATTTGATTTTTATAGTATGATATCTGGTGACTCAGAATGGGTCGTGGATCTATTTTGGAGGCGTCACAAATGGTATCAGAGCTTAGGGATATGGTCGCTGGCGGAGATAGGAGTCTAGAAATAGGAGGGGAAAGACGAGTAATATAATTTGCTAGTGTGTGACTTACCTAAGCTGAAATTGTTTACTTGATAAGTTAACAAAATTGTGGTATGTCAATTAACCTTTGTTTTGAAGATATATTCTAGAATGATATCTGAAATTGTAACGACCCCAAAATTCATACAATATAATTCTCAACTTCGGTCGTTAATAACACATCTACCTTCTAATTTTACATCATTATTCGATGTTAAACTTTATAAAATGCGGAATAATTTAAATTTTTATGTCTTTCTACTTTAATTCCCTGAATCAAAACCTTTATCATCTACATATCTTTGAATCAATCTTATTTTATGATTCACTTTATCACCAAGTATTATATAAAATTTTACATTTCAACCAGATAACCTTTAAATATTAGATAACTCTAACTTTATCTTTACAACTCAACATAAAACTATACATCATAAAATATTTAGTACATCTCATTAATCTTAATCATGATATAAAGAAATAACAACTTTAACTAAAATATTAATCTTCGTGTATTATTTCTGATCCACGTCATTCAAGTAGCACATAGTGTTACCTTCAATCCTTAACCTGCAAAAATGGTTATTTGCAAGGTTGAGCTCGACAGCCCAGCAAAATCTAACAGTTTTCATGCATCACATAGCACATAATAATATGCTCAACATATATCTCATAAATATTGGACTAACATAACATACATGTTACAATTCATATAACAAGTATAAAGATTGAGTTCCTTACTCAATCAGCATGCTTTACTCAATCAACGTAGTCATAAGTTGACTTTAACATTTCATACATTCAACATATATATAACACATCATTCTCTTTGCAATAAAGATTTAAAACAATCAAATTCACATAGCAAATAGGAACTGAAAGACTTGCCTTTACCAACGTTTTACCAACATGCTAATACTTCACATCCTTGCACAACCTACACTGTATGTGAGATTGATAATAAACAAAATCAATACTCGATCTCATGGTCAAATATATTCTAAGACCTTACTTTATCTTATTATCCTTTATAATGTCTTTATAGACATTTAACTGTGTTTTATATGCAACTCGGTTTTATTTTCATTTTCATCACCACACATGCTAGACTATCGCACTTGTAGTTTAATGTGCGTATATCACACCATTTTATTATACCAATTTGGTTTCAAAAATGCATATTCAACACATTGTTTACATGCTTAATTTTTCTTCAAAAATCAAAAATAGGCCTTTTCGATTTCTTTCCATTATTATTCTTGTATTATCATCTTTTTATACTCAAATGCACATAACATCCAATATTAGCCATTAGTTAGACACTTTGTATACCAAAGTTTAGAAACACTATTATTTTTAGGCATTTTATCGAGCACGTTATGTGCATACATTAACTTATCTCAACTCTTGATCTTAAATGGTTAATTATGCATAAAATGTGATAACACATATCTATACTCATTACATATGTCAAAACACATTGTTAATCATCAAAATATATCATCACCCAAAATCTTAATTCAAACAGAATTAAAAAACTCATCTTCATAATTTCTTTAACAAAACGTTGTTTTCGTTTTTAACGTAACTCCTTTGTTATATTTCCATTTTTGTTCCTTTTTATATAGAATTAACCCTTACTCAGTGTACTACAACCTCATCTAGGCTCGCCCTTTTGCTTCAAAATTTCTTTCAGGTAATAAGAGTGTTGACGGGTCGATCGGGGATAACAGGGGAATATAACGGTGGTCTATAGCTGTTGAGGTTCTTCCTAAATATAACAGGGGAATAATTTTATTGAGAACTTTAGATAAGTGTGTCGTATTGTATACGTCATTTGATATTTAATTTTGGTGAACCGAATAGGGTGAGGTGAACCTAACTTTGGAAGGTTGTTTTGCCACTATCATACAAGATGTCTAATGACATGCAACCTCGTGTTTTCATAAGACAGGGTTGTGCACATCCACTTGCTGAGTATATCTACGAGCACTACCTATATGATCTTGGAGTTTGGTTGAAATATAATTTTCAATTGCGCATAAATGGAGATAGTTATATGTCAAGAGAAGACTCACCATTGGAAAGAACATGATAGTAATCTTCTCGTTTTTCTTTAGGGTCTATTGGGTCAACCAAGGATAATTCTGTGGACATGTGATATCTATCATAACCTAGACGCATGGCCTCCCATGTACAAAGGTTTCCTTGAGCACTTCCCAAATATTTTAATTTCTAAAAATAGGTTTGATCGTATTTTTATGTAAAGTACCTTTGTAAGGTTGTGGTCGAGGCACCATGAGAGTTACATACATTTGTATTAAAACTCACAGTTTAACTGTGGTCGTATTCTACACGACAGTTCAACAATTGTATAAATAAAGTTTGTATTTGATTTTTACAGTATGATATCTGGCGACTCAGAATGGGTCGTGTGGACCTATTTTGGGGGCGTCACATCAATCATGTCACCATCAAAAATAGGTACCCATTACCTCGTATTGATGACCTGTTTGACCAGTTACAAGGCGCCAAATTCTTTTTAAAGATCGATCTTCGTTCCAGATATCATCAGTTAAAGATTAAAACCAATGACATCCCAAAGACTGCTTTCAAAACTCGGTACGGGCATTAAGAATTCCTAGTCATGTCTTTTGGATTGACTAATGCTCCTGCTACCTTCATGGATATGATGAACCGAGTATTCAAGAAATATTTGGATCACTTTGTGGTCGTCTTTATTGATGACATCCTTATTTACTCCAAAATCCGTGAAGATCATGAGCAAAACTTGAGGCCGATACTCCAAAAACTTCGTGAAAACAAGTTATATGCCAAGTTGAAGAAATGCGAGTTCTGGCTTGAGGAAGTAAAATTCCTTGGGCACGTAATATCAAATCATGGAATATCTGTTGACCTGGTAAAGATTGAAGCAATTTAAAGCTGGGTACAACCTAAGTCAGTGACTGAAGTACATAGCTTTCTCGGCTTAGCTGGTTATTATCGGAGATTCGTAGAAGGGTTTTCTCGAATCACTACTCTATTAACTCAGCTGACTCGGAAAGATACAAAATTCAGTTAGAGCGAGGATTGTGTGAAGAGTTTTTAAGAACTCAAGAGGAGACTCATTTCAGCACCTGTTCTGACAATACCATCTGGTTCGGAGGGATTTGTCATCTACAGTGATGCTTCAGGTAAAGGTTTAGGATGTGTTCTCATGCAACATGGGAAAGTCATAGCCTATGCCTCACGACAACTCAAAGAATATGAGAGGAATTATCCTACTCATGATCTAGAGTTGGCAGCTGTCATTTTTGAGCTTAAGATTTGGAGGCATTACCTGTATGGAGAGAAGATGAGCATCTATACGGATCATAAAAGCCTCAAATATTTCTTCACTAAAAAGGAACTCAACATGCGGCAACCACGATGGCTTGAGCTGTTGAAAGATTATGATCATACCATTCAATACCATCCTAGAAAAGCGAACGTAGTAGATGACGCATTGAGTAGAAGATCATATGCGGGTACGAGTGCGATATTGTCAACGCAAAGACCCATTTTGTATGACTTACAAAGGATGGAGATAGAGTTAAAGACTCCAGGGACCCATATGATGATGGCGAATATACAAGTAGAACCGACTTTAATCGATAAAGTTAAAGCTGCTCAAGCTGCAGACCTGGAGTTGATGCGTATGAGGAAGAAAGTGCAAGAAGGTGCTATTCCGGAAGCAAGAATCGATGAAGAAGGAATACTTCGACTCAACTCCAGACTTGGTGTTCCCAACGATTCTGACTTGAAGTATAAAATCATGATGGAAGCGCACAACACACCATTTGCAATCTATCCTGGGAGTACCAAAATGTATCGTGATCTTCGACATATATTTTGGTAGAGCAATATGAAGAGAGAAATAGCGAGGTTTATCTCAAGGAGTCTAACTTGTCAACGAGTCAAGGCAGAGCATCAAGTGCCAAAAGGTCCATTGCTACCACTTGAAATTCTAGAATGGAAGTGGGAGCACATTACCATGGATTTTGTTACTGGTCTTCCCAAGGTTTCTCAAGGCATAGATGCAATTTGGGTTATTGTTGATAGATTGACCAAGTCTGCTCATTTCTTACCGATACAAAAAACTTATACACTTGAACGTCTTGCTCGTATGTACATAAATGAGATTTTAAGATTGCATGGTATGCCAGTATCCATAGTTTTTGATCGAGACCCAAGATTCACTTCAAGATTTTGGGTTAGTTTGCAAAAAGCTATGGGCACAGATTTATAATTCAGTTCAGCATATCATACTCAAACGGACGGGCTGTCGGAGAGGACTATTCAAACTCTTGAGAATCTATTAAGACTCTATGTCCTTGACTTCAAATGAAGTTGGGACAAGTTCTTACCATTGGTGGAGTTTTCCTACAACAACAATTATCAAGAAAGTATTGGCATGGCTCCATTTGAGACGTTGTATGGAAGAAAGTGTCGTTCTGCAGTATGCTGAGATGAGGTGGGTGAAGGAACGTTGTTGGGACCGGAGTTGGTACATATGACTACGGAAAAGATTAAAACGATCCGACAACGTATAAAAACCTCACAAGATCGACAAAAGAGTTATGCGTTGTTACGTGTTGCTCTATGAAAAGGAGTTATGAGATTTGGAAAGAGAGGAAAGCTCAATCCTCGATTCATTGGCCCATTTATAATCCTCGATCGAGTAGGAATCGTGCTCTATAGACTCGCCTTACCGCTAAGTACGTGTCTCGTGTTCATAACGCTTTTCACATATCTATGTTACGTAAATATGTGAAAGACCCGAACCACATTATTGAATTAGAACCGGACGAGATAGTAGAAGATTTAACGTATGAAGAGGTACCTGTTAAAATCTTGGATAAGAAGGATCATATTCTACGCTCCAAGGTTATACCTCAAGTCAAAGTTTTGTGGAGAAACCACTATGTGGAGGAAATGACCTGGGAGTTAAAATCTGAAATGAAATCAAGGTATCCTCACCTCTTTGACATATCGATCGCACTTAATTTTTTAGGACTAAATTTCATAAGAAGGGGAGGTTGTAAGACCCCAACTTTTTTGAATAAAGAATAATTTTTCTTGAAATATATTTTTGAATATTATGGTGTGGATATGATATAATATTATATTTGTTGTTAATATTTGTAAAATTTACAAAGTAAGCAAGTTGATAAAAAATATTCGTTGTGTTGGGGAATATTAGATTGGTCGGGGAATCTTCGTTTTAACATGGAATATTCGTACGACGTCACAATCATTGGTGGACCCCACAACTGATGTATTATCATAGTTAGAAAACGACAAAAATATCTTTTTATAAAAATAACAGCGAAAGTTTTACCGTTAAACTGTTGCACTACCCGGTGGTAAAAGTACAGTAATACACGTGGTTGCATAGTAGCACACGGTATTGATTATTGATGCTTACGTGAGAAGTCACTCAGTTATACTTAATTATTACTACAGTAATTGCTGCATAGTATCTCACGTTATTTGATTCAATTATTGTCATAGTATTAATATTTTATATTATTAAATCAATAATTGAGACGATAAAGTTACTCATATTATTATTTACAATATTGACAATGTCTAGAAAGTTCTGTCGAGGAGAGATTTGGTCACCTAATTGCACGCCAATAGGGAGAAATCCTTATCGAAAAGTCCCCTCTTTCCTGGGAATGATCTGGTTGTTAAATATTGTGAGTTATAATATTAATGATGAATAATTGTTAATAGATTAAAAATGTATTTATTAAAGATAAATAATTTATGGTAAATATTTATTTAATTTTTGATATAAATATAGGGATTGTTATGAGGCATTTGTTGTAAGTTTGACTTAGTATTCCATGCGAAGATTTACTAATTTTATGGACCGTCGATGATGGTTTTAATAGATAACCAATCTGGACCATTGATGGTGGTTTTAATAGTTAATCAATTTGGACCATTGATGGTGGTTGTAATAGTAAATCAATCTGGACCATTGATGGTAGTTTTAATAGTAAATCAATCTGGATCGTCAGTGGTGGTTTTAAAAGTAAATCAATCTGAATCGTCGGTTGTAGTTTTAATAGTAATCAATATGAATCGTCCGTTCTAATTATAAATCAATCTGGACCGTTCATGAATCAGTTACTATTTAGTCCATTCTCTTATAAATAGAAGCTTAATTCTTCTTTCATTCTCACCAATTCACCAAGATTCACAAGAGACACTATAGAGAGAGAAACTATAGAGAGAAAGAAGAAGAGTATTCTGCTACTTCACTATTGTAGTATCCAGCCTTCTACTAAGGTAAGGGGTATTATTTCTTTCGTATTCATAAAGAATACTATTTTTTGAATTCATCCTTTAATATGTCAGAATAACCTGTCTACGTGGATTACGCATCGTATTTACGTGAAAATCCATTCTAGCTTTATATGTTATTTCTTTTCATATTCTTAAATCTAAACTTACTATGGTAAGTATTGCTTCTATAATCCTTGATATTAGTGGAATATTCTTGAGTTTTGTGCTTCATCCAATATCATTTCATTGAAATATTGATCTGAACTTTCTTATTAAATATTAATATTTTCACCCGGGGTACTATTCACGGGTTATTATTCACCCGGTTACTATTCACTAGAATATTATTCACTCGGGTATTCGGGGCACTTTTTATGCTGAGGTACTATTCACGAGTTGCTATTCACGGGTTACTATTCACCTGGTTATTATTCACTTAAATATTATTCACTCAGGTATTCGGGACACTTTTCATGTCGGGGTACTATTCACGGGGTACTATTCCCAAAGTACTATTCACAGGGTACTATTGACGAGGTATTATTTATCGAAAAATTTATTTCTTTTCTGTCCAAATTATTTTTGATACATGGATATTATTCTTGAATTTTACTCCACAAAGCAGTATCATGTTGACAATTTGGACATTATTGAATTCTGGATAAATTAAATTATAAATCTTTAAAAATTTATCATTTGCTTTCTTTTAATTGAATTCTTATATCATTGTCACCATCCTCATGCTTATATTGTGATGAAAGTCATCTTTGGTTTACGTGCATAGATGAACTGTTGATTGGTATGATTATGACCAGGGATAATTCGGTATGATCATGACTATTGATGATTACACGGATATTCTTGGCCCGTAGTGTAAGAATAATTTGTGGACGTGATACTAATGAATATCCTTGGGCCGTAGTGTAGGGATGATTCGATGATGTGAATTATTTATTAAGCTGAGTCCCAGCGATAAAGTTAATGATAACTTTTTAAATCCTAGAAGATAGTAGATATCATGCTCTACTTGACTCTTCTAATGGATTGCTTGTTCCGCTGCAGTTAAACTTGTTGTCTATTATATTCTATCGATTTAACATTGTTGAAGACTAATGATAACTTATTCTGCATTATCTTAGTCATAATATTTCTTACTGGGCTAGTTGAGCTCACCCTTTTACTACCATTGTTCTCTTCAAAAAATGAGAATGTAGCCGAAACTAGTCGGGAAACGGAATGATGGTTCGAGATGGTGTTATAGTAGTCCTCACTATTCTATAAAATAGTGTGACAATAAATGTAATGAGGACTCCATTTGAGTTTGGATATTGTCTAGAAGACAATATTTGTGTAAAAACTCTCATCTCATGTTGTATAATTAAGTTTCTATTTGTATTCAGTACCATGTATTTGACGACCCAAGATGGGTGATGTATACCTATTTTAGGAGCGTCACAAGTATCATGTTGACAATTTAGACATTATTGAATTCTGGATAAATTAAATTATAAATCTTTAAAATTTATCTTTGCTCTCATTTAATTGAATTCTTATATCATTATCATCATCCTCATACTTATATTGTGATGAAAGTTTTCTTTGGCTCGTAGTGCATAGATGGATTGTTGATTTGTATGATTATGACCAAGAATTATTCGGTATAATCATGACCCGTAATGTTACAAATGATGTGGTAAAAGTCCTCATTTGCCCGTAGTGCATTGATGGACATTTGTTGGCATGATCATGACCATTGGTGATAACACGAATATCCTTGGCCCGTAGTGCATGAATAATTTACGGATGTGATACTAATGAATATCCTTGGCCCGTAGTGCATGTATAATTCAGTGATGTGGATTATTTATTGAGCTAAGTCTCAGCGATAAAATTGATGATAAACTTTTTAAATCATAGAAGATAGTAGATATCATGCTCTACTTGACTCTTCTAATGGATTGATTGTTCCGCTACAATTAAACTTGTTGTTTATTGTATTATATCAATTTAACACTGTTAAAGGCTAACAATAATTTATTATGCATTATCTTAGTTGTAACGCCCCCAAAACAGGTATACATCACCTATTCTGAGTCGCCAAATACATGGTACAGAATACAAATATAATCTTAAATATACAACATGAGCTGTGAGTTTTAATACAAATATTGTCTTCTAGACGATTTCAACTCAAAATAAGTCCTCAATACATTTATTATCACACTATTTCATAGAATAGTGAGGACTACTAATGCTATATATCTCGGACCGTCACTCCGTTCCCCGACTAGTCCCTGCTACGTTCTTATTTCCTGAAGAGAACAATGAAAGCAAAAGGGTGAGCTCAACTAGCCCAGTAAGAAATATTATGGCTAAGATAATGCATAATAAATTATCGTTAGCCTTCAACAGTGTTAAACTGATACAATATAACAAACATCAAGTTTAACTGCAGCGGAATAAGCAATCCATTAGAAGAGTCAAGTAGAGAATAAAATCTACAATCTTCTATGATTTAAAAGATTTTTCATCACTTTTATCGCTGAGACTTAGCTTATTAAATAAACCACGTCATCCCTGCACTACGGCCAAGGATATTCATTAGTATCACGACCACAAATTATCCATGCACTACGGGCCAAGGATATTCATGTTTTCATCAATGGTCATGATCATGCCAACAATTATTCATCAATGCACTACGGGCCAATGAGGACTTTTACCACATCATTTGTAACATTACGATCATGACTATACCGAATAATCCCTGGTCATAATCATACCAAGTCCATCTATGCACTACAGGCCACAGATGACTTTTAACATAATATAAACATGAGGATGATGACAATGACATAATAATAAAATAAGTTCAAGAATTAAATTTTAAAGATTTATAAGTTAATTTATCCTGAACTCAAAAACGTCCAAATTGTTAACATGATACTGCTTTGTGGAGTAAAATTCAAGAATGCTCAGAAGAATATTTCCATGAAAAGATACTGGATGAAGCGCAAATATCCAGGATATTCTACTAATTTCATAGAGTATAGAAGTCAAAACTTTAACCAACTGAGTATAATAGAATATATGAAACTGCAAATGGATTTTCACCCGCCATACGGTAATCCACGTAGACAGATCATTTCCACAATTTAATAAGGAATGAATACAAAGGATCCTTCACTATGCACGTGGTAATCCACATAGACAGGTTATTCCAACAGAATAATAAAGAATGGAATAACAGATGAATTCACCATACGTGCGATAGACCTCACGCATATGTTATTCCCAATAGAATAATAAAGAATGGAACCAGTCACGCGAAATCCGCATGCATGTGATATTCCAACGAGAATAATAAAGAATGGAATAACAACAGAATTCACCGTGCATGCGATAGACCGCACGCATGTGTTATTCCAACAAAATAATAAATAATGGAACCGAATGTCAATGCGTAATAATGCATGCATGTGATATTCCAAATGTAATAATAAATAATGGAACCAGTCACGCCGAATACGTATCTGTATGCGAATATTCAAAATGTAATAATAAAGAATGGAATAATGTAAGAATTTCACCATGTATGCGGTATTTGGATGTATGAAAAGTTATTCCAATGAATAATAAGGAATGGAACGGAACTGCGTGTATGCCACGCATGCGATGATATTCCAACAAAATAATAAAGAATAGAATAATAGAAGAATTTCACCATGTATGCGGTATTGTGATGTATGCGAGTTATTCCAATATAATAATAAGGAATGGAATAACAATAGCTCTCTTCATGAAAATTAAAGAAATAATACCCCTTACCTTAGAAAGAAACTGGATACTGGAGTAGAGAGGTAGCAAACTTCTCTTCTTCTTTCTCTCTATAATTTCTCTCTATAATAATTGATCTATAGCTTTAGTGAATTGGTGAGAAATGAAGGAAGAATGAGCTTCTATTTATAGAAAAATATAGTTTCGATAATTGCACGTTTTGGGGCTCAAAATATTACTGTATAATACCTCCAACTTTTCTTTTATTTTTAATTTAGTCCTGCAAGTATTATCAAACTTGCACCACCTCCCCTAATAGTAAATAATGTGAATCAATAGTACACACATGTGAACAAATAGTTATATAAGCATGTGAATTAATAGCAATTAATTCCTCATTTATCCGATTAATTATCCGATAACTTCCAGACATCAATTATTATCGAAATAAGTGTCGATTTTCATTAACACTAATAATTTCAACACAATGGAACTATCAATTTCATCTTTAATCAACACGAACTTATTCATCATTAATATTATAATTCACAATATTTAACAACCAGGTCGTTCCCAAGAAAGAGGGGGCTTTCCGATAAGGATTTCTCCTTATCGACACGCAATTAGATGACCAAACCTCTTATTGACAGAACTTCTAGACATTATAAATATTGCAATTTAATAATATGAATAACTTTGTTGTCTCAATTATTGATTTAATAATATATCATATTATACAGATGATAGTGTGACAATAATTGAATCAATAATATGAGAGATATGATGCAGCAATTATTGTAGCAATAATTGAGTATAATCGAGTGACTTCTCACGTAAACATCAATAACCAATCTTTGTGTACTCTTACGCAACCACGCCAGACATTCATTGTCTTTTACTACCGGGTAGTTCAACAGCTTTTAACGGTAATACTTTCATTGTTATTTTTATAAAAGATAATTACATTTGTTTTTAACTACGACAATACTTTTTTTGTGGGGTCCACCAATGATTGTGGCATCGTACGAATATTCCCCGACAACAAGAATATTATATAACAACTTGTATACTTTGTAAAATTTATAAATATTACCCACAACTATAACTGTAAGACCCCAACTTATTATTAATGAAATTTAATTTTCTCTATTTATTATTTTGAAATAGTAAGGGTTGATGTGATTAATGTGGATAGTTAGGGGTAAAATACGCAAATACTTCAAAATAAGCAAGTGGTTATAAAATATTCATTGTTGTTTGGAATATTCGTTTTGGTCGTGGAATATTAAATCGCTTGTCGAATAATATTCGCATTTGCCAGCGACCATGTGTGGGCCCCATAACGAAAAGCGATTGGATGAAGAAAATGACAAATATAAGTGGTTTAAAAATAACAGGCGTAGTTATTATCAAGTTAATCATCGTTAAAATACCATGTGGTTAAAACACAAGAAGCATTACCAGTATTGCACCAATTGTTGATTCTTACGTAAGAAGGCACTACTCAATAATGGTTACGAATTACCGCTCGAAGATTTTATTGAGTTAATAATTGTCTGCGTTGATATTTTATATTGTCATTGTTGTTCCAATAATTGTCATTACACAAGATTTTTCATTATCGAAGCAATAATTCATATTATCCTAATAATATTATTAGATAACATTATTGGCAATGTCTAGAAAGTTCGCCTAAGGAGAGGTTTGGTCACCTAATTGCGCCACCAGATGAAGAAGAAATTTTATTGAAAGCCCCTCTTCCTGAACCGCCTGCTCGTTTGTCGATATTGTGATTACAGAATGTTATTTGTGAATAATTAATTATTGATTCATATGATGAGGAAAATATTGATTTTATGTGGATATAGATGGAGAAAATTTTAATGTGACAATTGTTAAAATTGAAATTTTATCTTTTTCGATAAAATAATTCTTTTAAATATATTATTATATTTTAATAATATAATAATGGTGATATTTTTACAACGAATGTGGGATATATGAGTATACGAGGAGGAAGAGTATTTTTGTTGCAATAAATGTTTAAAACATGTTAAACATGTTAGTGGACCCCATTTATTGACTGAAATTTGATTATAGCCGTAAAATCCCGTTTGTGGATTTCAGTCAATTTCTGTTTGGAATTTGGAAAAACTTTCTTCTGCAAAGTTGTAGAGAATAGAATTTCCTATAAAAACTCGCGAGATTCGAATTTTCTGATAGAATGGCTATTTATTATGAATTATTGAAGTTCCAAGTCTCAAATAATTGATTTTGGAAGTTTAAAATATTTTAAATAATAAAAACGTTTTTGTTTGTTTTGTGGGCTACAACATGTGCATAATGAGCTGAGATCAGATCTAGGAAGGTGGGCGTAGAAATCTTAATATATATATATTAATATTATATTAAATTTTCTGCTTTGGTGTTTTAAGCATTTTCCTATAAATAGGGTGCTTAGGTTAGAATTGAAAATCACACCAGAAACTGAAGTTTTCTCTTTCTATATTATTGAGCGTATTCTTGTGAGTATTTTGAGTATACTTTGAGTATTGTTAGACGGTGCAAATTCCCTTCAGCACTATACCCGGTATTCCAGCTAGAAGTACTAATCTTTCGAGGTAAGGGATGTTAATTTCTTCTCAAATGATATTATTTCTTCAATATCATTATCTTTGAAATATTGGTTGGAACTTTTATCAAATTTGGAACTTTTTTCATGTCGGGTTACTATTCATGAGTTACTATTCATGGGTTACTATTCATGAGTTACTATTCACGAGTTACTATTCATGAGTTACTTATTCACGATTACTATTCACGAGTACTATTAAATGAAGCGTGAAGATGTTTTTTTGTGGAATTTCTATCTTTTGGTGTGGAGTTACTATTCACGTGATACTTATTATTCACGATATCTGACACTATTCAATGAAAAATGAAATTTTTATTTTTGTCCAAAATATCTATTCGGATACTAGCTTTTGATTGTATCCATGTTTTGATCATTCTTGAATTTTACACCACTATGATTATTTTTGAGATATTTTTTGAACATGGATAAAACAAAGTCACTAATCCTTAATCCTTAATCTTTGTCATTTTGTTCCAATCGGATTCGCTTTCTTTAAAATATTTTCATCATCCTCATCTTAAATGATGATATTATTGAATATCTTTGGCACATAGTGCAAAGATGAATGATTTCTGAAGAATATCTTTGGTAGTAGTGCAAAGATGAATGTGTGTTTAGATGAAATATGACCAATCGATGAATATCTTCGCCCACGTAGTGCAAAGATGAATATTTGATTCCGGATGTATATTGATTGATGTTACGAGGGATAAAAGATGAGCGATGAACTTTTAAATTCATACATGAAGATAGTAGTTTGCATTCTCTACTTAACTCTTCTAATGAATTATTATTTCCATTATTAATATTGATTTAAAATTTGTTGTCTATTGTATTCTATTAGATTTTTCCTCGTTGAAGACTAACGATAATTTGTTGTATATTATCTTAGTCATAATATTCTTTATTTGAAAGCTAGTTGAAATTCACCTTTTCCTTTTTTGTTCCATTTTTCTTCTCGTGAGGCGAGAATATAAATGCGAGTGCAGTTAGGGTATGGAATGAAGGTTTTAGAAAGAATTGTTTAGTAGTCCTCACCATTTTGTAAAATAATGTATCAATAAATGTGATGAGAATTTATTTGAGTATAGATATTGTCTAGAAGATAATATTTGTATTCAAACTCACAGTTTTACTGTTGTAATAATAAAGTTGTAGTTGTTTCTGTACCATGTATTGACAACTCAGAATAGGTGATGTATACCTATTTTGGGGGCGTCACAATAACATTATATCAAATCCACACCATAATATTCAAAAAAAAATTTCAAAAAATTTAAATCTTTATTCATAAAATTTGGGGTCTCGCATTAGTAATAATATTTTTTACTGGGCTAGTTGAGCTCACCCTTTTGCTTTCATTGTTCTCTTCAGGAAATGAGAACGTAGCCGGGACTAGTCGGGGAACGGAGTGATGGTCCGAGATGGTGGCTATAGTAGTCCTCACTATTCTATGAAATCGTGTGATAATAAATGTAACGAGGACTCTATTTGAGTTTGGATATTGTCTATAAGATAATATTCGTGTTAAAACTCTCAACTATATTTTTGTTATTTTTTATAAATTAAGTTTTTATTTGAATTTTGTACTGTGTATTTAGCGTCTTAAAATGGATGATGTATACCTATTTTGGGGGCGTCACAAAAAACTTTTATAATGTATAGCAGGACTCATAACCTATACATAACTGACCACATAAAAATAATAATTTTTAATGATACTCAAAAAAGAAATATTTCCACATTAAAATTTTATTGGACAATGTATTATGCGCAAAGCATCTTTTTCTTTATACTCTACGGTTCGTTTCGATTTCATTCATGTACAATTTTTTTCTCATAATAGTTATTACACTCTAAAATAGAGGAATAATTTAGTCATTTATTAAACTTAAATAATGTCGTGACTTTTTTTTAAAATATGGCAACATTTATTTTAATAATTTAAGTGGGCATTAATAAGGGAGAAATTGATCCTGTTCATCGTTTATAATATTTTGCATTGTCATTGGTGTTATAATTATTGAATCATTAGAAACAAAATAAATTGAAGTTCTATACTTGTTTTGTACAAATGCATATTTTCAAGGAATCTAAAATGGTGTGAGAATGTAAAAAATACTCCATTCGTTCTACAATAAACATTATAGTTTGACTTTCATTGTTAAATTGACCATTTTAAAATTAATAAATATTAAAAAAATCAAGATATATATATCGCCTAGAAATTATGATCATAATAAACTACGAAGAATGCACTACTAATATCAAGTTTCGAATTTAAAATTATATACATATATTTTTAATAATTTATTTTAAAATGGATAATTTATCCACTAAAGTCAAGCTAGGGCGTTTATTATGAGAATGAGAGTAATAATTAGCCTCATATATACGTTTATAAATATATTATTTAGAAAAAATTAAATAGAAATTTGAAACTTCACTTAATAATTAAAAAAGAAGTGATAAAAAGACTTGTTTATTTTTACTAAAATAAAAAACTTATCCATGATGACACTTATTTATATCTATTAAAAAGCTGCATCATCATTTTTGTTAAGAACTAGGGCTAAATTGTTCCTTTATCTTTGAGTACAAGGACTATTATATAAAAAATTGTACACGGATGAAATTGATAACCAACTGTAGAACACAATGACCAAAATTATTGTTTAACCATTCATTGATGATTGACCCTTTGTTCATCCTTTTTAGTTAGATCATGTATGGAAAATTATTATTTTAAAGCTCCCTTAATTAATCTTAACATGTTAACTTGTAAATTCTAGTGTGTAATACGAGTTTTAAAATATATTTAAATTCTGTATTTTTATTTTAAAAGGGGTTAATTGCATATCATATCCCGAATTATACACCATTTTATTATTTGCGCTCTAATGTTTAAACGTTCCCATTCTGCTATCCAAAGTACCATTTAGTAATCACGATGGACCCTATTCAGATTTTCGATCAATTTTTTTGCAAAAAAATTGACTACGTGCCATAATTTAATATTTAAATATTATTGACCTCATAAATACCGTACTTGACTTAATTAATTTAAAGAAATACATGTGTAATATTATATTAACAAAATAATGGGTAAAAATTTAAACAATTTTGACTCTTGGGGATTTCAGTTGATTCAATTCTGAAGCCCAACTTAAAAAAAGAATCAGAGCTATTTCTGACATTTGTTAGATTGTGTTTTTTTTTCCTTAAATTTTTCCCAAAATTTGAAAAAATCAATACTCGAAATTTAGTTCCCAATTCCAATTCTAAGGTTTATCGAATAGAGTTTCCATCGCACCCTTTTTAGTGCAGAGCTCTTGAGCTCTGCTTCAGCGTGGCCTTTGAGTGCTTACCCACAGTTCAAAACATGTCACATGGGGTTGAACCCCTAATTTCTAATGCTTTGATGGCCACGCTGAAGCGGCGGGGGTATTCCGAGCATCAGCAAGAGTCACTTCTGGAGGTTAAAGTTGAGCTTGAATAACTGATTATCTCAATTCTTGATGACCCAGGTGTGAGTAGAGTTATGCATGAAGCTAGTTTTTCAAGTCCTGCTGTAAGGCAACAATTGAGAAGACATTGAATTCCTCATCTGGGAATGTTAATCCGTCAACCACTGAAATTGGATTCCGGCCGAACCCAAACCCAACGTTGCTACCGCTGCAGATGCCTATTCCAAATTAAAATTTGTATTTGAATCCTCGGTTGTAATAGGGGAATTCAGCTCAGCCGAGAAATTAAAGAAATGACGATGTTAAAAAGGTAATTGACATTTTGCAACAGGGGAATTCATCTTTCTCTCTTTTTTTTCCTCTTTATTCCGATCGACAATTGCTAAACAAAACATATCTAGGCTTTTGGAATGAAGATGGTGAAGTTTTGAACATGGGTAGTCGAAGAAGGGGATTTCGGTGTTGGGTTTTTGGTTCTTCCTCTGCTCATGATAGTTTTTTTAGAGATAGAAAATGAAATGGGTTTAAGATTGGGCAAAATTTTGAAGATGATGAACGAATTGGAATTTTTAGTTTGAGATTTTCGAGTTTCATGAATGGTGGTTACAAGGAAGAGGATGAATGATATGGGTATTTTACATTTTGAAGTTTTTTGGTTAGTTCCATGGTAATGGGAAAGATGATGACGGGGGAGAAGAGGATAAAAAACAAAATTAGGTTTGTAAATTTATAATTTATTATATTAGTATATATAAATGTAATATTTAATCTAATTAATTAGGTTTACAAAGAGTTTATACAGTAAACTGTATAAAAATATGGTCAAATCCGTATTATACATAGACCATCGGAACACGTGGCAGTTACGACCACTTTTTTGGCCGAAAATTATAAAAGGGCCAGTTATGCTTACTTAACAGTACTTTGGATAGCGGGATGAGAGCATTTAAACATCAGAGTACGAATGGTAAAATGGTGCATACTTCGGGGTTTAATATATATGTGTTAACGCCAAGATCCGTCCACGCGCTCCAATCACCAAAGCTGTGACGCCCCCAAAATAGGTCCACACGACTCATTTTGAGTCGCCATATATCACTCTATAAAAATCAAATACAAACTTCATTTAAACAACTGTTGAACTGTTGTGCAGAGTACTGACAACAGATAAGTCGTGAGTTTTAATACAATATTGTCTCGTGAGCGATGATCCAAACTCAAATTGTTATAATGCCATATAAAATACAGCAACAAATATTTTAAGACCCCAAAGAAGAACGAAAAGATTACTATCATATTCATTCTAATGAGGTGCACTTTTGACGCTTTCAAAGTCGGGTTCTCATCACCCTATTGTTGTTCGCCAAAATCAATTATTAAGTGACGTATAAAATATGACACATACATCTTAGGTCCTCAATACAATTATCTATTGCATGTCAAGCCGTTTTATAATGTATTGAGAAACTTCGACAGTCTCGGACCATCACATTATTTTCTTGTTATCTCCGCTCGACCCAGCTACACTCTTATTACCTGAAAGGAATTGTGAAACAAAGGGTGAGCATAAATAGCCCAGTAAAGAATATCATGACTAAAGATAATTAAATTATCAATAGCCTTCGTCAATAATAAATCAGAGATTTAGAACATGTGGTAGATGATAAAACTTTTCAACCATAGTTAAATGAACGAGCAATCCATTAGAAGAGTCGAATAGACCATCGATCTATTATCTTCTCTATGTTAAAAGTCCACCAATAATGTTTTATCCCTATAACATCAATCAACAATTTACATCACAATCATATGAATAACTCATAATCATAATTGTGATTCTAAATTCTCTTCGCACCTGGAATGAAGATAATTTTCATCATCTATCTTCACCAAACATCAAAAATCATGGTTATACCAAATCACAATTCCCGCTTTCGTAATCATACTAATAAATTCATCTACTCACTACTACGGCCAAAGATATTCATTAATAATTCATCTTTGCACTCGGTGCCAAAGATATACAATCAGATTATAGAAGAGTCAGTAGAGCAGATGATATCTACTATCTTCTATTTAATTTAAAAGTGTATTATCAATATGTTATCGCCGAGACTCAACTTAATAAATAATCCACATCATCGAATCATCCCTGCACTACGGCCAAGGATATTCATGTAATCATCAATGGTCATGATTATACCGAATAATTCCTGGTTATAATCATACCAATAACGGTCCATCAATGCACTACGGGCCAATGAGGACTTTTACCACATCATCTATAACATTACGGGTCATGATTATACCGAATGATCCTTGGTCATAATTATACCAATACACAGTTCATCTATGCACATAAGCCAAATATACTCATCAATCAATATTTCATCTTTGCACGTAAGCCAAAGATATACAACTGTAAAACCAATAATTAACAGTCCATCTTTGCACGTAAGCCAAAGATATACAATTGTAAAACCAATGATTAACAGTCCATCTTTGCACATAAGCAAAAGATGACTTTCATCATAATATAAGCATGAGGATGATGACAATGATATAAGCATTAATCAAACGAAAATAAGGATAAATATTAAAGACTTTAAATTTATCCAAATATTATCAATCACTTAATAAACTCATAATCTAATATTATTAATATTATAACAATATTTTAATCAATTCTTAAACTTATAAATAATTTATTTCAATTGTTTACACTTTATCAAATAATGCATTTAATCATTCAAAAATGCCATACTCATAAGATTTCATCACCAATGATCAAATCCCTCATCAAAAATCTGCATATACCCTATATAAGATTCCCAAGCCATAAAATCCTATTTTCCAATTTTGTTACTTCACATAACATATTTAATTCATTTACTCATAATTAGTTCATTTTCATGAAAAATATCAAATCAATCCCAAAAATATTTCTTTTTTGGGATTTAGCAGAATATAGTCTCATATTGAACATATATTTTTCTCGGAATTTTTAAAATTCATATACTATTTTTCATATGACCAAAATTGCCGAATATTTAGACATTTATCATAAATTGTACTTTTGTCCAAAAATTCTGAAATTTACAGGGTATACTCCTGTTATATATATGTACTCCCAATAAAAATTTCACCAATTTTAGAGTTAACCGCAAGGAGTTATAAGGGTTTATTTTTAAAATAGTCTTTTCCCATAAAATTTATAACTCCTAATCTATTTATCCAAACATCACCATTTTTGGACACAATCTAGAAAACTCATCAAATTATTATTTTAAAATTTTCCAGAATTTTTGACGGTCAGAAAAATTACGAAACTGCAAATGGATTTTCGTCCGCCATGCGGTAATAGACAGATCATTTCCACAATTTAATAAGAAATAAATACGAAGGATCATTCACCCTACATGTGGTAATCCACATAGACATGTTATTCCAACAGAATAATAAAGAATGGAATAACAAAAGAATTCACCATGCATGCAATAGACCGCATGACATGTGTTATTCCCAAATGTAATAATAAAGAATGGAACTGTGTCAAATGCGTAATCCGCATGAACGAGATATTCCAACGAATAATAATAAAGAATGGAACCAGGTCATGCGTAATTATTAATTACATGCATACGATATTCCAATAGAATAATAATGAATGGAATAACAACAGAATTCACGAGCGTGCGATGAGATCATGCATGACAAGTTATTCTAACGAATAATAAAGAATGGAACCAGTCGTCACGTAATCTGCATGCATGCAGGATATTCCAATGAGAATATATGATGCCCCAAAATAGGTATACATCACCTATTCTCGAGTCGCCAAATACATGGTACGTAATACAAATACAATCTTTAATATACAACAGAGAGTCATGAGTTTTAATACAAATATTATCTTCTAGACAATATCCACTTTCGAATAAGTCCTCATTATATTTATTATCACACTATTTAATGTAATAGTGAGGACTACTAATACTATCATCCGGACCGTCACTTCGCTTCCGACTAGTCCCAGGCCACGTTCTCATTTCTTGAAGAGAACAAAGAAAGAAAGGGTGAGCTCAACTAGCCCAAAGAAGAAATATTATGACTAAGATAATGCGTAATAAATTATCATTAGTCTTCAACAATGTTAAACCGATAAAATATAATAGACATCAAGTTTAATCATAGCAATGAACAAGCAATCCATTAAAAGAGTCAAGTAGAGAATAAAATCTACTATCTTTTATGATTTAAAAGGTTTTTTTTTATCACTTTTATCGCTGGGACTCAGCTTAATAAATAAACCACATCATCCCTGCACTACGGCCAATGATATTAATTAGTATCACAACCACAAATTATCCATGCACTACGGGCTAAGGATATTCGTGTATTCATCAATGGTCATGATCATGCCAACAACTGTCCATCAATGCACTACGGGCCAATGAGGACTTTTACCACATCATTTGTAACATTACGGTTATGATTATAGCGAATAATCCCTGGTCATAATCATACCAAGTCCATCTATGCATTATAGGCCACAGATGACTTTCAACAAATATAAACATGAGGATGATGACAATGATATAAGAATTCAATAAAACAAGTTCAAGAATTAATTTATCTAGGAACTAATAACGTCCAAATTGTCAACATGATACTTCTTTGTAGATTAAAATTTAAGAATGCTCAGAAGAATATTTCCATGAAAGATACTGGATGAAGCGCAAATATGAGGGATATTCCACTAATTTCATGTAGTATAGAAGTCAAAACTTTAACCAACTGAGTATAATAAAGAATGGAATAACAAAAGAAATCACCATGCATGCGATTGCTTGACATGACAGTTATTCCAAAGCAGTAATAATAAATAACGAGAACCAGTGTCGGTGTAATCGCACCAACAGATATTCCAACGAATAATAATAAAGAATGGAATAACAACGAAAATCACCATGCATGCGGTTCTTCATGATGAGTTATTCCAATAATAATAAATAACGGAACTAGGTTCGCGCAAAAAACGCATGACGGGATATTCAAATAATAATAATAAAGATGTAACCGTGTCCGACGTAAAACGCATGCATGTGATATTCCAATGTAATAATAAAGAATGGAATAACAACAGAATTTCACCATGTATGCGGTATTGCATGATGATGTGTTATTCCAAAGAAATAATAAATAATGGAATAACAAAAGAATTTCACCAAGTATATGGTAGCAGCATATACACATTATTCCAATGTAATAATAAAAAGACCGGAATAATGTAAGTTCTCTTCATGGATATGAAAAAAAAAATTAATACCCTTACCTTATAAAGAAGAGTAATCTATGACGGTAGGGCGGGATATACTTGAAGAAACTTGCACTACGCTTCAAAGTTTTCTTAAACGCTAAAGAAAGACGCCAAGATTATAGAAGAAGAATTCTCTCTACAGTTTCTCTCTCTAGAGTTTCAGTGAATTCGTAAGAAATAATGAAAGAATGAACTTTTATTAATAGAAGAATGGACTGAATAGTAACCAATCTATGAACGATCCAGATTGATTTACTTTTAAACGGACGATCCAGATTGGTTTACAATAAAATATAATATATTCTATTTATAATCTAATAAAATGAATAACTTTATAAAAGTATTCTGTTTTATATAAAAACATTTTACTATGAAAACACTATGCATAATAAAATATAATATATATATTAATTATTATCTAAAAAAATGATAACTTTATAAAAGTATTACATTTTTTATAAAAAAGATTTTACTATTAGCCTAATAAAATGAATAACTTTATAAAAGTATTCTGCTTTTATATAAAAAGCTTTTCATTTTATTACATTAATAATACTAATAAAATAAAACTTCATCATCATTATCATAATTCACACTATTAATAGACCAGTGTCGCTCCTGTGAAAGAGGGGCTTTCCAATAAGGATTTCTCCTTATCATGCGCAATTAGGTGACCAAACCTCTCCTCGTGTAACTTCTAGACATCGTTAATAATGCAAATAATAATATTAACAACTTTGTTATCTCAATTATTGATTTAATAATATATAAAATATTGACAATAATTGAATCAAATAACGTGAGATACTATGCAGCAATTACTCAAGCAATAATTGAACAAAACTGAGTGACTTCTCATAAAGCATCAATAATCAATACCGCATGCTACTATGCAACCACGCCAGATTCTCGCATTTTTTTAACACCGGGTGTTTCAACAGCTTAACGGTAAAACTTTCGCCGTTATTTTCATAAAATATTTTTTATCATTTTCAATCCGAATAATAATTCCGCTGTGGGGTCCACTAATGATTGTGTTGTCAGTAGGGAATATTCCCCGTTAAAAACGAATATTCCCCACCAATCAATATTATAAACAACTTGCGTACTTTGTAAAATTTCTAAATATTACCCACAACTATAACATTATATCAAATTCATTCAAAAATAATAATTATAGAAAATTCATCTTTATTCATAAAAGTTGGGGGCTTACAATCTCCCCTTCTTATGAAATTTCGCCCTCGAAATTAGGGTACGTACTTGGTATGTTGAAGAGGTAAGGATACCATGATTTTATTTCAGATTCTAACTCCCAGGTCATTTCCTCAACATCGTGGTTCCTCCATAAAACTTTGACTTGAGGTATAACCTTGGAGCGTAGAATATGTTCCTTCTTATCCAAGATTTGAACAGGAACCTCTTCATACGTTAAATCTTCCTCTATTTCGTCCGGTTCTAACTCAATAATGTGGTTCGAGTCTTTCACATATTTACGTAACATGGATATATAAAAAATATTATGAACACGAGACATACTTGGCGGTAAAGCGAGTCTATAGGCTACAGTCCCTACTCGATCGAGGATTAAAAATGGGCTAATGAATCGAGGATTGAGCTTTTCTCTCTTTCCAAATCTCGTAACTCCTTTCCATGGAGCAACACGTAACAACACATGATCTTCAATATCGAATTCCACGTCCTTTCGATGAAGATCAGTATAACTCTTTTTGTTTGGCCTTGTGAGGTTTTTATACGTTGTTTGATTGTTTGAATCTTTTTCGTAGTCATACGTACCAACTCCGGTCCCAACAACGTTGCTTCACCCACCTCATCCCAAAGATACCGAGAACGACACTTTTTCCATACAACGCTTGAATGGAGCCATGCCAATACTTGCTTGATAGCTGTTGTTGTAGGAAAACTCCACCAATGGTAAGAACTTGTCCCAACTTCCCGTGAAGTCAAGGACACAGAGTCTTAATAAATCTTCAAGAGTTTGAATAGTCTTCTCTGATTATTCGTCTGTCCGAGGATGATACACCGAACTAAATCGTTAATCCGTGCCCATAGCTTTTTGCAAACTAACCCAAAATCGTGAAGTGAATCTTGGGTCTCGATCAGAAACTATGGATACTGGCATACCATGCAATCTTATAACCTCATTTATGTACATACGAGCAAGACGTTCAAGTGTATAAGTTTCTCGTATAGGTAAGAAATGAGCAGACTTGGTCAATCTATCAACAATGACCCAAATTGCATTTATGCCTTGAGAAACCTTAGGAAGACCAGTAACGAAATCCATGGTAATGTGCTCCCACTTCCATTCTAGAATTTCAAGTGGTTACAATGGACCTTTTGGTACTTGATGTTCTGCCTAGACTCGTTGACAAGTTAAACACCTTGAGATAAACAGCACTATCTCCCTCTTCATATTACCCCACCAAAATGTATTTCGAAGATCATGATACATTTTGGTACTCCCAAGATGGATTGCAAACGGTGTGTTGTGCGCCTCCATCATGATTTTATACTTTAACTCAGGGTCGTTAGGAACACAAAGTCTGGAGTTGACTCAAAGTATTCATTCTTCATCGATTCTTGCTTCCAGCATATCACCTTCTTGTACTTTCTTCCTCATATGCATCAGCTCCAGGTCTGTAGCTTAAGCAACTTTTTAACTTTATCGATTAAAGTCGGTTCTACTCAGATATTCGCCATCATCACGTGGGTCCTCGAATCTTTATCTCTATCTCCATCCTTTGCAAGTCATACAAAAATGGGCCTTTGCGTTGACAATATCGCACTTCGTACTACACATATGATCTTCTATTCAATGCGCCGCCTACCACGTTTGCTTTTCCAGTGATGGTATTGGATGGTATGATCATAATCTTTCAACAGCTCAAGCCAACGTCATTTGTCGCATGTTGAGTTCCTTTTGAGTGAAGAAATATTTGAGGCTTTTATGATCCGTAAAGATCTCCACTTTCTCCCCATACAAGTAATGCCTCCAAATCTTTAGTGCAAAACGATCAAACACGCTAACTCTAGATCATGAGTAGGATAATTCCTCTCATATTCTTTGAGTTATCGAGAGGCATAGGCTATGACTTTCCCATGTTGCATGAGAACACATCCTAACCCTTTGCCCAAGCATCATCATCAGATGACAAATCCTCCCGAGCCGGATGGTATTGTCGAACAAAATTGAAATGAGTCTCCTCTTGAGTTCTTGAAAACTCTTCTCGCATTCCTCACTCGAACCGAATTTTGTATCTTTCCGAGTCAGCTGAGTTAAGGGAGTAGCGATTTGAGAAAACTCTTCTACGAATCTCTAATAATAACCAGCTAAGCCGAGAAAGCTACGTACTTCGGTCACTGATTTAGGTTGCTCCCAGCTTTGAATAACTTCAATCTTTGCTGTGTCAACAGATATTCCATGACTTGATACCACGTGCTCAAGGAATGCTACTTCCTCAAGCCAGAACTCGCATTTCTTCAACTTGGCATAAAGCTTATATTCACGAAGCTTTTGGAGTATCAGCCTCAAGTGTTGCTCATGATCTTCACGGCTTTTGGAATAAATAAGGATGTTATCATTAAAGACGACAACAAAGTGATCCAAATATTCCTTGAATACTCGGTTCATCATATCCATGAAGGCAGCAGGAGCATTAGTCAATCCAAAAGACATGACTAGGAATTCATAATTCCCGTATCAAGTTCTGAAAGCCGTCTTTGGAATGTCATCGGTTCTAATCTTCAATTGGTGATATCCGGAATGAAGATCAATCTTTGAAAATAATTTGTCGCCTTACAACTGGTCAAACAAGTCATCAATACGTGGCAATGGGTACCTATTTTTTATGGTGACATGATTCAACTCCCGATAATCAATACAAAGTCGCATACTCCCATCTTTCTTCTTCACGAATAGAATAGGAGCACCCCAAGGAGAAGTACTAGGACGAATAAAGCCAATGTCTAACAATTCCTGCAGTTGGGTCTTTAACTCTTGAAGTTCAATAGAGCCATTCGATATGGGCTTTGGAAATGAGTTTTGTATCGGGGTTCAAGGTCAATACAAAATTCAATTTCACGCCTCGGGGTAGGCTAGAAGTTCTTCAGTGAATACGTCGAAATTCATTAATAATAGAAATATCATTCAAAACCGACGTATTTTTGTTTAGATCCGTGATATGAGCTAAGAAATCTTGACATCCGCTTTTTCAATAAACGAATAGCTTTATGGCTTGAGATGACGATTGATTTTAATTGTTTGGTTGTTTGAATTCGCATAATAGGTTGGTTAGGAATATGAAAGCTAACAACCTTACGAAAAACAATCAATTTTTGCATGATGAGTGGTTAACCAATCAATCCTAGAATTACGCCAAATGTAAGTATTTTCAATGAAATAAGATCGACAGGTAATGTGAGGGTACCGATTTGAACCAAACAAGACTTATAAACAAAGTGGATGTAATGAAGGTTTCTCCCAACGAGTTTCAACAGATAAGTTAAAGTCTAATTTCTCCTGAGTCAAATTTAAACGTTGAGCGCAAGTAGAGAAATAAAAGAATGGGTAGAACCGGTATCAAATAAGGTATAAACTTCATGAGAGTTTATGATAATCTTACCCGTGATGACCTCGTTCGGGTTCCTTGATTTACGGGAGGTCACAAAAAACGCTCTCCTCAGACCTACCGGCTTTGACTTTTCTGGGACGTCCTTTGGTGCCTCCATCCTAGCTGAACTTGTCTTCGGTGAACGACAAAATCGGGCTAGATGACCTTCTCTTCCACAATTATAACATGCTTTGGACGGCATCGCGCAGTTTGGACTGATGTGTCCTTCCCCTCCGCATTTGAAGCATATGATAGGTGGTCGTTCTACTTCCTTAACCACGGGTGCTGGTGCTGATGTCTTTCCATCATTGTTGAATCTCCTCTTCTTGAAATATCCATTCTTATTGTTTTGGCCATGATTACCACCAAAGTGGTTACCATTTCTGGCATGTTGATTCCCTCCACGCTTATTGTCACCGCTTCATGATCAAGTATCACCGGTATTATCATTTTGTACCGCTTCTTTTGGTTAGGTTGACTCATTATCGCGCTTCAATAATCGAGCCCTATTAACAACATCCTAATACAAACACGCTTTATGAGAGATAAGATATTGATGTATCTCTCGCTTTCAAACCTCTTAGAAATATTCGCGTCATTCTCTCTTCATTATCAACCAAATGGGACGCAAACCGGGACAACTTGACAAACTTGGCTTCGTACTGCGACACGGTCATGTTGTTTTACTCCAGTTTAATGAACTTTACCTCTTTCATGTGACGAATAATTTCGGGAAAGTACTTGTCGTTGAACAATTCTTGGAACTTCTCCCAAGTCATCTTCAAGTCAGGCGGGTTGAGTACGCTTACGATTCCCACCAGAATCGCCTTTGCACGCAAACATGAAGGTGGCAAAGGGAACCTTTTGCTCCTCGGAGCATCCCAAGATATCAAATATCTTGCAGATCTGCTTTATCCACGTCTCCGCCTTAAGTGGTTTTGGCTCTCCAAAAAACTCTGGTGGTTCCAGTTCCTTGAACTATTTAGCGGTGAACGTCCGAGAGTTGCCAGTGTTTCCACCTGTATTTCGGACAGGAGTCTCTCTTGCCTGATGCTGCATGAATTACAGAAAGCCTCTGAACATTCCATCGTTCATCATTTGGTCAGTGTTGTTGTTTGCATGAGGATTGTCGCCTTCCTGATGCACATTGTCCTGATTATTGATCTGTGGAGACTCAACGGTCTCCTGTGCTCCATTGATGTTCTCAACATTCTCGGATGCCATTTTCAAATACTTCCACAAAATAAGGGTTAATTAACATATCACATATTATCCCTATACTCTGACCGACCAATTAAATACCAAATAAACTTAGGTAGGTCATACTAGCGAAGGAATTCCCTGTCTCTCCCCTCCTATTTCTTGTCTCACATCTCAGCCAGGGATCATATCCCTAAACTTTGATACCAACTATGACTCCCCCAAAATAGGTATACATCACCTATTCTGAGTTGCCAAATACATGGTACAGAATACAAATACAATCTTTAATATACAACAAGAGAGCTGTGAGTTTTAATACAAATATTGTCTTCTAGACAATATCCATTCTCAGAATAAGTCCTCATTACATTTATTGTCACACTATTTAACAGAATAGTGAAGACTACTAATACTATCATCTGGACCATCACTCCGTTCCCCGACTAGTCTCGGCTACGTTCTCATTTCTTGAAGAGAACAATGAAAGAAAGGGTGATCTCAATTAGCCCAGTAAGAAATATTATGACTAAGATAATGCATAATAAATTATCATTAGTCTTCAACAATGTTAAACTGATAAAATATAATAGACATCAAGTTTAACTACAACGGAACAAGCAATCCATTAAAAGAGTCAAGTAGAGAATAAAATCTACTATCTTTTATGATTTAAAAGGTTTTTCATCACTTTTATCATTGGGACTCGACAAAATAAATAAACCACATCATCCCCGCTTACTACCAAGGATTTTCATTAGTATCACAACCACAAATTATCCATGCACTCACGGGCCAAGGATAATCGTGTATTCATCAATGGTCATGATCATGCCAACAACTCGTCCATCAATGCACTACGGGCGAATGAGGACTTTTACCACATCATTTGTAACATTACGGTTATGATTATAATCAATAATCCTCGATCATAATCATACCAAGTCCATCTATGCACTACAAAATACGTATGACTTTCAACAAAAATATAAACATGAGGATGATGACAATGATATAAGAATTCAATAAAACAAGTTCAAGAATTAATTTATCTAGGAACTAATAACGTCCAAATTGCCAACATGATACTTCTTTGTAGAGTAAAATTTAAGAATGCTCAGAAGAATATTTCCATGAAAGATACTGGATGAAGCGCAAATATCAAGGATATTCCACTAATTTCATGTAGTATAGAAGTCAAAACTTTAACCAACTGAGTATAATAAAGAATTGAATAACAAAAGAAATCACCATGCATGTGATACTTCACATAGACAGGTTATTCCAACAGAACAATAAATAACGGAACCAATCAAAGTAATAATAACGACCGACGGGATATTCCAATGTATAATAAAGAATAGAATAACAATGAAATCACCATGCATGCGGTACTTCAGATGTATAAAAAGTTATTCCAATGTAATAATAAATAACGGAACTAGGTCAGCGTAATACACAAACGGGATATTCCATATTCCAATGAATAATAAAGAATGGAATAACACCGAAATCACCATGCATACTACGGTATTTGTGTAGACAAGGATATTCCAATAGAATAATAAAGAAAGCGGAACCAGTCCCGTAAAACGCATGCATGAACAAGATATTCCAATGTAATAATAAAGAATGGAATAACAATGTAATTTCACCATGTATGCGGTACTTAGCATGTATAAAGTTATTCCAAAGAAGAATAATAAATAATGGAATAATGTAAGAATTTCACCAAGTATAGGGTAGTCACATGATCAAAAGTTATTCCAATGTAATAATAAAGACTGGAATAATGTAAGTTCTCTTCATGAATATGAAAAAAAAAAATAATACCCTTAACTTATAAAGAAAGAGTACTCAATAAAATGGGTAGGGCGGATATATATGAAGAAACTTACACTACGCCAAAGCTTTCTTAAACGTTAAAGAAAGACGCCAAGATTATAGAAGAAGAATTCTCTCTACGCTTTCTCTCTAGAGTTTTAGTAAATTCAGAAGAAATAATGAAGGAATGAGCTTCTATTTATGTAAGAATGGATCTGAATAGTAACCAATCCATGAACTATCTAGATTGATTTACTTTTAAACTGACGGTCAGTATTGGTTTACAATAAAATATAATATATTATATTCTATTCATAATCTAATAAAACGAATAACTTTATAAAAGTATTCTATTTTATATAAAAAAGATTTTACTATGCAAACACTACGCAGCCCTTATGCAAACACTACGCATAATAAAATATAATATATTCTAATTATTGTCTAATAAAAATGTATAACTTTATAAAAGTATTGCTTTTATATAAAAAGATTTTACTATTAGCCTAATAAAACGAATAACTTTATAAAAGTATTCTTTTTTATATAAAAGCTTTTCAGCTTTTATTATATTAATAATACTAATAAAACAAAACTTCATCATCATTATCATAATTCACACTATTAATCGACCAGTCGCTCCTCAGAAAAAGAGTGGGCTTTCCAATAAGATTTTCTCCTTATTATCGCCAAGCCGAATTAGGTGACCAAACCTCTCTCGCGTAACTTCTAGACATCGTTAATAATGCAAATAATAATATTAATAACTTTATTATCTCAATTATTGATTTAATAATATATAAAATATCGACAATAATTGAATCAAATAACGTGAGATATTATGCGCACAATTATCAAGCAATAATTTAACAAAAGCCGGTGACTTCTCACGTAAGCATCAATAATCAATACCGTATTGCTACTATGCAACCACGCGTATTCCTATACTTTTAACACCGGTGTTTCAAATAATTAATCTGAAAAACTTCCGCCGTTATTTTTTTAAAAATATTTTTTTGTCATTTTCTCAATCCGACATAATTCTATTGTGGGGTCCACTAATGATTGTCTTGCCGTTTAATATTTCCTGTTAAAACGAATATTCCCACCAATCGAATATTATAAACAACTTGCGTACTTTGTAAAATTTCTAAATATTACCCACAACTATAACATTATATCAAATTCATTCAAAATAATAATTATAGAAAATTCATCTTTATTCATAAAAGTTGGGGTCTTACGAAATAATAAAGAATCGGAACCAAGTCATGCGTAATAATTGCACATACGGAGGATATTCCAATGTAATAATAAAGAATCGGGACTGTGTCAAATGCGTAATCCGCATGCATGACGATATATTCCAACGTAATAATAAAGAATGGAATAATAGAAGAATTTCACCATGTATGCGATTACCAGCAGACGAGTTATTCCAACATAATAATAAGGAATGGAATAACAATAGCTCTCTTCATGAATACAAAAGAAATAATACCCCTTACTATAATAATAATATCCCTTACCTTAGAAGAAAACTGGATACTGGAATAGTGAAGTAGCAGACTTCGCTTCTTCTTTTTCTCTATAGCTTCTCTCCTTATAATTTCTCTATAATAATTGCTCTTGTGAGACTTAATGAATTGGTGGAAAAAAAATGAAGGAATGAGCTTCTATTTATAGGAAAATATAGTTTCCATAATTGCACATTTTGGGGCTAAAAATATTACAGTATAATACCCTCATATTTTCCTTCATTTTTAATTTAGTCATGCAAGTATTATCAAACTTGCACCACCTCCCCTAATAATAAATCATGTGAATTAATAGTTCATTCGTGTGACTTAATAGTTATAATCATGTGAAAATACGAATTACAGTATAGTACATCCATTTATACCTCCATTTTTAACTTAGTCATGCAAGTATTATCAATCTTGCACCACCTCCCCTAAGAGTACATGAATGTCAATCAATAGTACACACATGTGAACAAATATTTATAATCATGTGAATTAATAGCAATTAATTGCTCATTTATTCGATTAATTACCCGATTGGTCAATATAACCTCCAGACATCAATTATTATCGAAATAAATGTCGATTTCCACTAACACTAACAATCCCAACACAATGAAAATATTTTTCTCAAAAATTTTATTTTTGAAATTTTGAAGTTTGACTTTTTTTGAAAAAGTCAACTGTTGACTTTTTTGACCAAAAAGTCAACCCCGAATTTTTTTGTGTTTATAGTCTATTTCTACTAATTTCATCGTTCCGGACTCAAATATCACGTCCGCGTCTCCAAATTCAACTCCGAACTCAAATTTAATTTTTAATAACATTTATCATTAATATTATAACTCACAATATTTAACAACCAGGTCGTTTCCAGGAAAGAGGGGGCTTTCCGATAAGGACTTCTCTTTATTGGCGTGCAATTAGGTGACCAAACCTCTCATTGGCAGAACTTCTAGACATTGTCAATATTGCAAATAATAATATGAATAAATTTGTCGTCTCAACTATTGATTTAATAATATAAAATATTGTGACAATAATTGAATAAAATCGAGTGACTTCTCACGTAAGCATCAATAATCAATACCGTATGCTACTATGCAACCACGCGTATTACTGTACTTTTACTACCGGTTATTTTATGACAACTTGCTTACTAAGAAAAATTTTCACATATCACCCTTAACTTTAAACTTTTATCAATTTAACTATTTACCAAAATAGAAAAATTGAATACTTTTATTTCATAAAATTCGGGGTCTCACAAAAGCGCGTCCAATCCTGCTCAGAAATGGGTAAACACCGAAAACTTGACGGCTTGGGCCGTCGGGGGATAGCTCTGGTGTGACAATAAATATAGGTTGAAAAAGGTTAACAATGGATGCTTAATGCTCTAGTGCTAGAAAATAATAATTATGTGTACCTTAAAATCAAAGTAAAACCTTGTATTTATAGTGATTTCACCACCATTATAGAGTCCTTCCCCGTATTGGATTAGGGTTCCTCATTAGGTATAATTCCTTAATGAGATTGCATAAGATCTCTTAAAAATAAGGAAGTTGGTCCAAATCCCAACACCTCCTTCTGTATTTAGAAACCAATTATAATTAGGAATCCTTGATTCTTTAACATACTCTAACTACCAAAACAGAATCCTACACGAGTTTAAACAACCTCATGTGGATGGCAACCCACCATACAAATCGGACTCAAACAATCATGGCCCAACATTTCCCCCCAGTCTTCCATTTAAATAAAATATTTAATGAAAGAGTACTTCAAACATGGTCTAATGATTAATAATAAATAAAATCAAGCCCAAGAGCCTTTGAAGCCCATACGGCATATAACAAACCAACCTTTCAACTCCACCCACGTGCCCTATCATGACATCTATTAATGAGCCGTCCCTCGGTATTCGAGCATCACTGAAAGGACACATTACTTCAAATTCTAATTCTCAAACAAAACAAACCTTTTACCCAAAATAGACAAATCTTTGCTTCATTTGAATCTCAGAAATCTCTCCCCCTTTAGCAAAATTCTCTCCTCGGCTATCATCCTCCAAAGCTTCATCAATGGCTTCCTCTCAAACTCCGACTAACACCACATCCACCAGTGATGAACCCATCCGCGCTATCCCCCTTTCGACCATCCCTGCACCACCCACATCCACCATCTATGTTGTATCTACTGATTCTACCATTACCCCACCGAAACCTCCTTCCAAAACCCAAACCTAAATGTTAGAGCCATAACCACCGATTCCACCATCACCACCCCTAAAACTTCTTCCCAAAGCCTAAATCCATCTAAAACAGTGTTTGATTTCCAAAAAATAATGTGTGAGTATCCCAACGAAAAAAGATTCCCCCACGCCAACACCCCCTCCTAGATCACTGATTCAGACCTCCTCATGATTCGGGAACACTATCAAATCCCACTAACTCATCAACTCAAATCGCCTTCACCCACCGATCGAATGTACCTCTGACCCGACAGATGGAAAACCATGCCCCTTACTCTTTTGGAGAAGGGAGTTTGATTACCCCTTCACCCCTTCATCATTCCCCTCTTAGGGTTTATCAACATTGACTTCGCCCAACTGGTGCAAAACTCCTGTATCCACATCATTGCTTTCATCCCTTTCTGCTACGAAATAGGCGTCCCCCCTTCATCAACTTCTTCTTCGCCCTATTCCAACTAGTAAACTCCTGAGAACCTGGATTTAAAGTCTTGAGCAAACAACACCCAAAATTGAGAAGCGCCCACTAATGGACACTCCTTCTAGGAACAAGGGGTGACACAAAGACTGGTTCCTTGTTAAGGGGCCAAAAACTCACAAACTCCCAAACTGGGCTTCCTACAAAACCCTAACATCAACTTCGGTGATACCCCCCTGAACGAGTACTGGAAATGGCAAAGCTGATGGAGAAACTGCTGATGAAAGAATGGAGTTTCTTCATTCTAACCAAACAAGCATGACTCTATGACCATAAATGTAAGTTTCGAACACTACTTTCCTTTCGTTCAAACTTTCTGTCTTACCAATTGTGTCAACATACTTTATATTCTGCAGTATCACTCATCAAACCAACAACCATTGATAGGAAAGATCTTGAAGATTTTTTATCCAATAAATCCCCCAATTAATCCACCAACCCTCCAACTTCAGAAGCCACCACCGCCGAAGCCTCAACCGAAGAACCATCCTCTACCCAAATCAAAAAGGGAGCGGTCAAAAAAGCTTCAAAACTCGCAACCTTTTAGATATCCATTCTTACAGAAAGCCTTCTAGATTATACCTTTGTCTGCAGAAGAGTTAAAGATTCCTTCAACCGAAAACTCAGCCCCTCACCTTACATTAAAAACCATACCTTCTAGTTCATCCAATTCCTGTCCAAAATGCAAAGCAATCGATGACTCCATTCCCCATCCTCCAAACAAAAAGATCCATACCTAAAAGTCTCCCGAATCCTCTTCTTAACATACACTTCCTACCCATAAACGACCCTACCCCTTAAAACAAACCGACCATACAAAAGATGACGGGCCTTCTAAAATTCTCTAGCCCGCGCCTCCGAAGAGTACCCAATGAACCTCTTAGAATACTTTTTTCTCTGAGCCGACGAGCCACGCTTTGAAGACATATCAACAACCGAATTCGTCTTCTCCGGATTCATGCATCAAGGAAGGGTAAGTCCTTCTGAACTCCTTCTAGTAAAACCCTTTCTAATTATAATTACATCTAACTTTAACCAAAATCTTCAGGCCAATGCTATATCTGGACGCCTTATTCAACGATACAAAGAAATTGAAGTAGAAGAAAAAGTCACCCGAATAGAAAACGAACAACTAAAAGTTGCCCTGGCTAAAGAGAAAAATCTTCAAGACAATACTAACTTTTAATGCGAAGGGCTCAAATCAGATATCGCCAAGCTAAAAGAGGAAGCAGCTGCGACTGAAGCTCAACGAAAAACTGTTGTTAATAAATGTGATGAAGCCATGAAGGAAAACAAAGTGCTGAAACAAAACAACCAAACCCTCACTCGCCACATTCTAGACTTGAAGAAAAAGGAGAAGATAAACTTCCAAGCTCGTGCCAATCTGGAAAAGGAATTTGACAATTACAAGGCCCTCGGCCCACCTTTAACCGAAGAGCTACGAAATCAGATTCGAAATGATTACTAAAAGTCTTCAGCACTTAACAACAAAATTATCCAAATGTACGCTAAAGGCTATGAGGCAGCCCGAAACAAGGGTAAAATCAAACTTGTAGCTGTTGCCCCTTTACTCCTTGGTTCCTCTAAAGACGAGTAAGAAGATAACACCAAAGACGATCATCCTCAATCATAATTATTTAAACTTTTATTTTTTGTATTTCCAACCATACAATGTAATTATATAATTTATCGGTATAAATGAAAACAGTAACTTTCCCGAAGATCTTTACATAGCATAATAAATTAATGATAAAGAATCCATTCAAACAAACATGCAAAATAATTTAAGGATTCATTTGAAGGACTGAACAAACACACAAAACTAAACACATCATCGTTACCCATAAAAAATGTTGTTCGCTCCCAGGAGCTGAACAAATTAAACTGAACTCCATTAAAACATGTTCGCCCAAGGGGCTGAACATCCACTTGAATACCATAAAAACATGTTCGCCCAAAGGGCTAAACATCCAACCAAGCTTCAAGATCAACAGTAGTCTTTAAAAAACCAAACACTATTTTTATTAATAATCTAAAAAAATTACAGAGTTGAATCCCCTAACAACAAACTAATAATAATATTTTCGAATACGGCTTGTGTAAGACCCCAACTTTTTATGAATAAAGATTTAATTTTCTCAAAATATTATTTTGAATAATAAGGTGCAAATTTGATATAATGTTGTAGTTGTGGGTAATATTTTCAAATTTTGTAAAGTAAGCAAGTTGTCATAAAATATTCGTTTGGTCGGGGAATATTCGTTTAATCAGGAAATATTCGTATGATGGCACAATCATTGGTGGACCCCACAACAAAATTACTATCGAATTTAGAAAGCGACATAAATAACTTTTTTATAAAAATAACGGCAAAACTTTTACCATTAACTGTTGAAATACCCCAATGATAAAAAAATACGATGTCTGGCGTAGTTGTATAAAGAGCACACGATTGCATGCGATATCTTTTATTGTTGATGCTTACGTTAGAAGTCACTCAATTTTATTCAATAATTGCCACAGTTGTTGTTACATAGTATCTCATATTATTGATTCAATTATTGTCACAGTATCATTTGTACAATATTTTATATTATTAAATAAATAAATGAGATGACACAATTATTCATATTATTATTTGCATTATTGACAAATTCTAGAAAGTTCTGTCGAGGAAAGAGGGTTGGTCATCTAATTGCACGCCATTAAGGAGAAGTTCTTATAAGACCCCAACTTTTATAAATAAAGATTTAATTTTCTAGAAATATTTTTTTATAATAATAAGGTGTGAATTTGATATAATGTTACAGTTGTGGGTAATATTTATAAATTTTACAAAGTAAGCAAGTTGTTATAAAATATTCGATTGGTCGGGGAATATTCATTTTAATAGGGAATATTTGTACGATGACACAATCATTGGTGGACCCCATAACAAAATTACTGTCGGAGTTAGAAAACGACAGAAATATCTTTTTATAAAAATAACGGTAAAAGTTTTATCGTTAACTGTTGAAATACCCAGTGATAAAAATAAAGTAATACGCATTGTTTCATAGTAACACACGATATTGATTATTGATGCTTACGTTCTCAGTCACTCAGTTTTGTTCAATTATTGCCACAGTAATTGTTGCATAGTATCTCACGTTATTCATTCAATTATTGTCACAATATTTTATATTATTAAATCAATAATTGAGACGACAAAGTTATTCATATTATTATTTGCATTATTGACAATGTCTAGAAAGTTCTGTCGAGGAAAGAGGCTTGGTCATCTAATTGCCGCCAATAGGGAAAAATCTTTATCGAAAATCCTCCTCTTTCCTGGGAATGATCTGGTTGTTAATATTGTGAGTTATAATATTAATGATGAATGTTATTAACAATGTGTTTTGTGAAGCCAAGTGAGTTGAGATAAATAGAGGGGATTTTATGAAGTATTTGTTGTAAATTTTGCTTATTATGTTGACCCCCACTTACCGATTTTTTAAAACTATCGGTAAAAGTTATCTCAATTTTGTTATATATATATATATATATATATATATATATATATATATATATATATATATATATACGAAGTCAGTGGGGCGACAATTTTGTTAGGGGAAGGTTTTGATTATATATATATACTAGTAATTGCCTGCGCTTCTAAAGGCACGACATAACAAAAAATTAGATTAAAATTTGAAAATATTAAATTACCTAAAGATTTTTTGCAACCTAAAATAACATACAATCAAATATAACAATTATTATAATTCACCAAACCTCCACAATAAATAATTTTCTTTAAAAATAGATATAAAAAAAATGTAAACCAGTTTACAAACTTAGAAATCATCAATAATAATTTTCATAATTCACCACACCACCATAATAATTATTATTATTATTATTATTATTATTGTTGTTGTTGTTGTTGTTGTTGTTGTTGTTATTATTACTACTATCATAATTATTATTATAATTATTACTATTATTATTATTACTATTATAGTTATAATAATAATAATTACTATTATAATTATTATTACTATTATAATAATAATTATTATAATACTTATTATAATAATTATTATTATTATTTTTGTTATTAATATTATTATAATTACTATTATTGTTATTATTATTATTGTAATAAATTATTATTATTAAAATTATTACTATTATTATCATTATTACTATTATTATCATTACTATTATAATTATAATTATTATTATTGTTATTATTATTTTTATTTTTATTATTACTATTATTATTATTATAATTATAATTATTATCATTATTGTTATTATTATTGTTATTTGATTTGGGCGGAAATTTTTAGGGGTGAATTTGATTTGGGCGAAAATTTTTAGTGTGAGATGAAATATGAGCACTTAGATTAAGTGGAAGAATTGAGATGAAATCTGAACCGTTCTTGTGGTTTGTCAAATGAAATATTCAAAATGGGTTCTCTTTTATTATATAGATATTATAATTATTTTTATAATAATTATTATTATTATTAGTACTATTATAATTATTATTTGTATTATTATTATTATTATTTGTTTGTGTGTGTGAAGAAGAAAGGAGAGAGAAAGATTTTGTGTGTGAACATGAGCGAGAGTAGGGTGTAGGAGTGAATTTAATTTGGGCGAGAAAAAATATGAACCTTTAGATTAAGTTGAAAGAATTAAGTTAGAATGAATCTGAACCGTCATTGTGCTTTGTCAAATGAAAGATTCAAAATAGGTTCTGTTTTATTATATAGATATTATAATTGTTTTTATAATAATAATAATAATAATTATTATTATTAGTACTATTATAATAATATTTATTATTATTAGTACTATTATTATTATTATTATTATTATTATTATTAGTACTATTATAATTATTATTTGTATTATTATTATTTGTTTGTGTGTGTGAAGAAGAGAGGAGAGAGAAAGATTTTGTGTGTGAACATGAGAGAGAATAGGGTGTAGGAGTGAATTTGATTTGGGCGGAAAAAAATATGAATCTTTAGATTAAGTTGGAAGAATTAAATTAGAATGAATTTGAACCGTTATTGTGCTTTGTCAAATGAAAGATTCAAAATGGATTCTATTTTATTATTATATATATATATATTATAATAAGTTTTGTTTTTTTATAAAAAAATAGAATATATTATATTTTATTATGCATAGTGTTTGCATAGTGTCTGCATAGTGTTTATATAGTAAAAAATTTTGAAAATCAGAATTCGTCCGTGATAATTTACTGTGCAGTCCGTGATTCTTTTTCCTAAATAGTATCTAGCCATTCTCCTATAAATAGAATGCTCAGTTTAGAAAGGAAAATTACACCAGAATCAGAGAATTTTTCTTCTATAATATTGAGCGTATTTTTTTTTGAGTTTAAGGAAGTTTTGAGTGTAAAAAATAGTGAAAATTTTCTTTAAGAATATATCCATTATACCAGTCAGAATTGCTCTCTTTTTGAGGTAAGAGGTATTATTTATTTCATATCCACTTACGATATTATTTTTCATATTCGTAAGGAATTTTATTTTCGTTCAATATTCGTAAGGAATTTTAATTTCGTTCAATATTCAGAAGGAATAATATCTTCGTTTAATATTCGTAAGGAATATTATTTTCGTTCAACAGTTGTAAATGATATTATTTTTGTTCAATATTCGTAAAAAATAATATTTTGTTCCATACTCTGTAGTATGTAAGTAATATTATTTCGTTTCAGATTCCGAATTCTACACTCATTTTGTTAAGTATTGCTTCTATACTCCTTGAAATTAGTAGAATATCCTTGAAATTTGCGCTTCATCTAGTATCATTTCACAAAGATATTTTTCTGAACATTCTTGTTCATATTTAAGCTTTTCATGCCGGAGTACTATTCATTTGTACGACACTATTTATACGTATCACACTATTCATACGTACGAGTACTATTCACAGAGTACTATTCACTCTGGTACTATTCACATGGGGTGCTATTCATGACAAAGATTGATTTCTTTTATGACAAAATCATTTTTTATACAATATCATGTTAACAATTTGGGCATTTTAAAACTCTGGATATATTTAAAGTCTGTAATATTTATCCTTGATTTTGTTTGATTAATGCTTATATCATTGTCATCATCCTCATGTTTATATTGTGATAACAATCATCTTTGGCCCGTAGTGCATAGATGGACTGTTGATGGGTATGATTATGACCGGGGATTATTCGGTATAATCATGACCTATAATGTTACAAATGATGTGGTAAAGATTCTCATTGGCCGTAGTGCAATGATGGACAATTGTTGGTATGATCATGACCTTGCATTATCTTCGGCCAAGGGTGCAAAGATAAATTTTTGTTTGGCATGATCATGACCATTGGTGATAACACAAATATCTTTGGCTCATAGTGCATGGATAATTCGTGGATGTGATACTAATGAATATCCTTGGCCTGTAGTGCATGGATAATTTAGTGATGTGGATTATTTATTAAGCTGAGTCTCAGCGATAAAAATTGATGATAAACTTTTAAATCATAGAAGATAATAGATATCATGCTCTACTTGACTCTTCTAATAGATTGTTATTTGTGGTGCAGTTGTTGATCTAAAATTTGTTGTTTATTGTATTCTATCAGTTTTTATACTGTTGAAGGCTAATGATAATTTATTCTGCATTATTTTAGTCATAATATTCTTTACTGGGCTAGTTGAGCTCACCCTTTTCTTTCACTATTCTCTTCAGGAATTGAGAATATAGCTGGGACTAGTCGGGGAATGGAGTGACGGTCCGAGATGGTTGGCATAGTAGTCCTCACTATTATATGAAATAGTGTGATAATAATTGTAATGAGGACTTATTTTGAGTTTGGATTTTGTCTAGGAGACAATATTTGTATTAAAACTCACAACTTATATTTTGTCGTATTCTGTACGACACTTAGTAGTTGTATAAATTAAGTTTGTATTTGTATTCTGTACCATATTTTTGGCGACTCAGAATGGGTGATGTATACCTATTTTGGGGGCGTCACAGTTGGTATCAAAGCTTAGGGATATGACCCCTAACTGAGAAGTGATGCTAGAACTAGGAAGGGAGAGACGAGTAAATCCTTCGCTAGTATGACCTACTTAAGCTTAATTGTTATTTAATTGGTCGGTTAGAATATATGGATAATATGTGGCATGACAATTAACCCTTGTTTTGTGACAGTTTTTGAAAATGGCATATGAGAATGTTGAGAGAAGCAATGGAGCACATGAGACCGTTGAGTCATTGCCGATCAATAACCAGGATAATGTGCATCATGAAGGCAATAATCCTCCTATAAACATTAACACCGACCAAATAACGAATGATGGTATGTTTAGAAACTTTTTATAATTCATGAAACACCAAACGAGAGAGACTCCTGTTCACAATGCAGGTGGAAACACTGGCAACTCGCGGCTGGTCACCGCTAAGTAGTTCAAGAAGCTGGGACCGCCAGAGTTTTTGGGAAAGCTTGAATCTGTAGGTTTTACCGCGAAACGCATACAGTGAAATAGAACAATTTAAAGCAATTTTCGAAACCCTAAACAGGATCCATGCGAAAATAATTAATTCAGTGGTTAGAAATTATACCGAATATAAAAATGCTTCTGAAATTGATGCGCTCGAATCTCCAACGCAATCCAAACGAATCGCGCCTCTACGGTATCCACACGAGCGCCTGAATGAACCATCGTACGATCTGCGATGAAGCAGGCTGCGATGTACTAGCCACCAAAAGGAATGGATTTTAGAACTGCTTTCTCTAGTCTCTCTCTAAGAGTGGCTAGGGTTATGATGTTATGATATTACTCAATTGGCTACTATATCATATATATAGTAGTTAAAAGGGATTAATCAAAAATGTATTTTAATAAAATTCAATTTATATATATATATATATATAAATATATATATCTTAATGAAGTCTTACTTAATTAATATACATATATACAAATTATCCTTTTAATTTAAATTAAATGATTTAAATACTATTAATCATATTAATATATTTAAATCCTTGAAATTTAAATTAATTCCATTTTAAATTACGTTACATGTGTGTGACCCTATAGGTTATTATTACGTTGGCAATAATTTTAAAATCATATTATAAAATTATAAATAGTGAGCGGCATCTAGTAATGCATCATCGCTACCCAGTAATAATAAGATCGATGATTCGATACAACCTTTTACGTGACCAATGTTTTAATGTAATTTAATCCTTTTAACCTTAATATCCTAGATTAAACTCGAGTCATGGAATGTGTCATACTCTTCATAATTTAATCTGAGTTTTCTTGCTCAATGAGCAGACTATATGAAACAAATCACTATTTGAGCATGACCATGCATTTCATAGTCCTACTCAATCAAGAGGCCTATGGATATCATCCCTAATATATAGGAGGGTTAAATTCCATCTAGATCACTCATATTCCTCACACGATTCATGATGTACCCAATAATCACCTTTATAGTCCACCTTATTAAAGGTGACATTTAATGATATCAAAGTACATAAATTCTCGTGTAGTAATATAGTGATTTCAGGTCGGAGGACTATTACATCATTATCACTATGAGAATTTCTAATGACACTTCGCATAATGCTCCACATAGAATTCTCATGGTGGGTCTGTCCAGTACATCATTCTCTAACATGTACCTATGCATTGACTTAATATCTCATATATTTATGACCAATGAGATTTGGTCATCAGTCAATCCACATACTAGTCTCAATGCATCAATGTTGTCCCATCAACAATGATACTCGACTAGGGACATTTAAGAACAATGATACTAATTGTAATTATATAATCTCATGTTCAAGTCACATACTTAAAACTATATAATTTTTATCACTATTCTAAGGAATTTTATTATGTTAAAAATTATATAACGCAGTAAATAAAACCATAATAAAATCATTCATTTATTCAATCAAATATAATATCAAAACGTTAAGAAATTATATCAAATAATTGGCCTTTAGAGCATAAACTCTAACATTCTCCCACTTGCACTAGAGCCAATCACTCATGTATCTAATACCCATGGAACTAGTGTGACCGTCGTGCTTCTAATGCGACAAAGCCTTGGTAAGTGGATCTGCAACATTATCATCAGTTGGCACTCTTCCTATATGTACATCTCCTCTATCAATGATTTCATGGATGAGATGGTACCGCCTAAGTATATGCTTGGATCGTTGGTGAGATTTGGGTTCCTTAGCCTATCTGATGGCTCCATTGTTATCACAATGATAACCTTAACCGGATCAACAATGGTTGGAATAACACCTAGTTCGATGATGAACTTTTTAATCCATACAGCCTCCTTGGCCGCACTAGAAGCAGCAATATACTCAACTTCTGTTGTAGAATCGGCTATTGTCTCTTGCTTCAAACTCTTCCAGCTAACAGCACCACCATTAAGGCAAAATACAAAACCTGACTGAGACTTATAATCATCATTATCAGTTTGGAAACTAGCATCTGTGTAACCCTTTACTGCTAGTTCATCTTCACTTCCATATACCAAGAATGAATCCTTAGTCCTTTTAAGGTACTTGAGGATATTCTTGATCACATCGATGACCTTCACCTAGATTCGATTGGTATCTCTTCCGTCATGCTCCAAAGCATACGAGACATCCGACGAGTACATATCATTGCATACATGATAGATCCAATTCTTTGAAGCATAAGGGATATTTCTCATATGCTCCTCATCATCTTGTGATTTAGGACATTGGGCCTTAGAGATCTTTACACCATGAGTCATGGGTTAATGTCCTCTTTTTGCCTCTTGCATGCTGAACCGTTTTAGCACTTTATCAATAAATGTACTCGACTTAGTAGATCATTTTCTCGATCTATCTCGATAGATCTTGATATCTAAAATGTAGGCTGCATCGCCTAAATCTTTCATGGAGAAACATTTTCCTAACCATGTTTTTACAGCCTGTAATGAAGGAATGTCATTCCCAATAATTAATATGTCATCAACATATAATATTAGGAATACAATGTGACTCCCATTAACCTTCTTATATACACAAGGTTCATCTTCATTTTTAATAAAGCCAAACTCTTTGACTGCTTCATAAAATCGAAGATTCCAACTCCGAGAGGCTTGCTTCAATCCATAAATGGATCGTTGCAACTTACATATCTTTCCAGCATCATTTGGAGCGAAAAAACCCTCAGGTTATGTCATGTACACATCCTCAAGGAGATTTCCATTAAGGAAAGCGGTTTGACATCCATCTGCGCGATTTCAGTAATCATAAAAAGTCGCAATAGCAAGTAAGATCCTGATGGATTTAACCATTGCCATCGGGAGAAGGTTTCATCATAGTCAACACCTTGAACTTGTTTGAAACCTTTTGCTACCAAATCGGCCTTTATAGGTTTTGTACATTATCATCCATGCTTGGTTTTCTTCTTGAAAACCCACTTGCACCTATTGGTTTTACCCTTTGGTGGATCAACCAAAGTCCATACTTGGTTAGTATACATGGAGTCCATTTCAGATCTCATGGCTTCAAGCCATCTCTTAGAATCTGGTCCATTCATAGCTTCTTGGTAGGAAGCAGGCTCATCCTGATCTATGAGCATCACATCGCCGTTTTGAGTCACAAGATATCCATAATATCTCTCGGGCTCTCGGCGTGTCCTACCAGATCTACGAATTCCTTGTGTAATTTAAGCAGGTTCACTTTCCATAACATCTTGTGGTTCCTGCTCACGTTCCAACTCAGGTTCAATGATATTCTGTGGTTCTCGAATTTCTTCGAGTTCTATTTTCCTCCCACTGTTTCCTTTAGAGACAAATTCTCTTTCTAGAAAAATACCAGTTCGAGCAACAAACACTTAGTTCTCAGAAGGTTTGTAGAAATAATACCCTTTTGTTTCTTTTGGGTATCCCACAAAATTATATTTGTCATATTTGGGTCCGAGCTTGTTAGAATCCAGACGTTTTACAAACGCCTCGCAACCCCAAATCTTTATGAACGACACATTAGGACGTTTCCCAGTTCACATCTCATATGGTGTCTTCTGAACCGTCTTTGTAGGAACACGGTTAAGTGTGAATGCATCTGTCTCTAGGGCATGACCCCAGAAGCTTATTGGAAGATCTGCATGACTCATCATTGATCGTACCATGTCCAACAAAGTTCGATTCCTCCTCTCAGACACACCATTCCATTGTGGTGTTCCAGGTGGAGTGAGCTGTGATATAATACCACACTCCTTTAGAAGGTCATCAAAGTCTTGGCTTAAGTATTCACCTCCTCGATCGGATCGAAGGGCTTTTATGCTTTTGCCAAATTGGTTTTGAACTTCATTCTTGAATTCCTTGAACTTTTTAAAGGATTCGGATTTGTGTCTCATAAGATACACATATCCATATCTACTAAAGTCGTCAGTAAATGTAATGAAGTAATAAAACCTACCTCTTGCTAACGAACTCATGGGTCCACATACATCACTATGTATAAGTCCCAATATATCGCTAGCCCGTTCACTGTGTCCAGTGAAAGGGGCTTTAGTTATCTTGCATAATAAACAAGATTTGCATTTTTCATATGATTCAAAATCAAATGAATCCAAAAATCCATCTTTATGGAGTTTTGATATGCGTTTCTCATTTGTATGGCCCAAACGACAGTGCCAGAGATATGTCGGATTTGAATCATTTGATTTAAATCATTTTGTGTTTATGTTATAGATAGGCATTTCTAAATTAAGAATATAAAGACCATTAAACAATTGTGCAACACCATAACATATATCATTTAAGTAAATCGAACAATGGTTGTTCTTTATTATAAATGAAAAACCTTTCTTATCCAAACAAGAAACAGAAATAATGATTTTGCTTATAGCAGGCACAAAATAAGAATCTTCTAATTCTAAAACTAGCCCAGATGGCAAAGATAAATGATAAGTTCCTACGGCCAGTGCAGCAACTCTTGCTCCATTCCCAACACGTAGGTCAACCTCTCCTTTTGCCAAAGTCCTACTCCTTCGGAGTTCCTGCACATTAACACAAATGTGAGAACCACATCCAGTATCTAATACCCATGATGTAGAAGTAGACAAGTTGACTTCTATAACATATATACCTGAATCAGAAGTCCCACTTCCTTTCCTTTTCTTCACTTCTTCTAAATAAGTAAGACAATTCCTATTCCAGTGTCTAGGTTTTCCACAAAAGTGACAATCACCTTCTTTAGCCACCCCACCTTTAGGTTTTAAAGCTTGTTTGGTTTTGGATTTAGGTTTGGCACCAGAATTAGATCCTATCTTCTTCTTGCCTTTCCATTTTCCCTTAGCATTCCCCTTTTGCACCATCATTATGGGAGCGGGTCCTGCCTTTTTCATATTATTCTCGGCAGTTCTTAACATGCTTAACAACTCAGTAAGGGGTTTCGCAATTTCATTCATAAGATAATTCATGACAAATTGAGAATAGCTGCTGTTCAGGGATTACAAAACAAGATCTGTTTGGGCCTCTGGAGTTATTGGAAAACCTAACCTATCAAGGTACTCAATATACCCAATCATTTTCAGCACATGTGGACCAACTGGATCACGTTCACCCATTTTGCAGTGATACAATGCCTTGCTTGTATCATACCTCTTCTATCGAGCATTCCTTTTGAATTTCTTGAGATGCTCGATTATCTCATAAGCATCCATCAACTCATGTTGCTTCTGAAGCTCAGCGTTCATGGTTGCTAGCATGAGACAACTCACGTCTAGAGCATCATCTTGATGCTTCTTGTAAGCATTATGCTCCGCATGTGGTGCAGTATCAGCTGGTGCTGCAGGAATGGGCTTTTTAATGACATATAGCTTGCGCTCTTGTTTGAGGACAATCCTCAAGTTCCTATGCCAGTCAAGGAACTCAGCTTGTCCTTCTCAAGGATTGATCATAGTGAAAGACTACTTGTATTGTTGTTGTTTGCCATTGATATCTACAATTTATAAGTGCAAAAAAATAATAAGTCAAATTGCAGAGTTGAAATTATGTAATTGATAATAGTACATTCAAAATATACCTCCCACTATTTTATTCAAATTAATAGCCCTCACCATTAATTCGGAAAGCATTTTTCAATTAAATCTTTTTAGTGAGCCAAGATCCATATTTCATTATGCCCTAAGTTAGCTTTGGTTAATCTCTTAAAACACAATTATTTAGGTAGATAACCCTTTTTGTCAATTATATCATATATAACTCCTGGATAGTTTGGTAAACAACAATTGTTTCTAGTCCATCTAATGGTACCTACCAAACTCTATGCCTCTAAGTCCACAATCATATTGAGATAACTTAGTTAAGTCGGGCCCAATGATTTTAACAGTTTGGATATCACAATTATCCTATCGCATCTTACCTAGATAAATAGGGTACTTTGCTTTGGCAAACCTACATCTATTGATCAAGGTCTTGATGAGTGTTATTCATTGGAAGGCATCTGATTTAGACTTAATAATTTAATGAGGGATTTTATTAATAAATTTAGATCTCACCAATTTTAATCTTATTAAGCATGCACATTATTTATCATATCATATCGCATACAAGCATAAATAAAGTGCAAAATTAAATGTGTCACAGTTATGGCCCAATCCACTGTCAATCTTTTCAAGCTAATGAAAGATTGAAGGTCAATCTAAGGTGGTAAAAGATCTTAAAATAAATAGCTTCCTTGGATCTTCCTCAAGCATGTGCCTCCTCTCCATCATCATCTTTCCATCGTGTCTTTAATCTTTTCATCTTCATCGATTACAGATTATTACATGACATAAAGAAACCTCGAGTTACATTCGAGGGGATTTAGATGAGAAGAGAATTTTTCATTAGAATTTATAGAAAGGCACGACATGCAAGCCGTATTTCAAAACCAAAACCACTAACCTATGGGTCAAAAGGCCATAACTGTGCACCATGCATATCACAATAAGCATATAACAGTTTATATAAAATTAAAGAAAAATATATATAACAAATTGGGGTCACGACCATCGCATCTGCAACCGACGGGGGGTCCATGGGGGTCTCCCGTGATGGTCCGACAGTTATCATGTTGACAATTTGGACATTTTTAAACTCTGGATAAATTTGGACATGGTACAAATTTGGACATGGTATAAATTTGGACATGGTATAAATTTGGACTGATAACAACGGCAGTTATCAGTTATCATGTTGACAATTTGGACATGGTACAATATTATTCTTGAATTTTACTCCACAAAGCAGTTATCATGTTGACAATTTGGACATTTTTAAACTCTGGATAAATTTAAAGTCTGTAATATTTATCCTTGATTTTGTTTGATTAATGCTTATATCATTGTCATCATCCTTATGTTTATATTGTGATAAAAGTTATCTTTGGCCCGTAGTGCATAGATGGACTGTTGTTGAGTATGATTATGACCAAGGATTATTCGATATAATCATGACCTGTAATGTTCCAAATGATGTGGTAAAGCTCTTCATTGGCCCGTAGTGCATTGATGGACAGTTGTTGGTATGATCATTACCATGCGTTATCTTCGACCAAGGGTGCAAAGATGAATTATTGTTTGGCATGATAATGACCATTGGTGATAACACGAATATCCTTGGCCCGTAGTGCATGAATAATTCAATGTTGTGGATTATTTATTAAGCTGAGTCTCAGCGATAAAAATTGATGATAAACTTTTAAATCATAGAAGATAGTAGATATCATGCTCTACTTGACTCTTCTAATGGATTGTTATTTCCGCTGCAGTTGTTGATCTAAAATTAGTTGTCTATTGTATTCTCTCAGTTGTTATACTATTGAAGGCTAACGATAATTTATTCTGCATTATCTTAGTCATAATATTCTTTACTGGGCTAGATGAGCTCACCCTTTTCTTTCACTGTTCTCTTGAGGAATTGAGAATACAGCTGGGACTAGTCGGGGAATGGAGTGACGGTCCGAGATGGTTGCCATACTAGTCCTCACTATTCTATGAAATAGTGTGATAATAATTGTAATGAGGACTTATTTTGAGTTTGGATATTGTCTAGGAGACAATATTTGTATTAAAACTCATAACTTATGTTTTGTCGTATTCTGTACGACATTTAGCAGTTGTATAAATTAAGTTTATATTTATATTTTGTACCATATATTTGGCGACTTAGAATATGTGATGTATACCTATTTTGGGGGCGTTGCAACGAATAAATTTTTCGAGTTGTGATTCTGGGGTTAGAATCCTTTTAAAGAGGGAAGGATGTAACGATCGAGAAATTTATAATTTAATTTAAATATTTATGGAATTAAATAAATATTTTAAATAATTTATTTATTGAGAAAAATAAATAATTGATGAATTGTGGTGAATTAATTTAGTAACTAAATTGATTAATGTTAATTAAATTGAGTAATGATAATTTTATTTAAAGGATTTAATTTAAGGAAATAATTAAATTAAATCAATTGCTTAATATTTAAGAAAATAATTAAGCTAAATAAATTGTTTAATTTAATGGAAATAAATAAATTAAATAAAGTGATGTGTCTAATTTATTAATTAAATTAGATATATAATTATTTATTAATTATAAGATATAACAATAATAAGAATTTTATTATTATTATAAGTTATTTAAATTAGCTAAACTAAAGTTATTTCCATTAACTAAATTAAAAGTGTGACAATTGGAAACTATATAATATAAATAATATGAAAATAATCTAGTGTTGGGAGTTTTTGGTTAGCCAAACAAGGCCTTGTGGCCCTTAACTTATTCTAACTGACGCGAGCCTTTTTGTGTTTTTACCTGATGTACGTGGGAGAGGCCAGTTATATATATTTATCGCGTTTTATTTTTCTCTAAGTCTAGTTATAGTCGAGAGAGAGTTGAGAGAGAGAGCTTGGAAGAAGAAAAAAAAACAAAGAGAATTGAGAGAGCTTGAGTGTGATCTCTGCGAATTGTTAAGGGTTGAGGAAGGATTCTACCATCTTGCTAGTAAAAAAAATCAAGGTATAAACTATTTTCTTATTTTTATTTTTAGTTTGGTGGTATATATATATATTTGATTGGTATGATTTGAATATCACGTGAATTATGATGTATATATGTTCATATATAATTTCAAAACTCTGTTAATTATCATGTAAACATGTTATTTGTTATCAAATTCATGAGCAATTGGGTTTGAGAAGAAAATGAAATCACAGTGTTTATATTTATATATAGTAGCTTAGAAAGGACCAAATTTCATGCCTTATATGTGTTGGAATCTGCGAATTGAAGTTGGATTGTGATAATATGTTAAGAAACAAAATCAACGAAGTTTAAATCATGTCAATTGATTAAGAAACGAGTTCGTGGCAATCAAATTCGTTAAAAGTGTAAAAATGAAGAAAATTTGGAAAAACCATGGTTTTGATTCTTCAAAATGGTGTATATGTAATGTTTTGTATATAGAATGGTGTTTAGCATGTATAACTATAGTATGTCAAAGTGTTAGATGTTGAAGTTGGGAGATTTTCTGTGGAATTGGGATTTTATGGCCAAAGTAAAGTCTGCATTTTGAGGTTACGCAAATCTCGAATCGCGGTGCATGCATGTGCTGCATGGCCTGCGAGCGGAAGATTTGTTGTGGCATGTGCGCGCCGATAACCCAATCCCCAATACTTTCATGTGCTGCCATGCGAGTAGCCATCATGAGACAGATGAAATGAAGTCACTTTAATTGCGAGTTATCTTGCTTAATGGACTTGGGGTTAGTTTAACATGCATGTAAAGGATACTAAAACATTAATTGGATTACAATAATAGATTGTAATGTGTTGTAATGCAAAGTGTAAAGATTTGAAATAATTATTTAAATAAGTTATAAAATAAAGCCAAATGTGATGTTTTCAAAGGTTAGAGATGAACGGTTAGGTTATGTTGGCTCGTAATGAGATTTCAGATTCGTTAAGTATGTTAACCAACATGGTTAGATGCTAAGTTAAGATTATGACCTAAGTGATGGGTTAAACCCATAAAGCTAATATTCATACAATTAATTGTTGTTGCGATTTCAATGATATGTGTAGGGTTGTTGGAGATTATTTTACGTTTGTATACCTTACAATCGAGGCAAGTTTCTAAACCTTATCTCTTTATAATTGAGCAAGCTTTCTAACTTCATTCTTTTCATATTGAATGCAAGTTTCCATTCTTATATTATTATTGTTCAAGTTCTTAAAATTGAGCAAGCCTAATCTATCTTGAATATGTTTGTACAATCTTTTATAACCTAGTTCGTTACATCGAGCGATTTTTACTTTCCTAATTATTATTCAAAGCACATATTGTTCTAATACATCGATTCAAATGAGATTGTTCTAACTCTTTAGGTTATAGCAGTTTGTATGTATATCATGTTTATTCAATTATATATATTGTCGATATCCAATCTTTGACTTTGATAGCCTTGTACAGTTACACATTCTTGTGTTAAACCTTTATTGGTGGAAATTGAATAGTGTTCTAAAATTCTAGAAACACTTATAAGCTAGTTCCAAACTAAACTTTCTTTAGTGCGGAAATTCTAAATTCAAACTGAGACGAACAACCCTAATTTAGGGGATTTTTGTACGTGTAACATTTAGATGTTTGTGCACAATACATGGTACAAAGGGCTGATCCCCTTAAGTACGCTAAGAAGGGTCTGTACAGTCTAATGACTGTTAAGGTTAAGGTAATAATACCTATATACCGGAGACATAGTTCGTGGTCTTAAGACCATCAGGTAATTAAAGTTCGAACTTCTTTTCTATTTTTATTTGTAGAACAAGTTCCTTATTGTTCAGCTTTTGTTGTTCACTCTTATGTTACTATCATTGCTACTTTCTATATCAGTGAGCATTTGTTTGCTCACTCTTGCAAATAACACTACAGCTAAGGAAGAGAAAGTTGATGAGCTGTCTTCTAGCAAAGGAAAGGGCAAATTTTCCAAGTGCTGAAGACTTATGAGAAATTATTTAAATGAATTATGTTTAAGACTTGTTTTAATATGTGATGTATTCCTTAAACTTATGTAATAATTTTAAGGTTAGATTACCTGTGATTTATTTTGAAATATTGATGTAGCCCTTTAATGGGAAAGATGATTATTTAAGTTATTTAAATTACGTCTTTATCCTTTGATTATGGGTAGTTAGATGTGATGTTTTGGATAGTGAACACCAAATTCTATGGGAATAGAGTACCTGGATTTGGGGGTGTCACAGGTTGGTATCAAAGCCTTAGGTTATGAACCTTAGGTGGGGAAACCTTAGGAAGTAACCTTTAAGGAAATAGAAAACATAGAGGTGTTTAACTCTTACCGAATTTTAAGGAATGGATTAAGTTATCCATTAAAGTTAAATAATAAAAAGACATTATGTGCTATATTTTAATAACTTATGTGCTCGCGAGTATCGAAATTTTAAGTAAAACTTAAAATATTTTGTTGTCAGGATGTCTAACGAAGGAGGATGCAGTCCAGCTAGAGAGGTGATACCTCAGGTACCTAAAGAGGATGAACCCCGGGATATTCACGTAGTGCGGGAGAAGTTGATCCAGGAGGATGAGCCTATGACTGATCCCGAGGAGAATAGTTCCGAGGAGATAGAGGAGGATGATGAGGAAGAGGATCCTGAGGAGTTTCCACCAAACTCCATATCAGCGGAGATGTATGATGCTTTGAATGACCGCAACATAGAGTTACAGGACAAGGTTGAGGAGCTGAAGGAGATGGTTGAGATGCATCATGCTTTGATGGAGCAGAAGGATGCAGAGATTCAGGAACTTGACTCAAAACTTGGAAACACGGAGTGGGATCTAGTTCATACCAAGGGTCAGCATGAAGACTTGTTAGCAGTAAACGAGAAGATGAAGACTGACATGGAGAAATTGAAAGACGACTTCAAAGAGGAGTCAGCTAAGCATGCAAGAGCAGAGGATGCTTGGATGAAGGCGACTCCACATGCAGACCGTGCTGAGGCTAAGGTTAAAGTAAAGAAAGCCAAGATGAAGGAGATGGATTATGCTTTTAATTCGGCGATTGATAGGGCCCAGGATCGAGTCTATTATTACCCACCTCAGTTTGAGAATTCGCCGTGGTTCGTGATGGATCATAGAACGACGTATCGTATCATGGAGGAAGAGCATCAGGAAGCCTTACGACGTCTTAATATGCCTAGATAGAATAAGATAAATAATAATGTGTGGTTAATTATGTGAATAAATAAGCCGTGAATCCCATATTTTGAGATTAATAAAGGGATAATATGAGTATGTAATCCTGAAACTTGTCTAGTTCAGGAAAGTGGATGTTATAGCAATTATGCTATTTTTAGTATGTTTTAAAACATTTTGAATAAATAAAATATCAAAGTTTATTTGGAATGTTATGTGTTAAAGCTTTAATCTTGGAATGTTTAAGTTAAACTTCAAATACCCAAGAAGTTGAGTAATGAACTAATAAGCGTATATCTTAACAAAAGATGCCTCCTAGAAGAAGACAACCACGTCAGCAAGCACCTCCTGAGGGGTCTACCAATAGTAACAACGAGACCAACGCTAATCCAGTTCAGCAGTTGGTAGCTTTGTTGATGGGTGCACTTGCGAATCAACCGCAAGCTCAAGTCACGACTTTCAAGGAATTCAAAGCAGTTGGACCGCCAGAGTTTCAAGGGTCTATGAATCTAGTGGAAGCCCAAACCTGGATCATGGAAATGGAGAAGGTGTTCGACGTTGCTAGAGTTAACGAGGATCAGAAGACTGCGTTCGCAACGTTCATGCTAAAGTCTGAAGCTAACTATTGGTGGCAAGCAAATAAGGTTCGTGGAGGACAAGGAGTGATAGCGTGGGATCGATTTAAGGAAATGTTTTTTGAAATGTATTTTCTAGCGAGTTCTCGGAATCAGTTGGAAGTGCAATTTCTGGAATTGAAGCAAGGAACGATGACGGTCTTTGGAATATCTTTGCGAAATTTAATGAGTTGGCAAGGTTTGCCACTTATCAAGTCAATACTTGATGAGCGTAAAGCAAGAAGATTCAAACAAGGATTGAAGCCACGGCTTTACAAACAAGGTTTCAATGTTCCAAATTGAACACATTTCTTGTTTGTTGTCTTGGAAAAGGCAATTATCGCGGAAGGTGGAAGCGTTGCCTTGACCAAGTACAACCAAGAAGCGAAAGAAGAAGAAGAATGAATGAGAATGAGAATAAGGCCGGTGGTAGTAATATTGGAAGTAACAATCAAAAGAGGAAATGGAGCGAGAATTCAACTACGGGGAGGACAACAAAGGAAATCGTAAGAAAAAAAAGTTTGAAGCTTGTGCGACGTGCGGAAAGAACCATATTGGGATATGTTTGAAGGAAAGCGGGTGTGTTTCAACTGTGGTCGGGGAGGGACACATTGCACCAAACTATTTTAGTCCAAAGAAAGGAGCATGTTTTACCTGCGGTTCAAAGGATCACATGGCTCGTGATTGCCCTAAGAAGCCAGTGGGAAGTGTAAGTGGTGGAAAAGGAAACAACAACGGTGGTGGTGCATTGACTATCACTGGACCAGCACAGTCAAGCCGACCTACTGCGAGGACTTTCAATATGATGAAATGCGGGATGTCTTTGTCAGATCTAAGGATGTGGTGTCAGGTATCATTCCGATTAATGGTATTAATGCTTATGTACTATTTGATTCGGGTGCTACTTGTTCATTTATATCCGATGAATTTGCTCAGAACTTAGATTTGCCTCAGGAGGAATTAGAATTTCCCTTAAGTATAAAGATTGCGAATAAGGAAGTGATTCCTGTTAGATACATATATCAGAATTGTAGAGTGATTATAAAGGGTCACGAGATGATGGTAGATTTGATACCAATTAGACTTAGTGAGTTTGATGTTATATTGGGAATGAATTGGTTATTCAATTACAGAGCAGTAATTGATTGCCAAAGAAAGTGTGTTAACCTTATGACTCCGTCAAAGGTTATGTTCTTTGGCAGCAAGTCACCTCAACAAGCAAGTTTTCTGACGGTGATGCAAGCAAAGAAGTTGTGGAGACAAGGATGTGTAGGATACTTAGCCTACATGTTGATACAAAGAAGAAGAGTGTAAAGTTAGAAGAAATACCGATCATAAGAGATTTTACAGACGTGTTTCCAGACGATTTGCCGGGTCTTCCGTTGGATCGACAAATCAAGTTCGTGATTGACTTACTACTAGGAACGGCTCTGATATCTAAGGCACCATACAGAATGGCCCCGGTAGAAAGGAAAGAGTTGATGGTGCAATTACAAGAATTGCTCGACAAGAAGTATATTCAGCCGAGTGTTTCGCCATGGGGAGCACCGGTGCTGTTTGTTAAGAAGAAAGACAGATCGATGCGGCTCTGCATTGATTATAGAGAATTGAATAAGGTCACGATTAAAAATAAGTATCCATTACCTAGAATCAATGATCTGTTCGATCAGTTGATGAGAGCGAGATATTTATCGAAGATAAACTTGAGAAGTGGTTATCATTAGCTAAAGGTGAGGCCGGAGGATGTACCAAAAATAGCGTTCAGAACTCGGTATGGTCATTACGAGTTTCTAGTTATGTCTTTTGGTTTAACCAACGCACCTGCACCGTTCATGGACTTGATGAACAGGGTGTTTAAACCATTCTTAGACAAATTTGTGGTGGTGTTTATTGATGATATATTGGTATATTCCAAAACCAAAGAGGAACATGTGGAACACTTGAGATTGACATTGGAGACGTTGAGAAAAGAGAAGTTGTACGCTAAGTTCTCAAAATGTGAATTTTGGTTGGAACGATATCGCTTTCTCGCACACGTTATTGATAAGGACGGAATTTCGGTAGATCCATCAAAGGATGAATCTGTAATAAACTGGGATCAGCCGAAGACACCATCAAAGGTAAGGTGTTTCTTAGGATTGGCGGGTTATTACAGCGTTTTATTCAAGATTTTTCCAAGATCGCAACTCCGTTGACTAATTTAACTAGAAAAGTGGTTAAGTTTGTTTGGACAGAGAAGTGTGAGGAAAGTTTTTGGGAATTAAAGAAGAGGCTGAGCTCTGCACCTGTGTTACCGTTGCCTGATGATACAGGAAATTTTGTGGTGTATAGTGACGCTTCGCATAAAGAACTAGGCTGTGTGCTTATGCAAAATGGCAGAGTTATTACGTATGCATCACGACAGTTGAAAAATTACGAGAAGGGGTATCTGACTCATGACTTAGAGTTGGCAGCAGTGGTGTTTGCCCTGAAAATTTGTAGACATTATCTTTATGGAGAGAGGTGTGAGATATATATCGACCATAAAAGTCTGAAGTATATCTTTTCATAAAAAGATTTGAACATGCGACAAAGAAGATGGTTGGAGCTGATCAAAGATTATGATTGCGAGATTTTCTATCATCCCGGAAAGGCGAATGTTGTTGCTAATGCCTTAAGTAGGAAGGGACGGGAGAAGTTAATGATGTTAACTGCTCAGGAGAAGCTAGTGTCGGAAATGGCTAAGATGGAGTTGGAAATTAAATATTCGACAGAATCCGGTGAAAAGTTGTTCCAGATGGGAAACAGTTCAATGTTGGTAGATAAGGTAAAAAATGCACAACTTCAGGATGAAGACTGCAACAAGATAAAATAGAGGATATCTATTGGTGAGGAAAACAAATTCAAAATCGATTCAGATGGGTTACTTCGATTCGAAGGGAGAATTTGGGTTCACAAGTACCGAAGTTAAAGAAGAAATTCGAGTGAAGCTCATAATTCAAGATATTCGATTCACCACAGGAGTACAAAGATGTACCAAGATCTTAGACATCATTTTGAGTGGTCGAATATGAAGAGGGATGTGGTTGAGTGTGTGGCGAAATGCTTAACGTGTTAGAAAGTAAAAGCTGAACATTAAAGGCCAAACGGATTGTTACAACCATTGGAGATACCAGAATAGAAGTGGGAGCATATCACAATGGATTTTGTGGTAGGTCTTCCAACGACCCAACAAGGTTACGATGCCATTTAGGTGATTGTCGACCGACTGACGAAGTCGGCACACTTTTTGCCAATCAAGATTTGATTTACCCTAGATCGGTTAGCAAAACTGTACGTGAAGGAAATTATTTCAAGGCACGGTGTACCAGTGTCCATTGTATCAGATAGAGATCCACGTTTCACATCTAGTTTCTGGAGACGACTACAAGAATGTTTGGGAACACAGCTGAGGATGAGCACATCGTACCATCCTCAGACCGACGGACAAAGTGAGAGAACCATCCAAACACTGGAGGATATGCTCAGAGCGTGTATTATGGATTTCAAGGGAAATTGGGATGACCATCTACCATTGTTAGAATTTGCTTATAATAATAGTTATCACGCGAGTATTGGCATGCCGCCTTACGAAGCGTTATCTGGCGAGAAGTCGTAAACCTCATTATCTTTGGGATGAGGAGGTAGGTGAACGTCAGCTATTGGGTCCAGAATTGGTACAACAGTCTATCGAGGTCATCAAAGTGATTCGAGCGAGATTAATAGCCGCACAAGATAGACAAAAGAAATATGCTGATCAGCATCGACAAAATAGAGAATTCGATGTCGGTAGTTATGTTTTCTTGAAAGTGTTTCCTTGGAAGGGAAAAATTCGATTTGGCAAGAAAGGAAAATTGAGCCCTAGATTTATAGGACCTTTTGAAGTGCTTCGTCGAGTTAGCGAAGTGGCATACGAGATAGCTTTACCTCTGGAGTTGGAGCATATTCATAATGTTTTCCATGTATCGGTATTGAGGCCATATAAGCCTGATTATAAACAAGTTATAGAATATGAGCCCTTACAGTTTGAGAAAGATTTGTCCTATAAAGAAGTCCCTGTTCAAATTGTTGACGAAAAAAGCAAGCAATCTTGAGGAATAAAGTGATACCTTCACATTAAGGTAATCTGGAGAAACCACAATCTTTGAGGAAGCTACGTGGGAACTTGAAAGCGTTATGATGAAGAATTATCCTCGATTGTTTGCTTGATTTTGTATAGCGATTAGGGATGTAATCTTGTTAAGGAGGAAGAATGTAACGAATAAATTTTTTAGAGTTGTGATTCTGGGGTCGAAATCCTTTTAAGGAGGGAAGGATGTAACGATCGAGAAATTTGTAATTTAATTTAAATATTTATGAAATTAAATAAATATTTTAAATAATTTATTTATTGAGGAAAATAAATAATTGATGAATTGTGGTGAATTAATTTAGTAACTAAATTGATTAATGTTAATTAAATTGAGTATTGATAATTTTATTTAAAGGATTTAATTTAAGGAAATAATTAAATTAAATCAATTGCTTAATATTTAAGAAAATAATTAAGCTAAATAAATTGTTTAATTTAATGGAAATAAATAAATTAAATAAAGTGATGTGTCTAATTTATTAATTAAATTAGATATATAATTATTTATTAATTATAAGATATAATGATAATAAGAATTTTATTATTATTATAAGTTATTTAAATTAGCTAAACTAAAGTTATTTCCATTAACTAAATTAAAAGTGTGACAATTGGAAACTATATAATATAAATAATATGAAAATAATCTAGTGTTGGGAGTTTTTGGTTAGCCAAACAAGGCCTTGTGGCCCTTGGCTTATTCTAACTTACGTGAGCCTTTTTGTTTTACCTTTACATACGTGGGAGGTGGGAGTTAGTATATTTCATATCGTATTTTTTTCTAAGGCTAAGTTATCAAAGAAGGGTCTAGAGAGAGAAGAAGAAGAGAAAAAAAGAAAAGTGTTGAGAGAGTAGATTATTGCCAAGAGCTTGAAAGAGATTATCTCTTTTGCTGTTAAGGGTCAGGGGAAGGATTCTACCATCTTATTAGTAGGAAAATCAAGGTATAAACTATTTATATTTTATATATTATTTATATATATATATATATATATATATTCCTTACATGATTTGAAAATCACGTGAATTGTGATGTATATATGTTCATATATATTTGCAAAACTCATTAATTATCATGTAAACATGTTATTTGTTATCAAATTCATGAGAAATTGGGTTTGAGAAGAAAAAAAAATCACAAAGTGTTTATGTTCATATAATATGGCTTAGAAAGTACCAAATTTCTTATGCCTTATATATGATGGAATCATGAATTTGAAGTTGGATTGTGATAATATGTTAAGAAACAAAATCAACGAAGTTTAAATCATGTCAATTGATTAAGAAACGAGTTCGTGGCAATCAAATTCGTTAAAAGTGTAAAAAATGAAAAAATTTGGAAAAACCATGGTTTTGATTCTTCAAATGGTGTTTATGTAATGTTTTGTATATAGAATGGTGTTTAGTATGTATAACTATAATATGTCAAAGTGTTAGATGTTGAAGTTGGGAGATTTTTTACTGTGGAATTGGGATTTTATGGCCAAAGCAAAAGTCTGCTTTTTGAGGTTCTATGTCGAAGTTCTCATATATCGCATGTCTTGCAATGCAAGTTGCAAAACACGCATGCATTGTCATGACGGAGCCTTGATAACCCAGTTTATTACTCATGCTCACGATCGCATGCTAGCCGTCACGAACATTGAAGTTTTCCATTTAATTAAATGTCATGCAGAATGGACTTGGGTTAGTTTAACATTCATGTAAAGGATACTAAAACATTAAGTGGATTACAATAACAGATTGTAATGTGTTGTAATCCAAAGTGTAAAGATTTGAAATAATTATTTAAATAAGTTATAAAATGAAGCCAAATGTGATGTTTTCAAAGCTTAGAGATGAACGATTAGGCTATGTTGGCTCGTAATGAGATTTTAGATTCGTTAAGTATGTTAACCAACATGATTAGATGCTAAGTTAAGATTATGACCTAAATGATGGGTTAAACCCATAAAGCTAATATTCATACAATTAATTGTTGTTGCGATTTCAATGATATGTGTAGGGTAATTGGAGATTATTTTACGTTTGTATAGCTTACAATCGAGGCAAGTTTCTAAACCTTATCTCTTTACAATTGAACAAGCTTTCTAACTTCATTCTTTTCATATTGAATGCAAGTTTCCATTCCTATATTATTATTGTTCAAGTTCTTAAAATTGAGCAAGCCTAATCTATCTTGAATATGTTTGTACAATCTTTTATAACCTAGTTCGTTACATCGAGCGAGTTTTACTATCCTAATTATTATTCAAATCAAATATTATTCTAATACATCGATTCAAATGAGATGGTTCTAACTCTTTTGGTTATAGCAGTTTGCATGTATATCATGTTTATTCAATTATATATATTATTTATATTCGATCTTTGACTTTGATAGCCTTGTATAGTTACACATTCTTGTGTTAAACATTTATTGATGAAAATTGAATAGTGTTCTAAAATTCTAGAAACACTGATAAGCTAGTTCCAAACTAAACTTTCTTTAGTGCCGAAATTCTAAATTCAAACTGAGACGAACAACCCTAATTTAGGGGATTTTTGTACGTGTAACATTTAGATGTTTGTGCACAATACATGGTACAAAGGGATGATCCCCTTAAGTATGCTAAGAAGGGTCTGTACAGTCTAATGACTGTTAAGGTTAAGGTAATAATACCTATATACCAGAGACATAGTTTGTGGTCTTAAGACCCTCAGATAATTAAAGTTCGAACTTGTTTTCTATTTTGATTTGTAGAACAAGTTTCTTTTTGTTCAGCTTTCGTTGTTCACTCTTATGTTACTATCAGTGCTACTTTTTATATCAGTGAGCATTTGTTTGCTCATTCTTGCAATTAACACTGCAGCTAAGGAGGAGAAAGTTGATGAGTCGTCTACTAGCAAAGGAAAGGGCAAATTTTCCAAGTGCTGAAGACTTATGAGAAATTATTTAAATGAATTATGTTTAAGACTTGTTTTAATATGTGATGTATTCCACAAATTTATGTAATAATTTTAAGGTTAGATTACCTGTGATTTATTTTGAAATTATGATGTAGCCCTTTAATGGGAAAGATGATTATTTAAGTTATTTAAATTACGTCTTTATCCTTTGATTATGGGTAGTTAGATGTGATGTTTTGGATAGTGAACACCAAATTCTGTGGGAATGGAGTACTTGGATTTGGGGGTGTCACAGGCGTCACAGTCCTTATCGAAAAACTCCCTCTTTCTTAAGAATGATTTGTTTGTTAATATTGTGAGTTATAATATTAATGATGAATAAATGTTAAAAGGTAAAAATGTTATTAGTCAAGTGAATTGTGATAAATAGAGGGTTTTTTTTATGAAGTATTTGTTGTAAGTTTGACTTATTACATGGACCCCCACTTACTCATTTTTCAAAATCACCGGTAGAAAGTTATCTCTGTTTTTGTTTTATTATTATTATAATAGTAATAAAACAAAAAACTTTTTATATAAACCAGAATACTTTTTATAAATAAAATATATTATATTTTATTATATTGCATAGTACTACATAGTATTTGCATAGTAATGCATAGTGCAACATAGTGCTGCATAGTAAAAATCACGTGAATTCGTCTGATTTCTAAACTGTTCACCCGTGAACTTTTTTCCTAAATAGTATCCTGCTATTCTCCTACAAATAGGATGCTCAGTTTAGAAATAAAAAATACACCAGAATCAGATAATTCATCTTTTATAATATTGAGCGTATTTCTTTTGAGTTTAAGGAAGCTTTGAGTGAAGAAAACAGTATAAGTTTTCTTCAAGAATATCTCCGCTATACCAGTCAGAATTACTCTCCCTATTAAGGTAAGGGGTATTATTTATTTCATATTCAGAAGAGATATTATTTTTTGTATTCGTAAGAATATTATTTTCGTTCAATATTCGTATGGAATATTATTTTCGTTCAATATTCGTAAGGGATATTGTCTTCGTTCAATATTCGTAAGTAATATTATTTTCGTTCAATATTTGTAAGGTATATTATTTTTGTTTAATATTCATAAGAAATAATATTTTCTTCCACACTCTGTAGTATGTAAGTAATATTATTTCGTTTCATATTCCTAATTCTACACTTATGTTGATAAGTATTGCTTCTATACTTCTTGAAATTAGTAGAATATTCTTGAAATTTATGTTTCATCTAGTATCGTTTCATTGAAATATTTTTCTGGACATTCTTGTTAAAATTTAACCTTTTCATGCCGGAGTATTATTCATGGGTACTATTCATACATACGGTACTATTCATATGGTACTATTCACGAGATACTATTCACAAAATACTATTCACGAGGTACTATTCACATGGGGTAGTATTCACCCGGGGTACTATTCACGACAAAAATTGATTTCTTTTCTGTCCAAATTATTTTTGATATATGAATATTATTCTTGAATTTTTCTCCACAAAGTAGTTATCATGTTGGCAATTTGGAAATTCTTAAACTCTGGATAAATTGAATTATAAATCATTAATATTTATCCTTAATCTCACTTGATTGAATTCTTATATCGTTGTCATCATCCTCATCCTTATATTGTGGTAAAAGTCATCTTTGACATGTAGTGCATAGATGGACTATTGATTGGTATGATTATGACCAAGAATTATGTATTGGTATAATCATGACCTGTAATGTTACAAATGATGTGGTAAAAGTGCTCATTGGTCCGTAATGCATTGATGGACAGTTGTTTGACATGATAATAACCACTGGTGATAATAACGAATATCCTTGGCCCGTAGTGCATGGATAATTTATGGATGTGATACTAACGAATATCCTTAGCCTGTAGTGCATGGATAATTCGGTGATGTGGATTATTTATTAAATTGTGTTGCAGAGATAAAATGTTGATGATGAACTTTTAAATCATAGAAGATAGTAGACATCATGCTCTACTTGACTTTTCTAATGGATTACTTATTCCGATGTAGTTAAACTTGTTGTCTATTGCATTCTATCAGTTTTTACACTGTTGAAGGCTAAGGATAATTTATTCTACATTATCTTTTAGTCATAATATTCTTTATTGGGCTAGTTGAGCTCACCCTTTTCTTTCATTGTTCTCTTCAGGAAATGAGAATATATCTAGGACTTGTCGGGAAATGGAGTGATGGTCCAAGATGGTGGCTATAGTAGTCCTCACTATTCTATAAAATAGTGTAATAGTAATTGTAATGAGGACTTTACTTGAGTTTGGATATTGTCTACGAGATAATATTTGTATTGAAACTCAACTATTATGTTGTCATATTTTACACAACAGTTGTATAGAATAAGTTTGTATTTGAATTCTGTACCATGTATTTGGCGACTCAGAATGGGTTATGTATACCTATTTTGGGGGCGTCACAGTTGGTGTCAGAGCTTAGGGATATGATCCGTGGTTGATAATTGAGGCTATAACTAGGAGGGGAGAGATGGGTAAATCCTTCGCTAGTGTGCCCTACCTAAGCTTATTTGTTATTTAATTGGTCGGTCAGAGTATAGGGATAATATGTGGCATGTCAATTAACCCTTTTTTTGTCGCAGTGTTTGAAAGTGACATCTGAAAATTTTGAGATAAGCAATGGAGCACATGAGACCGTTGAGTCACCGCCAATCAATAACCAGGATAATGTGCATCAACAAGGCAATAATCCTCATATAAACAACAACACCGACCAAATGACAAACGATGGTATGTTTAGGAGTTTTCTAGAATTCATGCAACACCAAACAAGAGAGATTCCTATTCAAAATACAGGTGGAAACAATGGCAACTCACGACTGGTCACTGATAAGCAATTCAAGGAGCTGGGACCATCGGAGTTTTTGGGAAAGCCAGAGCCACTTAAGGTAGAGACGTGGATTAAGCTAATCACCAAGATATTTGATGTCTTGGGATGCTCAGAGGAGCAAAAGTTTCCCTTTTCCACCATCATGTTGCAAGGAGAGGAAGATTACTAGTGGGAATCTATAAAACGTACTCATTTTTCCGCACTAAAAATGTCTTGGGAGAAGTTCTAAGAATTATTCAACGACAAGTACTTTCCTGAAAGTATTCGTCACATGAAGGAGGTGAAATTCATCAAGCTGGAACAAAACAATATGGCTGTATCGCAATACGAGGCAAAGTTTGCGGAGTTATCTTGGTTTGCATCCCATTTGGTAGATAATGAGGAGCGTATGACGTGAATGTTTTTGCGAGATTTGATGCCTAAAATTCGTCAATACCTCATTTCTCACAAACTTTGTTTATATCCAGATGTTGTGAATAGGGATCAGTTATTGGAGCGTGATAATGAGTCATCCCAACTAAAAGACAATGACCAACAACACGATAATAATCGTACCGGTGGCAACGACCTTCGGAACAACGATAACCATCGTGGAGGAAATTATCATGCCAGAAATAGTAACCACTTTGCTGGTAATCATGACCATGATAATAGGAAAGTTAAACTAAGTGGGAAAAACTTTAAGAAGAGAAGATTTAATAATGACAATGTAAAGATGTCGGCAGCAACACTAACACCCGTTTCTAAGGAAGGAGAACGACCACCAGTCGTATGCTACAGATGTAGAGAGGAGGGACACATTAGTCCAAACTGTATGCAGCAACCCAAAGCATGTTTTAATTGCGAAAGAGAAGGTCACCTATTTGACGCCCCCAAAATAGGTATACATCACCCATCTTAAATCGCCAAATACAAGGTACATAATTTAAATACAAACTTCATTTATACAATATGACAAAAGCGTAGCTGAGAGTTTTTACACGAATATTGTCTCATAGACAATATCCAAACTCAAATGGAGTCCTCATTTCATTTATTATCACTCTATTTCATAGAATAGTGAGGACTACTACAACCACCATCTCGGACCGTCACTCCGTTCCTCGACTAGTCCCGGCTACATTCTTATTTCCTAAAGAGAATAATAAAAAGCAAAAGGGTGAGCTCAACTAGCCCAGTAAGAAATATTATGACTAAGATAATGCAGAATAAATTATCGTTAGCCTTCAACATTGTTAAACTCATAGAATACAATAGACAATAAGTTTAACTGCAGCAGAACAAACAATCCATTAGAAGAGTCAAGTAGAGCATGATATCTACTATCTTCTATGATTTAAAAGTTTATTATCAATTTTATCGTTGAGAGTCAGCTTAATAAATAATCCACATGTGACGCCCCCAAAATAGGTCCACATGACCCATTCTGAGTCGCCAGATATCACACTATAAAAATTAAATACAAACTTCATTTATACAACTGTTGAACTGTCGTATAGAATACGACCATAGTTAATTGTGAGTTTTAATACAAATGTATGTAACTCTCATGGTGCCTCGACCACATCCTTACAATAATACTTTACATAAAAGTATAGTCAAAAACTGTTTTAGAAATTAAAATCTTAGGGAAGTGCTCAAGGAAACATTCGTACATGGGAGACCATGCGTCTAGGTTATGATAGATATCATATGTCCACAAAATTATCCTTGGTTGACCCAATAAACCCCCAAAAAAAACGAGAAGATTACTATCATCTTCTTTCCAATGGCGAGTCTTCTCTTGACATATAACTATCTCCACTATCTCCAAGTGAAAATTATATTTCAAATAAACTCCAAGATCATATAGGTAGTGCTCGTAGATATACTCAGCAAGTGGATGTGCACAACCCCTCGCCTTATGATAACACGAGGTCAGTATGTCATTAGACATCTTGTATGATAGTGGCAAAACACCCTTCAAAGTTGGGTTCACCAAAATTAAATATCAAATGACGCGTATACAATACGACACGCTTATCTAAAGTCATCAATAAAATTATTTCCATACTATTTAGGGAGAACCTCAATGACTATATAATTCAACGCTCTATTCCCTCATTATCCCCGCCGTCCGACCCAAATACACTCTTAATACCTGAAAGGAATTGTGAAGCAAAAAGGGTGAGCACAACTAGCCCAGTAAAGAATATCATGACTAAAGTTATTTTACATCATCAATAGCCTTCATCAGAATAAATCAGAGATTTAGAACATATGGTAGATGATAAAACTTTTCAACCATAGTTGCAGCGGAACGAGCAATCCATTAGAAGAGTCAAATAGACCATCAGATCTATTATCTTCTCTATGTTAAAAGTCCACCGATAATGTTTTATCCCTGTAACATCAATCAACAATTCCTGTCCACAATCATATGAATAACTCATAATCATAATTGTGATTCTAAATTCCTCTTCCCACCCAGGACAAAGAAAATTTTCATCACCTATCTTCACTTGAAACATCAAAAATCATGGTAATACCAAATCACAATTTCTGCTCATAATCATACTAATAAATTCATCTTTGCACTACGGCCAAAGATTTTCATTAACAATTCATCTTTGCACTACATACAACTGTATTTTAGAAGAGTCAAGTAGAGCATGATATCTACTATCTTTTACGAATTAAAAATTTATTATCAATATTTTATCGCTGAGACTCAGCTTAATAAATAATCCACATCATCGAATCACCCCTACACTACGGTCAAGGATATTTATTAATATCACATCCATGAATTAATATTTTATTGTTGAGACTCAGCTCAATAATTAATCCACATCATCGAATCATCCCTGCTCTACAGGCCAAGGATATTCGTTAATATCACGACCACGAATTATCTATGCACTACGGGCCAAAGATAATCGTGTTTTCATCAACGGTCCTGATCATGCCATAAAATAATTCATCTTTGCACCCTTGGACGAAGAGAATCCATAGCCATAATCATACCAAAAAAATGTCCATCAATGCACTACGGGCCAATGAGGACTTTACCACATCATTTATAACATTACGGTCATGATTATACTGAATAATCCCTGGTCATAATCATACCAAGTCCATCTATGCATTACAGGCCACAGATTACTTTCATCATAATATAAGCATGAGGACAATGACAATGATATAAAGAATCAATCAAATGAGATAAAGGAAAAATATTAAACATTTATAATACAATTTATCCAGCGTTCAATAATAACCAAATGTTATTAATCACTTAATAATCTCATAATCTAATATCATTAATATTATAATAATATTTTAATCATTTCTTAAACTTATAAACAATTTATTTCAATTGTTTACACTTTATCAAATAATACATTTAATCATTCAAAAATGCCATACTCATAAGATTTCATTATCAATGATTAAATCCCTCATCAAAAATCTGCATATACCCTATATAGGATTCCCAAGCCATAAAATCCTATTTTCCAATTTTATTACTTCACATAACATATTTAATTCATTTACTCATAACTAGTTCATTTTCATGAAAAATATCAAATCAGTCCCAAAAATATTTCTTTTATGAGATTTAGCATAATATAGTCCCATATTGAACATATATTTTTCTCAGAATTTTTAAAATTCATTTACTATTTTTTATATGGCTAAAATCATTGAATATTTAGACAATTATCATAAATTGTACTTTTGTCCAAAAATTCTGAAATTTACAGGATATACTCCTTTTATATACATGTACTCCTAATAAAAATTTTACCAATTTTGGAGTTAACCACAAGAAGTTATAAGGGTTTACTTTTAAAAGTCTTTTTCTATAAAATTCATAACTCCTAATCTATATATCCAAAAATCTTCATTTTTGGACACAATCTAGAAAACTCATCAAATTATCATTTCAATTTTTTTCAGAATTTTTGAGGGTCGAAAATTACTTAAACCGCCTTCAGATGTAAACCCTTTTGAATGAAAATACTATTCATATGAATACAAAGGATCATTCACCACGCATGCAGTAATCCACATGATGTTTATTCTAACATAATAATAAAGAATGGAATAACAAAAGAATTCACCATGCATGCGATAGACCGCATGCATGTTATTCCCAATGTAATAATAAAAATGGAATAACAACTAATTCACCACGTATGCGATAGACCATTACGAGCATGTTATTCTAATGTAATAATAAAGAATGAAACTGTGTCATGCGTAAGAACGCACGCATGTGATATTCCGGCGAATAATAAAGAATGGAACCATGTCATGCGTAAACGTACAGACAGGATATTCCATAGAATAATAAAGAATGGAATAACAACAGAATTCACCATGCATGCGATAGTCCTCACAGACAGGTTATTCCAACAGAATAATAAAGAATGGAACCAGGTCTAGCGTAATCTGCACAGACATGATATTCCAACAGAATAATAAAGAATGGAATAACAGAAGAATTTCACCATGTATGCGGTACTTTGCATAGACAGGTTATTCCAACATAATAATAAAGAATAGAATAACAGAAGCTCTCTTCATGAATACGAAGGAAATAATACCCCTTACGAGTACAACAAATAATATCCCTTACCTTAGAAAGAAGAGTATTCCGACTGGTAGGGCGAGGATATTCTTGAAGAAAACTTTCACTATGTTTACGTTCAAAGCTTTCTTAAACTCTAAAAAAATACGCTCAAGATTATAGAAGAAGAATTCTCTAAACTTCTAGTGTGATTTTTAATTCTAACTAAGCATCCTTTTTATAGGAAAAATAGAAAGGATACTATGCAATAAAATATAATATATTCTATATATATATATTATTTAAAATCTAATAAAACAAATAACTTTATAAAAGTATTCTGCTTTTATATAAAAGATTTTACTATACAAACACTATGCATTCACTATGCAAACATTTATGCATAATAGAATATAATATATTCTATTTATAGTCTAATAAAATAAATAACTTTATAAAAGTATTCTGCTTTTATATAAAAAGATTTTACTATGTAAACACTACGTATAATAGATATAATATATTCTATTTATAATCTAATAAAACAAATAACTTTATAAAAGTATTCTGCTTTTATATAAAAAGATTTTACTATGCAAACACTATGCATAATAGAATATAATATATTCTATTTATAGTCTAATAAAATAAATAACTTTATAAAAGTATTCTATTTTATATAAAAAGTTTTCTGTTTTATTACATTTATAATAACAATAAAACAAACTTCATCATCATTATTATAATTCACACTATTAATCGACCAGGTCGTTCCCAGGAAAGAGGAGGCATTACAATAAGGATTTCAACCTATTGGCACGCAATTAGGTGAACAAACCTCTCCTTGGCAGAACTTCTAGACATCGTTAATATTACAAATAATAATATTAATAACTTTGTTATCTCAATTATTGATTTAATAATATATAAAATATCGACAATAATTGAATCAAATAACGTGAGATACTATGCAATAATTACTGTAGCAATAATTGAACAAAATTGAGTGACTTCCGACGTAAGTATCAATAATCAATACCGTGTGCTACTATGCAACCACGCGTATTTCTGTACTTTTAACACCGGGTGTTTCAATAGTTAACGGTAAAACTTCTGCCGTTATTTTCATAAAAATATTTTTGTCATTTTCTCAATTCGACAATAATTCTGTTATGGGGTCTACCATTGATTGTTCCATTGTACGAATATTCCCTGATAAAAAGAATATTCCCTGACTAATCGAATATTCCTCGACACAACGAATATTTTATATCAACTGGCTTACTTTGCAAAATTTTCACCTATCACCCTTAACTTTAAACTTTTATTAATTTAACTATTTACCAAAATAGAAAAATTGAATACTTTTATTTCATAAAATTCGGGGTCTCACACCACATCACTGAATTATCCATGCACTATGAGCCAAGGACAAAGGATATTCATTATTATCACATCCATGAATCATCCATGCACTACGGGTCAATGAGGACTTTTATCACATCATTTGTAACATTATAGGTCGTGATTATACCGATATATAGTCATAATCATACCAATCAATAGTTCATCTATGCACTACGGGCCAAAGATGACTTTTATCACACTATAAGCATGAGGAAGATGACAATGATATAAGCATCAATCAAACAAAATCAAGGATAAATATTAAAGACTTTAAATTTATCCAGAGTTTAAAAATGTCCAAATTGACAACATGATAACTGCTTTGTGGAGTAAAATTTAAGAATAATATCCATATATAAAAAATAATTTGGACAGAAAAGAAATCAATTTTCTGGGTTTAATAGTACCCAGGTGAATAGCACCCCATGAATAGTACTTCATGAATAGTACTCCGACATGAAAAGATTAAAATTTAACGAGAATGTCCAGAAAAATATCCTTGTGAAACAATACTAGATGAATCAAAAATTTCAAGGATATTCTACTAATTTCAAGGAGTATAGAAACAATACTTAACAAAATGAGTGTACAATTAAGAATATGAAATGAAATAATATTACTTACATACTAAAGAGTATGGAATAAAATATTATTCCTTACGAGTATTGAATAAAAAAAATATCCCTTACTACTGTTGAACGAAAATAATATTCCTACGAATATTGAACGAAGATAATATTCCTTACGAATACTGAACGAAAATAATATTCCTTACGAATATTGAACGAAAATAATATTCCTTACGAATACGAAAATTAATATCGTAAGCGAATATGAAATAAATAATACTCCTTACCTCAAAAGAAGAGTAATTCCGGCTGGTACAGCGGAGATATTTTTGAAGAAAACTTGCACTATTTTCTACACTCAAAGCTTCTTTAAACTTTAAAGAAATACGCTCAATATTATAGAAGAAGAATTCTTTGATTCTGGTGTAATTTTCAATTCTAAACTAAGCATCCTATTTATAAGAGAATGGAAGGATACTATTTGGACGCACAGTAGGAGAAATCACGGGAAAATAGTGCATTTCACGGACGATTTTTAGAAATTCACATGATTTACTATTCAACACTATGCAAATACTATGCAAGCATTATGCAAACGCTATGCATAATAAAATATAATATATTCTATTTTACATAAAAAAAAAACTTATTATAATATATATATATATATATATATATATATATATATATATATATATATATATATATATATATAAAAAAATTGAGATAACTTTCTCCGACGATTTTGAAAAATGGGTAAGTGGGGGTCCATTTAATAAGCCAAATTTACAACAAATACTTCATAAAAATCCCCTCTATTTATCGCAACTCACTTGGCTTCACAAAACACATTTTTAATAATATTCATCATTAATATTATAACTCACAATATTAACAACTAGATCATTCCCAAGAAAGAAGGGGCTTTACGATAAATATTTCTCCATATTGGCGCCCAATTAGGTGACCAAACTCCTTTCCTCGACAGAACTTTCTAGACATCGTCAATAATGAAAATAATAATATGAATAACTTTGTCGCCTCAATTATTGATTTAATAATATAAAATATTAACAATAATTGAATCAATAACGTGAGATACTATGCAGCAATTACTGTGGTAATAATTGAATAAAACTGAGTAACTTCTCACGTAAGCATCAATAATAAAAAATATCAGATAATACCGCAGCTGCTACTATGCAACTATGCCAGACATCGTATATTTTTATCATCAAAGTATTTCAATAGTTAAAGGTAAAACTCTCGTTTATAATTATAAAAGATATTTTTGTCGCTTTCTAACTCGATGATGAATTTCATTGTGGGGTCCACTAATGATTGTGCTGTTGTACGAATATTCCCAACCAAACGAATATTTTATGACAACTTGCTTACTTTGCAAAATTTGTAAATATTACCCACAACTATAACATTATATCAAATCCACACCTTATTATTCAAAAAGATATTTAGAGAAAATTAATCTTTTTTCATAAAAGTTGGGGTTTTACTGTTGGTCGGGTAACCGATCACTAAACACGCGCAAGTATATACGCTACCTAACAAGTAATACAAAGGATAAGTAGAGTGTCGTACTTTGAGGAACTGTCACTAATATTTACCAAATACCGACTTTGTATCGCTAAAGTCTTATTCGAACAGCAATAAATGAAAGAGTGATTAATCTAAGCAGAACTAATTATCAAAGCAAGTAAATGGATAACGAATGGTAATCTAAGGAATAACAAGCTAAGGTTACAACTTCACCCCACTCAGGCATTCTGTCGAACACCTAACGAGCTATGTTTTATCAAACTAGGTACCCTTCTCTCTCTGGTCTTAATGGTCACGACAATTTGTCGGCCGATAACACACAAGTGCTCATATCCTTTCCAGATCCACCCGTTAGGGAATAGTACAGAAAAGAACGCCCAAGCTAGATACAATCCTACATATGTCTATGTGAATTGATCAGAACAAGGATTCAAGCATAAGCTCTCAATGAGGTCGCATGTGGTGCACATATATAAGTCTATTCTATGCACAACTTATGTAGTCGAAATCCACAATCACATGCCAATATATTTAGGTGTAAATCTATAATTCTTCTGTCGATATCATGTAAATTACCAAAATCATCACTAATGTCTTAGCGAGAATCATTAAGCATAAATATATCGAACCAAATCATATGGTGCCAACCAAAGAGATAAGACAGTCAATTTAAATCACAAATGGTTCCATTATAACCTTAGAGCAAATATTTAGTTCATAGCTATTTAATAAAATACAAGTAGCAATAAAGACAACATTTATGGATTATAAAATCAAAGAAAATAAATAGATAAGAAGAAACTCTGTCAAGGCCCTTCAATCTCTAACTATTCTGCTCGAATCAAGCTCTCTAGTCCGTGTTGATCATTGTTCTTGATGCTCCAAAGAAACCCAAACTTCTTCCTTAATCTAACTAAACTATATTTACAACACACTTATCTAAGAGAAAGCAAGAGAAATTACAAAAGAAAACTAAAATCATAAGCTTAACTAATCTCTAGACTCTTCTCTCTCTATATGATCTGGTTTATGCAGCCTCCCTCTTTCCTTTTATATGTTCTGCTCCTTTGATAGGTTAAAAGGAAGCCTTCTCTGCCTGGGAACCGGAGGTGGCGCCATGCAGTACCCACTGCTATAATTATACTGCAGGCCACATTAGTATCTTGACGAGCTTTGACTGCACAAAGACGAGCCCATAAAGGAGCAAAGTATACCAAAGACGACATATATGCTAGCGAGGGGGGTCGAGGTGGAAGCGCTGCGTGCTTTAAGTTAGACTTTGGCGCCATGACTTTGCTTATGTAGAATTTGACCTTTTTTCCCCTTTAAAGCTAGAAAAACACTGTAAAGCTCTACAGTACATCAGTTAGGCACAATAACACAATTATCATATAAAACCGTATAAAAACTACAAGAACAGGCAACTATTTAAGTCATAAAGTATTCGATTCGCAGGTATAAATTCCACTCATCACTTACAACCTCCCCTTCTTATGAAATTTCTTCCTTGAAATTGGGGTACGTACCTGGTATGTCGAAGAGGTGAGGATACCTTGATTTTATTTTAGATTCTAACTCCCAAGTCATTTCCTCAACATCATGGTTTTTTCATAATTACTGTAACAATTATTGAGTAGTGCCTTCTTACGTATGAATCAATAATTGATGCAATACCGTGTTTTAACCACCGAGTATTTCAACAGTATAAATGGTAGCAACTACGCCGTTATGTATAAATAACTTATATTTGTCATTTTTTTTCATCCAATCGCTTTTCGTTATGGGGCCCACACAAGGCTACGCCGTCGTACGAATATTCCACGACCAACCGAATATTCCCCGACAACAATGAATATTTTATAACCACTTGCTTATTTGAAATATTTGCGCATTTTACCCATAACTAACCATATGAATCAAATTAACCCTTACTATTTCAAAATAATAAATAGTGAAAATTTGATTTTATTTATAATAAGTTGGGGTCTTACAACCTCCCCTCCTTATGAAATTTCGTCCTCAAAATTGACGTCACGCATTCTGGTGTTTCAAAAGGTGAGGATACCTCGCTTTCATTTCCGCTTTCCAACTCCCGTGTCATTTCCTCAATAAAGATGGTTTCTCCACAAAACTTTGACTTGTGGTATGACCTTTGTCGTAGGACATACTCCTTCCTATCCAAGATCTTGACAGTACCTCCTCGACGTTAAATCTTCACTATCTCGTCCTGTTCTAACTCAATAACGTGGTTCGGGTCTTTCACATATTTACGGCTACGCATGATATATGAAAAATATTATGAACACGAGACATACTTGGAGGTAATCTTGAGTCTATAGGCTACATTTCCTACTCGGTCAAGAATCAAAATGGACCAATAAATCATGGATTGAGCTTTCCTCTCTTCCCGAATCTTGTAACTCCTTTCCATGGGGCAACACGCAACAATACACGATCCCCAATACTAAATTCCACGTCCTTTCGATGAAGATCCGCATAACTCTTTTGTCGATCATGTGCCGCTTTGTATACGCTGTCGAATCATTTGGATCTTTTCAGTAGTCATAATGTACCAACTCGTCCCAACAATGTTGCATCACCAACCTCATCCCAACATACTTTGAGTGACACTTACGTCCATATAATGCTTGAATGGAGCCACACCTATATACATGCCTCGATAATCTGTTATCAGGAGAATTCCACCAAAGGTAAATATTTATTCCAACTCCCTTTGAAGTCTAGGACACAGAGTCTTAATAGATCTTGAAGAGTTTGAATAGTCCTCTCTGATTGTCCGTCCGTTTGAGGATTATATGTTGAACTGAATCATAAATCCGTGCCCATAGTTTTTTGCAAACTAACCCAAAATCGTGAAGTGAATCTTGGGTCACTATCCGGAACTATGGATACTGGCATGCCATGCAATCTCATAATCTCATTTACATACATATGAGCAAGATGTTCAAGGGAATAAGTCTCCCATATCGGCAAGACCCGTGGGAAGACCCGTAACAAAATCCATAGTAATGTGTTCCCACTTCCATTTTGGAATCTCAAGTGGTTGCAATGGACCCTTAGGCACTTGATGCTCCGCCTTTACATGTTGACAAGTTAAACACCTCGAGATAAACTTTGCAAACTCTCTCTTCATGTTGTTCCACCAAAATGTATGTCAAATATCACAATACATTTTGGTACTTCCAGGATGGATTGCAAATGGTGTATTATGTGCCTCCATCATGATCTTGTACTTCAAATCAGAGTTGTTAGGAACATAAAGTCTGGAGTGGACTCGAAGTATTCCTTCTTCATCGATTCTCGCCTGCAATAGCACCTTCAGTATTTCTTCTTCATACGCATCAGCTCCGGGTCGGTGGCTTGAGCAACTTTAACTTTTTCTATTAAAGTTGGCTCTATGCGTATACTTGACATCATCGCACTCGTTCTTGCATATGATCTTTTTCTCAAGGCGTCAGCTACCACTTTCGCTTTTCTAGGATGGTATTGAATAGTGTGGTCATAATCTTTTAACAGCTCAAGCCAACGTCGTTGCCGCATGTTGAGTTCCTTTTGGGTGAAGAAATATTTGAGGATTTTATGGTCTGAATATATCTCCATTTTCTCCTCATATAGATAGTGCCTCCAGATCTTTAGCGCAAAAATGACTGCTGCCAACTCTAGATCATGAGTAGGATAATTCCTCTCATATTCTTTAAGTTGTCGCGAGGTATAGGCTATGACTTTCCCACTTTGCATGAGAACACATCCTAACCCTTTGCCTGAAGCATCACTGTAGATCAGAAATCCATTTGAACCAGATGGTATTGTCAGAACAGGTGCCGAAATGAGTCTCCTCTTGAGCTCTTGGAAACTCTTCTCGCATTCCTCGCTCCATACGAATTTTGTATCTTTCCGAGTCAGCTGAGTTAACGGAGTAGCGATTCGAGAAAATCCTTCCACGAATCTTTGATAATAACCAGCTAAGCCCAAAAGCTACGTGCTTTGATTCTCGACTTTGGTTGTTCCCAACTTCAGTATTGTTTCAATCTTCACGTCAATCTGGATACTCCATATTTTGGCACCACGTGCCCTAGGAATGCTACTTCCTCAAGCCAGAACTCGCATTTCTTTAACTTGGCATACATCTTATTTTCACGAAGCCTTTGGAGTACCAACTTCAAATGATGCTCATGATCTTCACGACTCTTGGAATATATGAGGATGTCATCAATAAAGACAACAACAAACTGATCCAAATATTCTTTGAATACTCGGTTCATCATATCCATGAAAGCCGCAGGAGCATTAGTCAATCTGAAAGACATGACTAAGAATTCATAATGCCCATACCGAAGTTCAAGGCGCTTTGAATATCCTCGCCTAATCTTCAAATTGATGATTTCCAGAACGAAGATCGAATTTTAAAAAGAATTGTGCTCCTTGCAACTGGTCAAACATGTCATCAATACGAGGTAGCGGATACCTATTCTTGATAGTGACATGATTTAATTCCCGATAGTCAATACAAAGTCGCATACTCCCATCTTTCTTCTTTACAAATAAAATAGGAGCACCCCAAGGAGATGTACTAGGACGAATGAAACCGATGTCCAACAACTCCTATAGTTGGACCTTTAACTCCCGAAGTTCAATAGAGCCATTTGATATGGGGTTTTAGAAATGGGTTTTGTACCAGTTCAAGATCAATAAAGAATTCAACTTCACGCTCGGGGTAGACCGGAAGTTCTTCAGAAACACGTTAGGAAATTTACTAACAATGTAAATATTATTCAAATCGACGCGTGTCTTTATTCAAATCCATAACATGGGCTAAGAAAGCTTGACATCCGTTTTTCAATAAATGAATAACTTTATGACTAGATATGATAGTGATTGATTTTAATGGTTTAGTTGCTTGAATTCGTACAATAGGTTGGTTAGGAATATGAAAACTAAAAACCTTACGAAAATAATCAATTTTGGCATGATAAGTAGTTAACCAATCAATCCCTAAAATCACATCAAAAGCAAGTATCTTTAAAGAGATAAGGTCAACAGGTAATGTGATGGTGCCAACTTGGATCAAACAAGATTTATAAACAATGGATGTGATGAAAGTTTCTCCTAACGGAGTCTCCACAGATAAATCATAGTCTAATTTCTCCGGAGTTAAGTTTAAACGTTGAACACAAGTAGGAGAGATAAATGAATGGGTAGCACTGGTATTAAGTAAGGTATAAACTTCGCAAGAATTAATGATTAGCTTACCCGTGATCACCTCGTTTGGGTTCCTTGCATTTTGACCAGTCACAACAAACGCTCTTCTAGGAACCGTTGACTTTGACTTTTCTGGTACAGCCTTTTGAGTCACCATCCCATTGGACTTGGTTTGGTTTTGCTATGTGACAATCTCGAGCGATATGTCCTTCCTTTCCACAATTATAACATACCTTGAACTGTTGTGGGCGCTTTGAATGATATGTCCCTCTTTTTCACATTTATAGCATATACTGGCCAAAGGGTCATTCTCCTCCCTTAGAACCGATTCAGCTGTCGGTGTTAACGCCTTCACATGGTCATTGTTGAATCTCTTCTTTAAAATCTCCTCCCGACTTGCTTTCTTCTATTCTCACGGCCATGCGACTACCACCGTAGTGGTTTACCATTTTTGTCCGCTTTTTTCTTTCTACACCGGTTATTGTTATTCTGCTGACCGCTATCTCCCAGATGATCCTCGGTTGTGGTCCCTCATTGAACGTATCTTCGTTATCTCGCTCAATAATTGAGCCCCGCTGACAACATCCTCGAATAGAGAAAATTTATGAGAAATGATATATTGACATATCGCCGGGTTTCAAACCTCTCGTAAACATCCGCGATCATACGCTCCTCATTCTCCACCAAATGAGGTGCAAACCTGGATAACTCTGCAAACTTCACCTCGTATTGGGACACCGTCATGTTGTTTTGTTCTAGTCTAATAAACTCCACTTCCTTCATATGACGAATACTTTCAGGAAAGTACTTGTCATTGAATGCTTTTTGAAATGTCTCCCAAAGACATGCCGAAGCGCTACTGGATGGGTACGCTTCACGTATCTCCCACCAAGAATCACCTCATTATCGAACATAAAGGTGGCAAATGGAACCTTCTATTCCTCCGTACATCCCAAGACATCGAATATCTTGGTAATTTGTTTGACCCACGTTTCCACCTTAATCGGATCCGGCTTTCCCTAGAATTCTGGTGGTCCCAACTCTTTAAACTGCTTGGCCGTGACAAACCTTGCATTGTTATCATTTCCACCGGTATTTTGTGCACGAGTCTCCCTCGTTTGATTTTGTATGAACTGCAAAAAGCTTGTAAACATTCCGTCGTTCATCTTCTGATCAGTGGCGTTGTTTACAGGAGGAACATTGTCGGCCTGTTGCACGTTCTCCTAGTTGGTGGGTAAAGGTGTCTCCACGGTCTCAATTGCTCCACTGTTAACATTCTCAGTCGACATTCTCAAATACTGCCATAAAACAAAGTTTAATTAAAGAAATCAACATATCACATAATATCCCTATATACTGACTAACCAACAAATAAGCTAAGGTAAGACACACTAGCGAAGGTTTTACTCGTCTCTCCCCTCCTAGTTCTATTCCTCGATCTCCGCTAGAGATCATATCCCTAAGCTCTGATACCAACTGTGACGCCCCCAAAATAGGTATACATCACCCATTTTGAGTTTTCAAAAACATGGTACAGAAACAACTACAACTTTATTAATACAACATATAAACTGTAAGTTTAAATAAAAATATTGTCATCTAGACAATATCCATACCCAACTAAGTCCTCATTACAATTATTGGTATATTATTTTACAAAAATGTTGAGGACTACTAAAACAACTTCTAGAACCATCATTCCACACCCCGACTAGTACTCGCTACATTCTCGCCTCCTGAGAAGAAAAATGGAACAAAAAGGAAAGAGGTGAGCTCAACTAGCCCAGTAAAGAATATTATGACTAAGATAATATAGAACAAATTATCGTTAGTCTTCAATACGGAAAAAATTGATAAAATATAATAAATAATAGGTTTCAGATCAATATTCACAGCGAAAATAATAATTCATAGATGAGTTACGTAGAGAATGAAATTAATCTATGAATTTAAAAGTCCATCATCAATATTTTATCCTCAGAACATCAATCAATATTCATCTTGAATCAAATATTCATCTTTGCACTACAGGCCAAAGATATTCATCATTAATCATGTTCATCTCAACACTGTACATCTTTGTACTACGGGCCAAAGATATTCATAAGAAAATCAACCATCTTTTGCACTACAAAAGAAGATATATTCAAGAATATCATCTTTTAGGACCGAGGATGATGAAAAATATTTTAAAGAAAAAACGAATCCAAAGGAAACAAAAGAACAAATATTAAGGATTTGTACTTTAAACAACCCGAGTTCAAAAATACTTCATAAATAACTATAGTGAAGCAAAATTCAAGAATGATCAAAATATGGATACAATCAAAGCTAGTATCCATAATCGATATTTTAGAAAAAAAATAAAAATTTAATTTTTCTGTGAATACTGCTGTATTCGTGAATAGTGCCGTATACGTGAATAGTAACCCCGACACTAAAAGATAAGAATTTCACAAGAAAAATCTTACCAATAATTCGACATAATGATATTAGAAGAAATAATATCATTTAAAAAAATAATAATATCCCTTACCTCGAAAAGATTGTACTTCTGACTAGAATACTGGATATAATGCTGAAGGGAACTTGCACCGTATAGCAACACTCAAAGTATCAAAATACTCACAAGAATACGCTTGATAATATAGAGAGAGAAAGAGAGAGAAAACTTCAGTTTCTGGTGTGATTTTCAATTCTAACCTAAGCACCCTATTTATAGGAAAATGCTTAGAACACCAAAGTAGAAAATTTAATAAAATAATAATATATTTTTTCCAAATCTCCCAACGCACACCACCAGCTGAATTCAACCACTAACACATGTCCCAAGAATAAAAAAAACGTTTTTCTTAATTAAAATAATTTAAACTTCAAAAATTAATTATTTCGGAACTTCAATAATTCATAATAAATATCCCTTTTGTCAGAAAAATTCAAACCTCATGCCTTTTTCATAGGAAATTCCATTATCTACAACTTTACAGAAGAAAGTTTTTCCAAATTCCTAACAGAAATTGACCAAAATCCACAAATGTATTTATTTTATAAAGTATAATCAAATTTCAGGTCAAGAAATGGGGTCCACCGAAACACACAAAAACATGTGTTAATCATTTAATGCAACAAAAATTCTCTTTCTCCTCATATACTCATATATCCCACATTCATTGTAAAAATATCACCATTATTATATTATTAAAATATAATAATATATTTAAATGAATTATTTTATCAGAAAAAAAACAAAATATTAATTTTCAACAATTGTAACATTAAAAATTTTCTCCTTCTATATCCACATAAAATCAATATTTTTCTCATTATATAAATCAATAATTAATTATTTACAAATAACATTACAGAATCACAATACTGACAAACAGGCAGTTCCTAGGAAAGAGGGGGCTTTCCAATAAGGATTTCTCTTTACTGGCGCACAATTAGATGACCAAACCTCTCTTTAGACAGAACTTTCTAGACATTGCCAATAATGTTATCTAATAATATTATTCAGATAATATGAATTATTGCTCTGATAATGGAAAATACTGTGTAGTGACAATTATTGAAACAACAAAAATATAAAATATCAATGTAGCAATTATTGAATCAATAAAATAAAATATTGAACAGTAATTACTGTAACAATTATTAAGTAGTGCCTTCTTACGTAAGAATCAATAATTGATGCAATACCATGTTTTAACCACCGAGTATTTCAACAGTATAAACAGTAACAACTACGCCATTGTTTATAAATAACTTATATTTGTCGTTTTCTTTATCCAACCGCTTTCCACATGGGCCCACACAAGGTCGCTACTGCAGCATTTAATATTCCCCGATAGTAAGAATATTCCACAACCAACCGAATATTCTCCGACAACAATGAATATTTTATAACCACTTGCTTATTTGAAATATTTGCGCATTTTACCCATAACTAACCATATTAATCAAATTAACCCTTACTATTTCAAAATAATAAATAGAGAAAATTTGATTTTATTTATAATAAGTTGGGGTCTTACATTACTAGTTAACACAGTTGGTTGGTGCTTGCTAGATGGACGGATCAATAACAGTCTAAACTTATAAATTGAAAAACCCCTAACTCATACATGCATGTCACGACTCTAAGAGATAGACCATAAAACTTGGTGCTTGTCATCAGCCATAATAAAAAAATAATGATAACTATCACACCCTTGCTAAATAGTAGCTCAAAATAGGGTGAAAAAGGCCATTCATATGGCACAAACATCTAATCTGTATAAGCCCCAAAAAGATGGCTATAAACCACAATCATGCTAAAAATAATCAAAGCAGAAATAAATAAAACCAAAAACAGTTCATGGCATCCAAAATGATTAAAATTCACGCATAATCCCGCAGTTCAAAAGACTGCACCACAATATTGATAAATAAAAACATAATAAAGTACTAAAGTCTGGCAATCCTAACATGGCAGTACGGAAATAAACAGATAAAAGCTAAAAACACCCCCAAACTTGAGGTGAGCAATGCCCTCATTGCTAAACATAAAGTAATTTAATACAAGAGGGCTTCCCTAGAGATCGCTCACTCAGCAGCGGCATCGACTTCATCCTCATCAGCTGCGTCCTGATCAGCTTCGGCGGGCGGGGATGGTGGAGGGTAAGGTGGGAAAATAAGAGGCTCAGGAAACTGGTTTGGCGTGAACTCCATACTCTCACCACAATAGTCCGTGTAGATGCTCTGCATAGTGTTCACCAGCTCAGCCTGGTACTGCATCGCTATCTCCTGCCTCTGAGCCACTATAGCTAAGTGCCTCCACTACCTCTGCGCCTCGGCGTCATGTTTCTGATGCAGCAGGGTGAGAGATACCATAATGTCAGTCAGGAGGCCCTGTGCAGCTGGGCCTACCTCAGGTGCTTGCGAAGGCTCTGGGTCTGCTGAAGGAGGTGGCACTCTAGGTGGCCCGTATCCCTCGCCTCTAGCATGTGACTCTGCCCCGTCCCACTCATAATAGCGTTTGATAATCAGGTGGTCAATGACTGTCATCGGTGGCAAGGCTATCTCCTCGGGCCCCCACTGGATACCTTCCTATTTACATAAGGTAGTGATCAATGATGGATGAGGAAGTCTAGCAGCAACGGTACTTTTGATTGCCTTCCAAATGGAGTCATGAATGAGCACACCAATATCCATATGTAGGCCAATGAAAATGGCGAAAAACAGTATCGCCCTATCCTTAGTGACGTCGCTCAAATGACGGGTGGGGATCATGTTGGCACAAATGAAGCCAAACCACGCCTTCCCGTAGCGATCGAAAGTGCCAAGACAGAAACCGGTCTTTTCCCCGTAATCATTTTTCTTCCACTCAGTCTCGGGTTTGCAAAGCCGCCTAATGATATCATCAAGATCATAACTGCGGAGTCTCGACTGCATGTAATCATTTCCCGTATAGTTGGGCGTTCTGAACAAGGCATTGATGGCCTGACTACTGTACTCCACTTGCTTCCCCAAACTTGAACAACCAAGGCCTTCGAGATCAAGGCGTTTGATAGAACTCCCGAACCACGATACATACAAACGGAGATGGGTGGTTTTGTGATGTTGATCCAATGCCGCTCCAATATCATGGTGTTTAGCTCACCATTTTTCCTATCCGGCCTGAACCCCCTCTCTGGAATCAGATTTCGTGAGCCGAAGGAGTTTTTGTACCACTTCTAGGCTTCCTCATTGATAAATTTGGCTCTGTCCCAAGCCGTGGGTGGTGGTGCGGTGGACGATGAAGACCCTCCTATGCTCAAGCGTTGCCTTATTGGTGCCATGGCTAAGTTGCAGTTGGCTCAGTTCCAAATTCCCCTAAACTCAAGCTAGAATAGTGCTCAATGCTATTGCTTATGTTAAACAGCCCAAAACAGTCAATTCTTCTCTCAGGTAATTTATCAAACAGCTTGTGTGCGGTATTCAAAACCACTTGGACAGACATTTGTTTGAAAGTGCTCTAACCCAATTTCCGTCATTGGAAATCACCCCAAATCATACGCAAAGACAGACACTCAAAGAGAACCAACCCAACAACTCAAGCAAAAATATCTTCGTGAATGATTGAATTCCCAATAAAATACCTTGATGAAGAAAAGAAACTAGCCGCTGCTGATCCCCAATTGGATTCATGCCTGACTTCAATTATGTCCGATTCTGTGAATAATGAGTCGGTTGCTGTGTAGATGGTGGGGGTTTATGGGAGAGAAAAGGAAATGGTATGGGCGTTCAGATCTGGTAGCTGCCGAGAGAGATGGTGAGATGAAGAGCCAGAATGCTTGGAACAAACTGCATTTAAAATTCAAAAACTTGCTACTCGCATCATGCACATGAGAAATTCTTCTTTGTTTAGGCGCAATACGATTTAGCAAAGAGTCGGGTCTCGCTGGGGAAAGCATGCTGTAAATTCCCTTTGTTGGATGGCGTTGCTACATGAAAGTTAATGTAAGAAAGGACAAGTCATGTGGCCATGCATGAGGTGCAAAGATTATGGTTGGCACTGCCATGCGCTATATGTGCAATTCTCTCGAGATTTCTTGGTATTATCTCGCACATGTCAAGGCAAAAATAAAAACTACACTACAAAGGTTATCATCCATTACTAAAAACCTCTGAAACACTATTATAATACGCAATACATCAAACTAAACATGCCTCCAGCAGATGACAGACACAAAAGCATTAAAGTACAATCTGGCAGCCATGTTAACAACCTAAGCGAACAGACACAAAATAAACTAGAAATAAGTAAAGAAAATAGATAAAATTTATACCGAGATGGGGGTGCCTCCCCACCAAGTGCTTGTTTTAAAGTCGTCAGCTTGACTATACCGATGCCGTTCAATCCGGCTCATAAGCAAAAATGACCTTCGTTATCGAGATCAATTACGATCAGAAGATTGCCTTGCAGTGAATTTGTGATGGCATTGACGAGTTGCCCCAATTGATTCTCAAGGCTGTGCAATGCGGCTTCTTGGCTTGCCATCCAAATCTCATTTCTTTCGATAAAGATGGTGAGAAGCTCTTCAAGTCGGTTCACTTCTTCACGTATTGAGGTCTCAGCAAAGTTCTCGTTCGGCTGAGATGTCCATTCATAGTGCGGCGGAGACTGATATTCAAGTTGAGAGGTATGATTCGGATCATGATATTGCTCTTGACTATAGTCCCAAGAGTTTGGATAACCCTGACAGTTTGGATGATAGGAGATCGGTTCAAAGTCAGCTCGTTCTTGCCAGTAGGCATTTTGAGTGGACTGACACTCAAGATTGTCAGAAAACCTCAAGGCATTGGCAAGTTGAACTTGCAATTTCTCGAGACCTTCTTCCGAGCTTGGTGGCGTCGTCCACTCATAAGGCCATTGATAACATTTGATCGTCCATAATCTGTAACTAAGAAAATAAAAGAAAGGAAGATCAAACAAATAAAAGAAATAAATATATAAACGTTCAAAGTAAGACTAAATTGATTGAAATCAATATTGGACAATATTAGAATAAAAGTTCCCCATCAACGGCACCAAAAACTTGTTGGTCAGGTAACCGATCACTAAACACGCGCAAGTATACACGGTCTAACAAGTAATACATTGATAAGTAGAGTGTCGTACCCACGAAGAACTATCACTAATATTTACCAAATACCGACTTTATATCGCTAAAGTCTTATTCGAATAACAATTAATGAAAGAGTGATTAATCTAAGCAGAACTAATTATCAAAGCAAGTAAATGGATAATGAATGGTAATCTAAGGAATAACAAGCTAAGGATACAACTTCACCCCACTCAGGCATTCTGTCGAACACCTGGCGAGCTATGTTTCATCAAACTAGCTACCCTTCTCTCTCTGATCTTAATGGTCACGACAATTTGTCGACCGATAACACACAAGTGCTCATATACCTCTGTCGAGGTATGTACGAACATATCCTTTCCAGATCCACCCGTTAGGGAATAGAACAGAAAAGAACGCCCAAGATAGATACAATACTACATATGTCTATATGAATTGATCAGAACAAGGATTCAAACATAAGCTCTCAATGAGGTCGCACGTGGTGTACAGATTTAAGTCTATTCTACACACAACTTATGCAGTCGAAACCCACAATCATATGCCAATATATTCAGGTGTAAATCTATAATTCTTTTGTCGATATCATGTAAATTACCAAAATCATCGCTAATGTCTTCGCGAGAATTATTAAGCATAAATATATTGAACCAAATCATATGGTGCCAACCAAAGAGATAAGATAGTCAATTTAAATCACAAATGGTTCCATTATAACTTAAAGCAAATATTCAGTTCATAGCTATTGAATAAAATACAAGTAGCAATAAAGACAACATTTATGGATTACAAAATCAGAGAAAATAAATAGATAAGAAGAAACTCTGTCAAGGCCCTTCAATCTCTAACTATTCTGCTCGAATCAAGCTCTCCAGTCCGTGTTGATCATTGCTTTTGATGCTCTAAAGAAACCCAAACTTCTCCCTTAATCTAACTAAACTATATTTACAACACACTTATCTAAGAGAAAGCAAGAGAAATTACAAAAGAAAACTAAAATCCTAAGCTTAACTAATCTCTAGACTCTTTTCTCTCTATATGATCTGGTTTATGCATCCTCCCTCTTTCCTTTTATATGTTCTGCTCCTTTGATAGGTCAAAAGCAAGCCTTCTCTGCCTGAGAACCGGAGGTGGCGCATTATAATACGCCCACTGTTATAGTTCATAGCTAATATTACCACATTAGTATATTGAACACGGATCTCAGTGGCAAGCAAATACGAGCCCATAAAGGAACACCGGGCGCCATGCACCAGATACACATCGCCAGGGTCGAGGTGGTGGTATATATGGCTTTTAAGTTAGACTTTGAATGCGCTTATGTAGAATTTGACCGTTTTACCCCTTTAAAGCTAGAAAAACACTGTAAAGCTCTGCAGTACATCAGTTAGGCACAATAACATAATTATCATATAAAACCGTATAAAAACTACGAGAACAGACAACTATTTAAGTCATAAAGTATCCGATTCGCGGGTATAAATTCCACTCATCACTTACAACCTCCCCTTCTTATGAAATTTCTTCCTTGAAATTGGGGTACGTACCTGGTATGTCGAAGAGGTGAGGATACCTTGATTTTATTTTAGATTCTAACTCCCAGGTCATTTCCTCAACATCGTGGTTTCTCCATAAAACTTTGACTTGAGGTATAACCTTGGAGCAAAGAATATGTTCCTTCTTGTCCAAGATTTTAATAGGTTCATCTTCATATGTTAAATCTTCCACTATCTCATCTGGTTCTAATTCAATAATGTGGTTTGGGTCTTCCACATATTTACATAACATAGATATGTGAAAAATGTTATGAACACGCGACATACTTAGCGGTAAGACGAGTCTATAGGCCACAGTTCCTACTCGATCGAGGATTTCAAATAGACCAATAAATCGAGGGTTTGAGCTTTTCTCACTTCATCAACTCTTACTTCTGGAATAACACATTCTTGTACTTTCTTCTTTATATTCATCAGCTCTGGGTGTGTAGCTTGAGCGACTTTAACTTTATCGATTAAAGTCGATTCTACTCGTATATTTGACATCATCACATGGGTCCCTAGAGTCTTTAACTTTATCTCCATCATTTCTAAGTTATACGAAATGGGTCTTTGTGTTAACAACGTCGCACTCATAATCACATACGATCTTCTACTCAATGCGTCAACTACCATGTTCATTTTTCCAGGATGGTATTGAACGGTATAGTCGTAATCTTTCAACAGCTCGAGCCAACGTCTTCAACGCATGTTACGTTTGTTATGGGTGAATAAATATTTAAGGGTTTTGTATCGGGTTCATGGTCGATACAAAATTTGATTTCACGCTCTAGGGGTAGGCTAGGAAGTTCTTTGGGGAATACGTCAGGAAATTTTTTAACGATAGAAATATCATTGAAAACTGTGACTCTCATCCAAGACTTGGATAACACCTCACATTGATACCTATCAACTTACCATCGTTATTCACGGCGTTCCCTACGGAAAGTCTGACTTCGGTGCATCCCAAGACTTGGAAGTCACCAGATAAAGGCTCGGGGCTTAATATGACAGTGATTGACTTTAGTGGTTTGGATGCTTGAATTCACATAACATGTTGGTTAGGAATATGACAACTAACAACCTTACGAAAACAATTAATTTTAGCATGATAAATAGTTAACTAGTCGATTCCTAAAATCACATCAAAGGCAAGTATTTTCAAAGAGATAAGATTGATAGATAACATGAGGGTGCGGATTTGAATCAAACAAGATTTATAAACAGTGTATGTAACGAAGGTTTCTCCTAACGGAGTTTCAAAAGATAAGTCAAAGTCTAATTTCTCTAGAGTCAAATTTAAACGTTGAGCGTAAGTAGGTGAAATAAAAGAATGGGTAGAACCAGTGTCAAATAAGGTATAGACTTCGTAAGAGTTTATGATTAGCTTAGCTGTGATAACTTCGTTCGGGTTCCTCGTCACGAAAGCGTTCTCCCTTAAACTATTGACTTTGACTTGTCTAGGATAACCTTTGGTGTCACCATTCCAGCTGGACTTGACTTCTCTACATGACAAAATCGAGCTAAATGACCTTCTCTTCCACAATTAAAACACGCTTTGGGTTCCTACATACAGTTTGAACGGATGTCCCTTCTGTCCGCATTTGTAACATACGACCGGTGGTTGTTTTCCTTCCTTGGAAACAGGTGTCGGTGCTGCTGTCGATGTCTTTCCGTCATTGTTGAATCTTCTCTTCTTAAAGTTGTTCCCACATTGTTCACCTTTCCTATTATCTTGGCCATGATTACCACCAAAGTGGTTACCATTTCTGGCATGATAATTTCCTCCACGATGATTATCATTGTCCCGATGGCCGTTGCCACCTGTACAATTATTATCGTGTTGTTGGTCATTGTCTTTTGGTTGGGCTGACTCATTGTCTCCCTCCAATAACTGAGCCATATTCACAACATCTAAATATAAACAATGTGTGTGAGAAATGAGGTATTGACGTATTTTGGGTTTCAAACCTCTTAGAAACATTCGCGTCATACGCTCCTCATTATCTATCAAATGGGAAGCAAACCGGGATAACTCGACAAACTTAGCCTCGTACTGTGACACGATCATATTATTTTGTTCCATCTTGATAAATTCCACCTTCTTCATGTGACGAATGCTTTCGGGAAAGTACTTGTCGTTGAATAGTTTTTGGAACTTCTCCCAAAACATCTTCAGTGAAGTAGGTTGAATACGCTTTACAGATTCCCACCAATAATCTGCCTCTCCTCGCAACATGAAGGTGACAAAGGGAACCTTTTGCTCCTCGGAGCATCCCAAGACATCAAATATCTTGGTGATCTGCTTTATCCACGTCTCTGCCTTAAGTGGTTCTGGCTTTCCCAAAAACTCCGGTGGTCGCAGCTCCTTGAACTGCTTAGCAGTGACCATCCGAGAGTTGCCAGTGTTTCCACCTGTATTTTTCATAGGAGTCTCTCTCGCCTGATGTAGCATGAATTGCAGAAAGCTTTTGAACACCCCCATCGTTCATCATTTGGTTGGTGTTGTTGTTTACCTGAGGAGTATTGCCTTCCTGATGCACGTTATGCTGGGAATTGATCATCGGTGACTCAATGGTCTCATGTGCTCCACTACTTAACTCAACATTTTCAGATGCCATTTTCAAACCCTGCCACAAAATAAGGGTTAATTAACATGCCATATATTATCCCTATATTCTGACCGACCAATTTAATAACAAATAAACTTAGGTAGGTCATACTAGCGAAGGATTTACTCGTCTCTCCCCTCCTAGTTCTAGCCTCATATCTCAACCAGGGATCATATCCCTAAGCTTTGATACCAACTGTGACTCCCCCAAAATAGGTATACATCACCCATCTTGGGTCGCCAAATACATGGTACAGAATTTAAATACAAACTTCATTTATACAATACGACAAAAGCGTAGCTGAGAGTTTTTACACGAATATTGTCTCGTAGACAATATCCAAACTCAAATGGAGTCCTCATTATATTTATTATCACACTATTTCATAGAATAGTGAGGACTACTACAACCACCATCTTGGACCGTCACTCCGTTCCTCGACTAGTCCCGGCTACATTCTCATTTCCTGAAGAGAACAATGAAAGCAAAAGGGTGAGCTCAACTAGCCCAGTAAGAAATATTATGACTAAGATAATTCAGAATAAATTATTGTTAGCCTTCAACAGTGTCAAACTAATAGAATACAGTAGACAACAAGTTTAACTGCAGCGGAACAAAGAATCCATTAGAAGAGTCAAGTAGAGCATGATATCTACTATCTTCTACGATTTAAAAGTTTATCATCACTTTTATCGCTGAGACTCAGCTTAATAAATAATCAACATCACTGAATTATCCATGCACTACGGGCCAAGGACAAAGGATATTCATTATTATCACATCCATGAATCATCCATGCACTACGGGCCAATGATATTTGTTATTATCACCAATGGTCATAATCATGCCAGCAACTCTCCATCAATGCACTATGGGCCAATGAGGACTTTTACCACACCATTTGTAATATTATAGGTCATTATTATACTGATACATAGTTATAATCATACCAATCAACAGTTCATCTATGCACTACGGGCTAAAGATGACTTTTATCACAGTATAAGCATGATGATGATGTCAATGATATAAGCATCACTCAAACAAAGTCAAGGATAAATATTAAAGACTTTAAATTTATCCACAGTTTAAAAATATCCAAATTGACAACATGATAACTGGTTTGAGGAGTAAAATTCAAGAATAATATCCATATATAAAAAATAATTTGGACAGAAAAGAAATCAATTTTCTGGGTTTAATAGTAACCAGATGAATAGCACCCCATGAATAGTACTTCGTGAATAGTACCTCGTGAATAGTACTCCGACATGAAAAGATTAAAATTTAACAATAATGTCTAGAAAAATATCCTTGTGAAACAATACTAGATGAATCACAAATTTCAAGGATATTCTACTAATTTCAAGGAGTATAGAAACAATACTTAACAAAATGAGTGTAGAATTAGGAATATGAAATGAAATAATATTACTTACATACTAAAGAGTATGGAAGAAAATATTATTCCTTACGAGTACTGAACAAAAATAATATCCCTTACTACTGTTGAACGAAAATAATATTCCTACGAATATTGAACAAAGATAATATTTCTTACGAATATTGAACGAAAATAATATTCCTTACGAATATTGAAGGAAAATAAAATTCCTTATGAATACGAAAAGAAATATCGTAAGAGAATATGAAATAAATAATACCCCTTACCTCAAAGGAAGAGTAATTCCGACTGGTATAGCGGATGTAACGAATGTGATTTTTATAATTAATTAAAATATTTATTTGAGTTAGATTAATATTTTAGTTGATTTATTTATTGAATAATAAATATTTGATGTTAGTTGTTATGGCTTAATTTAATTAAGCGTTATAATTTGATAGATAATTTTATAATTGATGTGCATTTTATTATTAAAGTTTAATTGATTTTACTAATAAAATAACTTTAAATTATTTAAATGTGACATTAGAAATATGTTATATGTCATAGTAAAGTAATAATATTATATAATGAATAGCCTAACCATTATGTTGTTTTACTAATGATGAAAAAAATGAGATTATGCTACTAAGATGGCTTAATGTGATATTGGTCATGCATGTAAGAGTTTTGTAACATAAGCCTTATGTTATTAGTGGGGGTTACTATTATATTAATTATTAACATAACTATTACCCAAATGAGGAGTTACATATGAAGAAATCCTAGAGTTTTTTTAGAGCAAGAGTCTTGGTGGAAGAGAGAAATAGAGAAATAGAGAAATTGAGAGAGATAGAGAGAAATAGAATAATTGAGAGGAGCTAGAAGAAGAAGAAAAAGCTAGACGAAGGTAACTTCTAAACCCTTGTTTAATCTTTAATTTTATTGGGTAGATTTATGTTCTAGGGTAGTAGATCATGCTTAATCTTGTTTGTATTGGTTTAATCTTGGATTATCAAGAGTCAAACAAGAGAATTCAAGAAATAAAATGAAATGGAAAAAAAATTTGAAAAACAAAATTCGTAGGTTTTGAGTAATTGTGGACAGATCTTGTGAAATTCATATCTCTTTGGGTATAATGAGTTAGAAAGTGAGCCTTATATCAAATCAAAGCTATGGAAGTAAGCTATATTCTGAAAGTGGAATCACATGAAAACTCCTTGTAGATTTCTTGCCGTGTCTGTTTTAGTAAGGATGGTACGAAGGGAAAACAATCATTTGAGTAAAATCAAAAGCTCAAGTATCGCTTCGACTTTGAAAAATTCATATAAATTCGTGTGTTTTGAATCTGAAGAAACATTAAACTGCAAAGTTGTAGATATGGAAGTTTACTAGCTAGACAAGCGAGATTGAGCCATTTTATGGACCGGATCATGTCTGAAATAAATTATTTAGTAAGGCTGTTCAGAAAATAAAATTTTCTAGAGTAGTTGATGAATTGCAGAATCTGTTTTAGATGGACAAAGGTTTGACTTTTAGGCCTAGATGAGGTTGTAGTAAACTGAGTAAAGGTTAATTCTATATAAGAAGGAACAAAAATGGAAATGTAACGAAGGAGTTACATTAAAAACGAAAACAACGTTTTGTTAAAGAAATTGTGAAGATGAGTTTTATAATTCTGTCTGAATTAAGATTTTGGGTGATGATATATTTTGATGATTAACAATATGTTTTTACTTATGTAATGAGTATAGATATGTGTTATCACATTCTATGAATAATTAACCATTTAAGATCAAGAGTTGAGATAAGTTAATGTATGCACATAACGTGCTCGATAAAATGCCTAAGAAAAATAGTGTTTCTAAACTTTGGTATACAAAGTGTCTAACTAATGGATAATATTGGATGTTATGTGCATCTGAGTATGAAAAGATGATAATACAAGAATAATAATGAAAAAAATCAAAAAGGGCGATTTTTGATTTTTGAAGGAAAATTAAGCATGTAAACAATGTGTTGAATATGCATTTTTGAAAACAAATTTGTATAATAAAATGGTGTGATATACACACATTAAACTACAAGTGCGATAGTCTAGCATGTGTGGTGATGAAAATGAAAATAAAACCGAGTTGCATATGATGTCTATAAAGACATTATAAAGGATAATAAGATAAAGTAAGGTCTTAGAATATATTTGACCATGAGATCGAGTATTGATTTTGTTTATTATCAATCTCACATATAGTGTAGGTTGTGCAAGGACGCGAAGTATTAGCATGTTGGTAAAACGCCGGTAAAGGCAAGTCTTTTAGTTCCTATTTGCTATGTGAATTTGATTGTTTTAAATCTTTATTGCAAAGAGCATGACGTGTTATATATTTTTTGAATGTATGAAACGTTAAAGTCAACTTATGACTACGTTGATTGAGTAAAGAATGCTGATTGAGTAAGGAAGTCAATCTTTATACTTGTTATATGAACTGTAACATGTATGTTATATTAGTCCAATGTTTATGAGATATATGTTGAGCATGTTATTACGTACACGTGATGCATGAAAACTCATTAGATTTTGTCATGGTCATCGAGCTCAACCTTGCAAATAACCATTTTTGTGGGTTAAGGGTCGAAGGTAACACTATGTACTACTTGAATGACGTGGATCAGAAATAGTACACGAAGATTAATATTTTAGCTAAAGTTGTTATTTCTTTATACCATGATTAAGATTAATGAGATGTACTAAATGTTTTATGATGTATAGTTTTATGTTGAGTTGTAAAGATAAAGTTAGAGTTATCTGATATGTAAAGGTCATCTGATTGAAATGTAAAATTTTATATAATAATAAAGATAAAGTGAATCATAAAATAAGATTGATTCAAAGACACGTAGATGATAAAGTTTTGATTCAGTGGAATTAAAGTAGAAAGACATAAAAATTTAAATTATTCCGCATTTTATAAAGTTTAACATCGAATAATGATGTAAAATCAGAAGGTAGATGTGTTATTAATGACTGAAGTGGAGAATTATATTGTATGAATTTTGGGATCATTACAACGGAGATATTCTTGAAGAAAACTTGCACTATTTTCTACACTCAAAGCTTCCTTAAATTTTTAAAAAATACACTCAATATTATAGAAGATGAATTCTCTGATTCTGGTGTGATTTTTAATTCTAAACTAAGCATCCTATTTATAGGAGAATGGAAGGATACTATTTGGATGCACAATAGGAGAATTCACGGGCAAACAGTGCATTTCACGGATGATTTTTAGAAATTCACATGATTTACTATGCAGCACTATACAAACTCTATGCATAATAAAATATAATATATTATATTTTACATAAAATAAATTATTATAATATATATATATATAGAGAGAGAGAGAGAGCGAGAGAGCTGTTCTTAGGCGGACTCATTATGCGGACTCATGAACGGACTTAAAAAAAAAGAAACTCTGAAGTCTCTTTATTCAATTATTCCAAGCTTCTACTTGTGGGTCCCACTTACAAAACCTTAAAATAAAAAACACCATAAACATGAAAACACATATCACACTTTCAGTAAAACTAAAAGACAAAAAGCTTTCTTCTCCCTGTCCTTTCCCCTTGTTGCTGTGGTGAGTCTCTTCCGTCCGCCTGTCACTATGTGGATGTGTCAATGCTACGTTTTGCTTGTGTTATGCATCTTATTATTGAAATTGAAAAAAATTATACTGCCTAAAATTAGTGATCTTATGGGTCTATCTAGTTTTGCAATTTGGTTATGCACACTCTCACAAGAGATGGACATCCTTGTTCTCTATTTCCAGATTAATTGTGAGACCCCAGATTTTATGAATAAAGATTTAAATTTCTCAAAATATTTTTTTTATGGTGTGGATTTGATATAATGTTATAAGTTGTGGGTGATATTTAAAAATTTTGCAAAGTATGCAAGTTGTTATAAAATATTCGTTTGGTCGGGGAATATTCTTTTTTGTCGGGAATATCCGTACGATAGCACAATCATTGGTAAACCCACAACGAAAGTATTGTCGTATTTAGAAAATGACAGAATTATCTTTTTATAAAAATAATGGCAGAAGTTTTACCGCTAAATCTGTTGAACTACTCGGTAGTAAAAGTACAAGAATACGCTGTGGTCGCATAAGAGAAGACACAAGATTGGTTATCGATGCTTACTCAATTATTGCTACAAAGAATTGTTGAATCATATCTCTCATATTATTGATTCATTATTGTCACAAAGATCATCTCGCATAATATGATATATTATTAAATCAATAATTGAGACGACAAAAGTTATTCATATTATTAAATCGCAATATTTACAATGTCTAGAAGTTCTCATCAAGGAGAGGTTTGGTCACCTAATTGCGCGCCAATAGGAGAAATCCTTATTGAAAGCCCCTTCCCCGGAGAACGACCTCGGTTGTTAAATATCGTGAGTTATAATATTAATGATGAATAAGCTCGTGTTGATTAAAGATGAAATTGATAGTTCTATTGTGTTGGAATTCTTAGTGTTAGTGGAAGTCGACATTAATTCGATAATAATTGATGTCTGAAGGTTATACTATTCAATCGGGTATTCGGGGCACTTTTCGTGTCGGAGTTACTATTCATGAATTACTATTCACAAGTTACTATTCATGAGTTACTATTCATGGGATACTATTCACCCGAACAAAATATATTTCTTTTCGGTCCAAATCATTTTTGGGTACAATATTATTTCATGAGGAGATGTGCTAATTTTTCAGACCGTTGGTTGAAATTATAATAGTGAATCAGTATGGACCGTTGGTTTAAAGTTTACTAGTGAATCAATATGGACCGTTGCTTTAAGTTTTAATATGGATCGTTCGTTTAAAAGTAAATCAATCTAGATCGTTCATGAATTAGTTACTATTCAGTCCATTCTCCTATAAATAGAAGCTCATTCCTTCATTATTTCTTACGAATTCACTGAAACTCTAGAGAGAAAAATTATAGAGAGAAGCTATAGAGAGAAAATCTATAGAGAGAAAAGAAGAAGAGAAGTCTCGCACCTCACTATTCCAAAGATCCGCTTTTCTTCTAAGGTAAGGGATATTATTTGTTGTACTCGTAAGGGGTATTATTTTTTTTCATATTCATGAAGAGAACTTCTGTTATTCCATTCTTTATTATTCTGTTTGAATAACATGTATACATGGACTACCCTATACTTGGTGAAATTCTTCTGTTATTCCATTCCTTATTATTATGTTGGAATAACCTGTCTATGCAAAGTACTGCATATATGGTCAAATTCTTCTATTATTCCATTCCTTATTATTATGTTGGAATAACTTATCTATGCGAAGTACTGCATACATGGTGAAATTCTTCTATTATTCCATTCCTTATTATTATGTTGGAATAACTTGTTTATGCGAAGTACCGCATATATGGTGAAATTCTTCTATTATTCTATTATTTATTATTCTCGTTGAATATCCGCCGGTTGCAAATTTCACTTGACTCGTTCCGTTATTTATTATTCTCGTCGTAATATCCTGTCTGCGTTTTACGCCGGGACTTCGTTCCATTATTTATTATTCCGTATTTATTATTCTTCGTTTAATATCCTCGTCTGCATGCGCTTACTTTACGGACTGCTCCATTATTTATTATTCTGCTGGGAATAACCTCGTCTGCGCGCGGTCTATCGCATACATGGTGAATCCTTCATTATTCCATTCTTTATTATTCTGCTGAATAACCTCGCATATGTGGATTACCACATGCATGGTGAATGGTCCTTTGTATTCATTCCTTATTAAATTGTGGAAATGATCTCAGATATCGCGAATTACTGCATTTATGTGAAAATCCATTTGCAGTTTCATATATTCGTTATTATACTCACTTGATTAAAGCTTTGGCTTCTATAATCCATGAAATTAGTGGAATATCCTTGATATTTGCGCTTCATCCAGTATCTTTTCATGGAAATATTCTTCTGAGCATTCTTGAAGTTTACTTTACAAAGAAGTATCATGTTGACAATTTGGACATTATTGAGTTCAGGATAAATTAACTTATAAATCTTTAAATTTATTCTTAAACTTGTTTTATTGAATTATTATGTCATTGTCATGATGAGTTATGTTGGTTATTATGTGAAAACATGAAAGTTTCTTAGAAATCACAAAGGGTTGAAAATCAGATTTTGGTGAAAATGGAACATGAAATTCAACTGACCATATCTCTTATTATATTTTGAATTTTTGAGTGTGGTCAAGTTCTAGAGTTAGATTTATGAGTTATATAACTTATCCAAGTGGAATCACTAGAAAAAGTGTTGTAGATTTTCGTGTGGACTGATTTTAGAAAAGGAGTCAAAAACTACCAATTTCAGAAAAGGCTACTGCCCATAAAATTGAAGGGGCTGTTTCAGCCACTTAATTTGTGAGAAAAATTCTGGCCTTTTGGGACAAGAAAGTATATGGTATAAGGTACCTCCTGTCCAAAAAATGAGCTCATTCTGAATTAAAATGACCAAGTTATGACCATTTCAATATTTAGGTTTTTTCGACGAAAAACGCTATAACCGAAGTTCTATAACTTCGATGACCATGAAATTTAAACTGGAAGCTCACATTAACATGTGTAAGATCCTGCCAAGATTTGGAAATTTCTAGAGTTAAACTTGAGGTAGCTAATTTCTTAAGGAATTAATTAGAAATTGATTTTTGAAAAATAGTAAATGAATTTTAAAAATTTCGAGAAAATTATATGTTCATTATGGGACTATATTCTGCTAAATTCCAGAAAAGAAATATTTTTGGGACTGATTTGGTATTTTTCATGAAAATGGTTTAGTTACGAACATATGAGTTAAATATGTTATGTGAAGTAACAAAGTTGGAAAATAGGATTTTATGGCTTGGAAATCCTATATAAGGTATATGCAGATTTTTTTATAAGGGATTTGATCATTGGTGATGAAATCTTATGAGTATGGCATTTTTGAATGATTAAATGCATTATTTGGTAAAGTGTAAACAATTGAAATAAATTGTTTATAAGTTTAAGAAGTGATTAAAATATTGTTATGATATTAATAATATTAGATTATGAGTGGTTGATAATATTTGGATAAATTTAAAGTCTTTAATAATTATCCTTGTTTTCGTTTGATTAATGCTTATATCATTGTCATCATCCTCACGCTTATATGGTGATGAAAGTTATCTTCGCTTACGCGCAAAGATGGAATTTGCCGATTATTGAGTTGTATATCTTTGCTTACGTGCAAAGATGGATTGTTGATTATCGGTTTTATTGTTGTATATCTTTGGCTTACATGCGAAGATGGATCGTTGATTATCGAGTTGTATATCTTTGCTTACGTGCAAAGATGGATTGTTAATTATTGGTTTTATTGTTGTATATCTTTCGCTTACGTGCGAGATGGACTTGGTATGATTATGACCAGGATTATTCTTGTATAGTCACTTACCATCGATGATTTAATGAATATCCTCGGCCCGTGAGTAAGGATGATTAGATGATGTGGTTTATTTATTAAGTCGAGTCTCAAATATATAAAATTGATGAAAACATTTTTAAATCATAGAAGATAGTAGATATTATGCCTACTACTTGACTCTTCTAATGGATCGCTTATTCCACAGTAGTTAAACTTGATGTCTATTGTATTTTATCGCTTAACATTATCAAGACTATTGATAATTTATTCTCAGATTATCTTAGTCATAATATTTCATCGGGCAAGTTGAGCTTACCCTTTCTTTCACCGTTTCTTTCGTGAAATGAGAATATAAATGGATTGAGTCATGGAAAGGAGTGACGGTTAGAAAGATAAGATTAGTAGTCCTCACTATTCTGTTAAATAGTGTGACAATAAATGTAATGAGGACTCCTTTGAGTGTGGATATTGTCTAGATGATAATATTCTTATTAGAACTCTCAGTTTATGTATTGTCATATATTACACGACAGTTGTATAATTAAATTTGTATTTGTATTCTATACCATGTATTTGGCGACTCAAGATGGGTGATGTGTACCTATTTTGGGGGCGTCACATTAATTGTCAATACTTGGTTTATTTTTTGCTTCTTTTTTATTTTCTAAATAATAACCAATTTGCTGGAAGTTTTCTGCATCCACTTGGGCATACCTAATATCATGCAAACAGGTTGGTGGAAGCAGTGTTTGGCTAAGTTTAAACTAAGTTTTGCATGACACTTTTGTAGAAATTTTTGTGGTGGGAGTAAAAATAGCACTGTATTTTTTATGCTGAGATTTTTTCTGCTTGTTAAATCTCTGATGTATACCAGCTAGTTGTGGTATAAAACAGGTTTTTACAAGAGGCAAGCCTATTTTATTGCCACTTACAATGTGGTTATTTGTATATAAGAGGCATGCCTATTTGATTGCCACTTACAATGTAATCATGATATTGCTCTGCACTCGCATTGAGTAATTTTACCATCGAAGTTTGATTATTAAGTTGACGATGGCCTCACATATTAATGTACCATAACTAATAATGAGATTAGAAGTTTTGAGAAACTTCGGAAAGAAACAAGTTTGAGATGAGTAGAGCTAGATATAAACATTTTCATCAATCATGGCTTAATCCTAAAGTCCACAAGGGGATATTAGATAAAATGGTTAAACATGTATTTGATTAGGTATGCGATTTACACCATCTTTTGATGCTATCCTATTAATGAATAATGCTATGTAGAAAGTTTAGAGAGAAACTTTAAAATCAAGAAGATTTAAAATGAATAGGACTAGACTTGTCCAAAAAAAAGAGAGGGACTAGATCTAAGTACATTAAAAGAGAGAGGGACCCACAAGTAGAAGCTAGGAATAATTGAATAAAGAGACTTTAGAGTTCCTTTTTTTAAGTCTGTTCATGAGTCCACTTAATGAGCCCGCCTAAGAACAGGTCTCTCTCTCTCTCTCTCTCTATATATATATATATATATAAACAAAACTCAGATAACTTTCTCCGACGATTTTGAAAAATAGGTAAGTGGGGGTCCATTTAATAAGCCAAATTTACAACAAATACTTCATAAAAATCCCCTCTATTTATCTCAACTCACTTGGCTTCACAAAACACATTTTTAATAACATTAATCATTAATATTATAACTCACAATATTAACAACCAGATCATTCGCATGAAAGAGGGATGTAAGACCCCGAATTTTGTGAATAAAGATTAATTTTCTCAAAATATTTTTTTAGTATTATGGTGTGGATTTGATATAATGTTATAGTTGTGAGTAGTATTTATAAATTTTGTAAAGTATGCAAGTTGTCATAAAATATTTAATTGGTCGGGGAATATTCGTACGATGGCACAATCATTGATGGACCCCACAAACGGAATTATTGTCGGAATGAGAAAATGACAGAAATATCTTTTTATGAAAATAACGGCAGAAGTTTTACCGTTAACTGTTGAAATACCCGGTGGTAAAAGTATAGCAATACGTGTGGTTGCATAGTAACACACAGTATTGATTATTGATGCTTACGTGAGAAGTCACTCAGTTTTGTTCAATTATTGCTACAGTAATTGATGCATAGTATCACGTTATTTGATTCAATTATTGTCTATATTTTATATATTATTAAATCAATAATTGAGATGATAGAATTATTCATATTATTATTTGTAATATTGACGATGTCTAGAAAGTTCTGTCGAGGAGAGGTTTGGTCACCTAATTGCGCGCCAATAGGGAGAAATCCTTATTAGAAAGCCCACTCTTTCCTGGGAACGATCTAGTTGTTAAATATTACGAGTTATAAAAATGATAAATAAATGTTGTTAAATATATTGATGGGATTTTTATGAAGTATTAGTTGTAAATTTTTCTTATTTTATGGACCCCCAATTACCCATTTTTTAAAATAATCGATAGAAAGTTATTCATATAATAAAGGTGGGGCCACATGTGGGTGAAAGTAGTATGCACACAAGCCAATCATGTTAGACACTCAAATTTTCTCATCACTCCTATTACTAACATCAGAGGGTAGATTCGCTTTTTGAGATAACCCCGAAGATAAATTTTTATCCATTCCAAATACTACCGAAAGTTCGGCCCAACCCTAACACAAACCGAACATCATCTCAAACCCTAACACACACCGAATGTTATTTCCAATCTCTTGATAACCCCAGATATGCAGATCAAAAGACCGAAGAATAACAACACCGAGAGAGGACAGCTTCGTCTCTACGATAACACCGCGACGCCGCCCAAATCCCAGAGAAACACTCGAGAGTAGAAACCCCATCCTCGGTGATAGCCCCAAGAGATGCCATTGCAGCTCCAAGGATAACCCCGAAATGCTTGTTTCAAACATATGCAATCGCCTTCAACCTCGTATATCCTGTCAAGGCACACACACACCGTAATCTCGAGTCGACAACGGCAAGTACAGAACATCCACGTATGACAAAGATACATACAAACAAGCAAAGAATCCAATCTCACCAGTAACCCCGAGCAACGCTCTGCTTCCGCTTAAACCCTACGATAACCCCTAGAGGAGTCACAACGCCATCTTACCATCTCAACAAGATGATATCACAAAGATACCAACAAGTAGTCCAATCTCAACGTAATAACCCGAAAGCAACGCCTACTTTCAACTCAAACCGCGATAACCCCGACGAGGAGTCAAACGTCATCTTGTTCTTTCGACAATGGCACGCATCTCAACACTTCATACATACATACATCCAACAATGTCCCACAAGAGCCGAGGATCGACAATCCCGAGTGACTATTACGCGCGGCGCAGATTTCTTGATAGAATTTGAAGCTTGAAGACCATGGGCATAGACTCTTCCCCCGACTCAGACAACCTCTAATCCATGTCATCACAGAATTCTCGACACAAGCAAGCGGTCAAGAAGGTCGATATACCTCGCTCGGATGCTCTGATTGAAGTTCTGCAAGTTCGAGCGGACATTACAAAGGCATGAGTGCACGATTACGAGACGACGGACCCATGCGAGGCTCGGATGCACCACGACCAAATTAGTAGTATAATAATGGTCGCCGCAGTGTACCGCGCCATCCGCCTATATATATACAAGCCTTGGGGTCACCCATTCGAGAAGAAGAGAGAGGGAAAAAGGCGAGGAAGCCCTCGCCCATTTTACTCGCATACACATCTTTTTCGAGTGTTTCTCACTTCTAAACACTAGTTAGCTCACATATAGCTATCTTTTATCTACGGGAGCCGAGTGTTTATCCATTTAAAGTCATAGAAGTCTACTTTGCAAATTCACCGTAAGTTTTCTTATATTCTATAAAGCCTTCTTCTCATATTATTAGCACACACCGCTGTACACGCTGAGAGTCGTGGTGAGTGTTTTTCCTTTTAATTTCTATCCGTGGTTTTCATTTCTGCCTCAGATATATATATTATATATATATATATATATTTATATATGGACTAACATTATCGAAGTTATGCCTCGATTGAGCCTGCACTTTGGCCCGAGCGCTTTAATTGCTTATATATATATATATATATATATATATATATATATATATATATCGATCATCATTCGATGAGCCCGAGATTTTATATCCTATATGCTTAATTGCTTATATATATATATATATATATATATATATATATTGTTGTATATATATATCCGATGAGCCCGGATTCACATCCACATCAATAAGCTATATCGCTTTTATATATATATATTATATATATATATATATATATATATATATATATATATATTCCTAGCTTTAGTTTACTTCGTGGCCTTTTACAACTTTTTTTTACATTTCATCCCCGCCTGAGTTTACTTCGTAAGGCGCTTTTTATCGCTTTTACATTTTTTTATTTACATTTCGTTCCACCCGAGTTTACTTTCGGTGGGTTGATCATGTCCATATATATATATATATATATATATATATATATATATATTATATATATTTTTATATATTTACATTTTCGATCCCCATGGAGTTGCTTTTGTGGTGGTTGATCATGTTCAGATATATATATTTACAAATTTTATATATATATAATCGCTTATCGCTTTCCATACAAATTGCAAGATTACGTGAGCCTAGGAATCATGTGATCACAGTTCAAGCCATCAATCTAGATTCTTCCCTATGATGGACATTTTTCAAATTGTAGTAGTGTACTGTATATTATTTTACAAAGTTGTCTCAATTTCCTCGATGGTCATTATGCCTATGAGGAGTTCTAAGATCACAGATATTATTTTCTCGAATGCTTCAGATCTCAAAAATAAAAGCAAACAAGCCAAACATTTAATAATAAAATGGAAGTATGAAAAGGTCTCAATTCCTATCGAGCATGTGGTTTGAAAAACCTCTTTACAAAACTTCATTGATATATCTTGTTAAAACTCAATTTTTCTATAAAATTCAAACCTTGTATATAGGTGCGAACGAGGCCTCACACTACTTTCAAATAATTGCACATCGATCCACACACACACACACACACATCATATATAACAATTTCTTTGAAAAGTGGCGGTCACCGTGGTAACACGGATGCTCGGGGGTGCCTAACACCTTCCCTCCGCATAAATCAAGCCCCCTCGACCCAAAATGAATCTCTTGCTTTCATAGATTCGCCTAGCAAAGTTGTCAAAACACCGGGTCAATGTGCAAACCTTTTCTATTATGCTGGTGCAACCAAGCTAAATACACCAACCGGCGAATTTAAAGTCAATCATCGACATTATACATGTCTGACCTTTTTTCACTTGTTTTTTCAAACAAATCTCACATTAACATGAGAACACCAAAGAACAAGTAACGAAAAGGACACTCAAAAATCCCGACGTCGACAGTGGCGGCACTCACGGGACTCCAAAGAAGAGGGCTTAAGCCGCCATTACAAGCTTTTCAAAATTGTTATATGCTTGTGTGTGAATGTTGCATTTACATTTATGATGAATGTGTACGAACGCATCTTAATTATCGCACCGCTAAATATCTATCTCAGGATATTAGTGCTTCGCAGACATGTCATCATTTTGCATAAAACTATGAGACACGCTGTATGTGAATGTATGTTGTGTGGTCCCTCCACCAGAGGCTATCCTGCTTGTTTGATTATCGACTTGTGGGAAGAATGATTCCCCGGCTCTGTGAAAGGCACCACTCAGATTCGCCCAAATTGAACGACCGGATTAACTTCCCCGCCAAGTAGATTATGATGATCCGGGAACCTTCATGCCAAAAAGCCATGAGAGTAACCCTAAGATAGGTCACCGATAAACCAAACGCGAGGGAAGTCTCTTCATACTTTCCATTTTAAATTACCTGTAAAAATTTTACTTGTAATTCTATTCCATGTTCATTCATATGTAATGGAAAATATAAAGAATATCTGTAGATGCATGACATGTTATCAATTAACAACCGGCTTTTGCAGACAAAAAATTCCTAAACTGACATGTTATGATAACATTTATATTACCCTAAGACTAAACTACGTAAGTCTTTTCAGAGGGAAGCAATCGGGCTCATTACCTGCTCAAAAGTCCAAAAGGCCACAGTGCCTACAAACCAATCATGTCTTCTTCTCGATCACCTAATGTCTAGCTCCCGAGAAGAATTTGACTGATTGAGTAAACAAATCACGCACTTGGTCGTTCTCTACTAAAAGAATTACACCACCTACTCAGGTACGAAAGATACCTACACATATAATCCTCTACACAAGGAGGAGTTCAAGGTCCGAAAAATAATTCCGTAACATCACTTGATACAACCAACAAAGACCCCGAAAACACCCATCTCAAAGGAGATCCAGATAATCGGATATCGTGAAAAAGGTCCTTCAAATGGAGGAAACTATCCGCTGCTTCTCAAAGGGATTGGAACACACGGCAAGTTGTTTCATATATGCACCTTGCATATTTCCCCGTGTTCAATATCCAGAGAAATTCAAGACCCCGATTTTGAGAAATACGACGATTAGGGGATCCTTATACACATTTAAAGGTGTTCATAGAGAACTCGGGTCTTACGCAGAAAATGAAAAGCTCAAATGCAAATTGCTTTCAAAAAGTCCGACCGAGAAGCCCGCTCATGGTATACCAGATTAGACAACTCTAAGATCCATAGTCAAAGAGTCGGCTCACGCCTTCCTTACTCAATACAGCTTTTCAATCTCGATGGCTCCTGACCGCACTAAATTACCAAGGTCAAGAAATATCTGAATGAGTCATTTAGAGAGTATGCTCAAAGGTGGAGGCGCCTTTGTCACGCTTCAAGTTATTCCTTCCATGATGTAATCGTAAATGGTCACGACCTTCATAGATGTACAGAAGCCCTTTCTATGAAAGAGTTCTAGCCGGTATTGGCAAACCATTTTCTCAAATGATCAAACACTATGAGATGGTCCGAGATGGGATCAAGTCCCAGAAAAATTCAAGACCTAGCCGCTTCTTAAAGTCATTGTTGAGCACATCCAAATCCGGATCTTATGGAAACAACCCCCTGAGGGTCCATAAAAAGAAAGAGGAGGATGTTTCCTCGATACTACAAGGACAAAAAGGCAATCCAAGCACGCCTATGCAGAGGAGAAACTACTCCCTTTTCCAAAGACAACCTTCAAACCCTCCATTGCCTAAAAGTGGAGAAGTAAAGCGACCTCGAACGCTCACACCCTTAGGGGACTCACCGAGAATATTCTTGCTCTTCCGACCGCCGTAAGATAATTACACATCTTCTTCCACCACCAACCCTAATGGGAGGGGTTTTAATGCTACTCGAAGTGTGCTTATCATGCCGGGCACCCGACATGATACTCAAGATTGTTGGGCCTCAAACATAAGATTCAAGATCTAATAGACAACGGTGAGATCGTGGTCACTAAACCGCATCAACCTCATGTGCAAGATAACCCTCTTCCTCAACACAAAGAAGAAGAGGTCAACATGATCAATTGAGCACCGCACAAGGTTCCAATTTAATCGGCGAATCATCCCAACCCATCAAAGACTTGGTGTTGATAAATGGGATTATGCAAAGTTCCAGCTTTACTATGGAACAAAAGATGAAAGCTCTTTTCCAAACAAATCGAACAATCGCGTAATCGGTGACCCACCAAAGATCAAGTCACACGCCAATTAATCAGCAGAGCATGCCTATCTCCTTCCTTTTGTTATGAATGCCTCCTCACCACCTTCGTAAAGCGGCTATGGAGGATAAGGTCAGAAGCGAGCAAATGCTAAAGCCCGCTTGATTTTGCCAATCGAGGGAATTCACCTATTTGGGCCAATCTATGGAGGAGATATTACAGATGTCGATCAACGAAGGAAGAATTACCTTCCTTCTCCCTCCCATCAATCCCCGCCAGGCGGTTCAACTCGATGAAATGTGTCAATATCATTCACATTCTCGCGGGTCACAAAGACAGAAGAATGTCAGGCACTCCGCCATCTTATTCGTAATCTTATCGATAGCGTGTCCCGCAAATAAAGATGATTACACACTGCATAACCTAAGGGTGGGAATGCATGTCCTACCAAATGGAAGGGATCAAGAGCGCTTATATCCGGCGGATGATGAGACTGCCAAAGTATTTCCCATACAACCAATTCAACTCAAAGGAGTCGATAATCCTTTGAAAGTGGCCGCACTGTAGCCAATTTCTTTATCTTTCGCACTACAATATCCTCGTTGTCACCACACACAACGTTCCATGGAATTATGGAGAAGTCAAGGATCCACGCCTCATACTATCGCTATAAAGGTCAAAGGAAAATCCACCGTATCTTCCTCAACGGATTATTAAACCTACTTGCAAGCAAAAGGGAAGTTTCCCGTGAGAGAAGATTGAAAAATTCCTCCGCACTATGGGCCACAATGAAGCCAAAGTGGTTTTAAGCTCATGAGAAGCTCCACACCGATTTCGATATCGATTTGGTTTTCTTCCGAGGATCATCTAAGATCTTGCTCAAGGTTTTAGAAGAAGCCTATTTTGCCAAAATCAAAGGATGTGGAAAATTTCAACATTTGGTTGATCACATTTTCAACAACAATGTGATATCCTTCACCGATGATTTACATACCTCCCGGCGGGACCTGGCCATCGTAAGCCTTTCAGATATTGCGCTTTTGTCTTCCGTGTATATGCTAGCAGGTGAGTATTGATAGATGGAGGCTCATCTCTAAATATCCGTCCTTATGCCACCTTGTAAAGATGAATATCAATCTCAAGCGGATCCAAAGCAAACCACACACTGCCATCGTAGCTTTTGATGGATCCCACAAAATTTTTGCTGGAAAGATTGAGTCGCCAATTGAGATTGGTCCAAATACATTCAATGTATCCTTCCACGCCCTCAAGATAGACTCAGATACAACCTCGCTATTGGGGAGACCATGGATACACATGGTCGAGCCGCTCCTCCACGCTACATCAACAACTCAAATACATTATCAACAATAGCCTAGTCACCGCAACGCCGAGCCGATTGTCCTAAACAAGGAACTCTACCAATTATCGCCTTCAATTCGTAAGTTGAACCGACACCAGCTATACTACTCGAAGTGAGTAACACGCAATACCATTCTATTGAGCGCCACTTCCTGCACTCCCAAGATTTCTGCCGAGGTTATGCTTACCACTCAAGAAATGATGTCATCAATATCAACCCGACAAGGGCTTGGTAAAGATAAGGTGGTATTAAGCACCCTATTCAAATGTCCAATAAATCGAACAAATTTTGACTAGGCTATTCTCGCCAGCCCAAATATAGAATCCTCATAAGCACAAGCAAAGTTCCTCAAGCTTCCGCAAGACGACGATTTTTTTCTATACCTTTACCTCATGAAGTTAATGCAATCTCCAAGAAAGGTTCCAAAGACATGTCAGGGCTATGTTGCTTCCAAACCAAAGGCCAATCAAAGCAAAAGAGGTGTCGATTCCTCGATCCCGAGGCGGAAGAAAAGGAACGAAAACGTAAACATGACCTTCTTTTGATGATGGCAGTATTCGCCATTGTTCATGATGAACATACAAATAGATACACCCTGCATTTATGATTGCCCAGATGTCATGGTTATCATTCGAGAAGGAGGACAATGACGATCCTTCCATCATCGCAAATTCATCAGACTTTGCTCTCGATAATTGGAGCAAAGACTCCATTCATCGGTCGACGAGGGTAAAATGGGCGTAAAAATCCTCCGCCTCAGTAGATAACTTTAATTGCTTGCTTTCCTTTACAAAGACTAGCGCTATTTTATCAAGTACATGCTAACACTTTTGTATGATCGAACAATTGCATATATTAAGTGAAAGCATCTTTTGTTTCAGACTCAATTTAGATGTGCCTGCCCTTGTCGATGATATGCCTTCTCCCACAAGGGTCAGAATTTTGATGCAAAGTTGACTCAGACTCATGGACATCCAAGAGGACATCGAGACACCTCAGAGATTAAGGAACGGGTCGCAGACAAACCCAAACCCAATCTCGATCAAACCACTTTTTCAATCTCTAACCTTAGACAACCCTAAGCTAATCCAGATTGTTCGCACTTACCACAAATCAACTGGAATGACATGGTCGCACTATTAACCCAATTCCGTGATGTGTTTGTATGGTCTCATGAAGACATGGTGGGTTTGTCCACCGACATTGTTCTTCATCGCCTTCCCATCAAAGAAGGATTCAAGCCGCTAGTAAAAAAAGCTCAAAGCATTCAAACCCCGAATGGAGTTTAAAAGTCAAAGAGGAAATTGTGAAACAATTTCAAGTCGGCATCATCATGGTGTCTACATATCCGGAGAGGATATCCAACATTGTTCCCGCGCTTAAACCAGGGGAAAGGTGCGAGTTTATGGGATTACATGGATTTGAACAAAGCTTGCCTTTAAAGATAGCTTTCTTTCGCGTGCCCTTTATCCACATTCTTATCGACAATACCGCTTCAATACTAAGATGTACTCCTTTTCGTCGATTGCTTTATGGGTACCATCAAATTATGGTCACCGAGGAAGATCGTGAGAAAACCGCTTTCATCACGCCTGGGGAACCTTTTTGCTACATGTGCGGTCATTCATCACCTCATCAACGCCGGGCAACCTATCAACGAGCTATGATGGCTCTTTTCCACGATTTAATGCACAAAGAGATAGAGATCTACGGATGACATCATCACAAATCCCTAAAGGAGGATGACCACTTGTACCATCTCACAAAACTTTTCAACAGTCATGTAAGTAAGTACAACTTGAAGTTGAATCCCGCCAAGTGCGCCTTTTGTGTTAAGTCGCAAGTTGCTAGGTTTCCTAGTCACCACAAAGGGATTGAATCGATCCTACCAAAATCCAAAGCCATCAAGGAAATGCCCATTCCTCGATGCAGAAGGAAATACGGATTTTTTGGGAAGAATCAATTTCATTAGCAGATTCATTTCTCAACTCACAAAGAACCTGTGAGCCTATCTTCAAGTCATATAAGGAAGAACTCTCTCCATGAAATGGAACGATGAGTGTCGAAAGCCTTCCTTACCATTAAAGAGCAACCGATTAACGCCTCCTATTTTGGTACCTCCTGTGGATGATGTTCCCTGCTCATGTACCGCCCATAAATGACAATGCCATGGGTCGATGTCATGTCAGCAAAAAGACAATAGAGGCCAAGAACGAGCTATCTATTACCTCAAAGAAAAGATTCAAAGATCAAGAACACAAGTACACTCGATCGAGAGAAAACTTTGTTGTGCTTTTAGCATGGGGCTTCCATGAGGTTACAAAGATTACCTCCATGGTCACACAACCCATCTCATATCCCGAATGGATCCTCTCAAGTATGTGTTCAGTAAGCCCATACTGAATTGTCGACTGTCCAGATGGCAGTTGATCCTACAGCAATTTGACATCGTCTACGTGACGCAAAAGTCTGTCAAAGGTCAAGGAATTGCGGATCAACTGGCCACCGCACCTGCAGGGGATTACAAACCCTTAGAAACATACTTTCCCGATGAAGGGGTAATGACAATTCAGTTACAACATCAGTACAATACATGCCGTACGTGGAGAATGTATTTTGATGGAGTCATAATACGTAAGGCTCGAGCCGAGCAATTTTAATATCCAAGACGGGGAGCAGATCCCGTCATCCATTAAATTGCAGCTTTCAAGAAAGACCAACAACACAATTGAGTATGAAGGTCAGATCACGGGCTAAAACTTGCCCGCTCAATGGGCATCAAAGTGTTAACTCGCTTTGGGGATTCCGAATTGGTAATCAAGCAATCCACAGTGAATCTATCAAACCAAAGAATTACATTTGTCGCCTTACCATCGCAAGTTTTACAGATGGCTTTGAGTTCAAGAAATCTCCTTTCTACACATTCCTCGTAATAGAATGATTTTGCGATGCATTAGCAACGCTGGCCTCCTCGTTTACATATACCGACAAGGAAAACATGCCAAGATCACGCTTACTCTCGCAAAGAGCCCCAACTATGGGAATTACGTTGAGAAGTATCGATGAGCTACCTCCCATCCACAACCCTTGTATCAATGCATCAAGGAGTATCTACGAGATGGATCTACACCACCGAGGCGAGCCTAACCGAGAAGAGGCGATTCATCGACTTGCTATGAAATTCTACCCGAGCGAGATGCACTCTACAAAAAAGAGATGCAGATTAGGTCTCCTCGATGTCTGGACAAAGACCAAGCTCAGAGACTCATGGATGAGATCCAGGTGGAGTATGTGGCCCACACATGAGCCGCCCCTTTACTTGTCAAGAAAATTCTCGTAATCGGACATTATCGCTTACACTCAAAGTCGATCGCGATGATCACGCCAAGAGGTGCTATCAATGCCGATTCATGGGAATGCTATCCACGCCTCCCAGGAACTCCACAATACGAAGTTCGCCACGGCCCTTCTCAATGTGGGGGAATGGACGGATCGGCCCATCGAGCCCAAAGCCAAGAATGGACATCGATTCATATTCACCATGATCGACTACTTCACCAAATGGGTAGAAGCAAGATCCTTCCCAAGGTCACTAAAGAAGTTATCATTGCTTTCATCGTAAAACAATGTCATCCGTCGATATGGACAACCAGAGGTCATCAGTGTCGATAATGCTAAGAACCTCAACAACAAAAAAATGATGGAGGAGTTATGCAAAAAATTCCACATCAAACATCTCAACTCCGCCATCTACCGTCCAAAGATGAATGGTGTCATTGAAGCTGCTTAATAAAAACATCAAGAAGATCATGCAAAAAATGTCCGCCAATCATAAAGGATGGCCCGACCTCTCGCTTCTCGACTTTATTAGCCTACGTAACTTCCATGCGAACTTCCACTGGGCAACCCCTCACTATTAGTCTATGGATGGAAGCAAGGTTCCCCATAGAAGTGGAAATGGAATCCTCGTAGTATCGATGGATGCTCACTGATGAAGACCAATGGGTACAAGATGTATCACCAATTGTCTCTCGATAGATTTAAAGGAGAACCGCATGATATCTTCCATGGTCAAGATATCAAGAAAGGATCGCATTTATCCTACAATGTAAAAGTCCGACTACTGGCAATTCAAACAATACGACTTGGTTTTGAAGAAGATCATCGACAACCAAGATCAATCTAAGGGAAAATTCGCCCTAACTCGGAAGGCCCATTTGTTGTCAAGGAAGTATCGACAGAGGTGCTCTCGATTGCAGTGAAATGGATGGCGATGAATTTCACAAAATTATCAACTCTGACACCGTGAAACTAAGACTACGTCCGGTTACCATCAAACAAACATCCCGGTTTTGATCCTCAAATCACCAAATATTCCATTTTTTAACCCTTTCTTTTCTACATACTCTTCTCGCCTCGTGGAAACATACACTTCAAGCCAAAGAAAATCGTTTTTTACTTCATTTCAAACCTTTCATACAATCTCTAAGTATCCCAAGACGAAGATTTAACCTCTCATTTAACCTCTCACAATTTCAATTTATCCCAAGACGGATTTGATTTCAAACTTTTCACACCGCAGCAGCTTATCCTCAAGACGGATTAAACTTTTCTACGCGCAGCTTTTGTCCCGAGGATTCGATCAAACTTTTTACACACTTGCAGCTTTTGTCCCCATTATGGGATCAAACTTTCTCTCCCCCCGCAAAGATAGCCTCGCATATGGGATTCACACTTCTCTTCGCCTTCAATTCGCCCCCCGAGGGCGAACTACGCCGACCGATCTCCCCGACACCCGGGGTACGAGGGCAACCATATTCTATATGGCCCTACCGCAATAAAGAAAAAAACAACAAAAACATTTCTACCCTTTCTCAAAAACAACAAAAAACAAAAAAATACTTCTACACCCATCCGCTTCCGTGATTCAAATATTGAACCTCCTACACTAGGTTCGAACTACGCAGACTTGATCTCCTCTTCAATAGAGAGTACGTAGGCAGCCCATTCATGGTGCAAATAACCCCTACCGTAACAACATATACTGTCACACTAAGATCGGGATCAATCTTCAATTCACCCCATTTCATCTGGCTTCATCAAAGGATGGAATTACCCAACCTCTTCTCTCAAATAAAAAGATCTTGAGACCATCTAAGTCGCGATCGCGCTCAAAGAGCAATACCAACCCATAAGAGATGGAATTAACTAGGCTTCTCACAAATAGAAGTATCACGACCATCCAGTGGTGCTAATAATCTCGTAGAGGAAGAAACCACCCTCCTCTCCACTTTTCCATACAGATACCAAATCCCCAAGACACCAAAGATGGTAGGGATTTACAAAAATCAATGATCCGCTCGAGAGATCTCATGACGCCTCAATGTCCATCTATCAAGGATAAGTTCGTAATGCATCAAGATCACAAGGCCCTCGGAGAAACAGTAAAACATCAAGCAAGTATCAAGGCATAACTAAAAGGGAAGTGAATCAAAATATATTTCCCCGCCATATATAATATCGCTTGATATATACATCTCGTTGTACATGACAAAATGGCTAAGCTTAGTCTCAGGCAGAAAATACAAAGCTATCTACAGATCCGTGTGTATACGACTATCGATCTAACATAGCATCCTCTCTCAAGACGGAGGGAAGCACCGCAAGCTCCCCGCCCAAGGGTATCTACACGAGCTAGCAGATCGTAGGCTAACCGCATGGTGGCATAATGCTCATCAATGTAAGCACTCATGCCAAGAAGACCGATAATATCCGGATCTCATCAAGTGTCATCCGTTGAATGGCCACATCCCTAGCAGATAAGGCGATCCCGCCCACTATCAATACATCCTCGGGTCGATCTAGCCTCATCCCTCTCTAACAGAGCAAGTATCTCTCTCATCAAGAGTCACAACATCGCGCCCCTAGCCTCGATCTCTCTCATCATAGTCATCGATGTAAGCTCGCCCAAATGTCAGGTCAATACCGAGTAACAAAGGCACTCGGGGTGGAGAATCCATCACAAATGTCGGCAAACCCAAAGAGCCAAATCATCATCGATGGGAATAATAGCCTCTATAGCTCCCTCATCGCCGTAATCAATCCTCGCACCGTGGATACCGCCGCAATGATGCGCTCTCTCTCTCCATCCATGCGACTACTCGAATAACCTCGATGACCGACAAAAAACTCAAATAACTCTCACCGATCCCAACAGTATACAACCCGGATCTGCCCTCCACCGATAAATGGTGACACGCGAAAGCGCCGACTCATCGCTTCTCATACGGATGAAAATCTCGAACCGTCAAACCGACACATCACGGCCAAAGGGTGGTAAGTAATCATGCCCTCAATCCAGCCAGAGGGAGATAATCCATGCCCGAGTACGAGTAATGAAGTCAGAGGGTGAACTAAGCCCCAACACGCAATATGGCAAACGGATCCCTAATCCTCGCCAGAAAGTCGACCACGATGCAAAGATCTCAGCACACTCAGAAGTCGAAAAGGAGTATGATATGGCTATCTCCTGGGTGAAACAAAACCCCGCCGCCTAAATGTGCTAATTTGCCTCAAGTGTGACATAAACCACACATACAAAGATTTACCGAACTACTCAGAAACACTCCTCACGGATAAGTGCAAAGAATATGTAGTCGACCTCGTAGTCTCTCGCAATGATCATCTGCAGACAATGGTACGACCTCCCCGAGAGCTCTCACCGCCATAATGACGCCGATATCCAGCTTCATCCATGTACCGCAGCATGAAAGACGTATGACAATACGCATAAAGTAAAGACATCTACTCGGGCCGAACGCCAATGATCCTCCGGCAGGTGAAATCCCCTAATGCCGCGTATAGTCTATCCTCTCGAGCCAAACCTCACAAAACAGAAACGCCGATATCACGTGGTTGATGTAATCTCGCCCCGACCACTCTACGCCTCAATCCGGTGAGGGTCATGAATCGCTCTCGCTCATGTCTCCAATAGCCATATACACGCAAGGTCCGGCCCAAATGCAAGAAGATCGCCAACCGTGCATACTCCTCCAAAGTAGAGTCAACTCCCGGTCCCAAATCGAAAACCTGCTTCTCCGATACCCAAAGGTTTCAAAGATGCCTCTACAAATCCTGGGAACCTCAAACATCAATAGGTCATAGAGATGTCGCAAAGAATCATCTACGATCACCACGTCTCGATGGTGATATACTATCATACCATGAGCAAGATACTCACCTACCACCACAAATGGTGGGTATGATCAATACGGCTAATCGTCAAGAAGACATCTCAGACGGCCGTATCATAAGACCATCCAGGTCAATGCTCAATATCTCTCGACATACATACATATGCATAATATAATAATACGATGATATAATAGATGGCAATATGATATAGGAATGGAAAATCGTATATACATTCCTAAGTATATCATCATCTAATACATCTCTCAGACAAATTAAAATATAGTGGAAATGGGGCGGCTACCCAACATACAACAGAGGCCTATCAAAAGAGATAAAAGAAAATACATCAAAAAAGTCAAGAGTGTCGATGTTCACATCATCGATCCTCGCCCACCGATGTAACTCCTCCCCCGAGTCACCGGATCTCTATCTACAGTGGATGTCGCCCGATATAAAGGAGGATCTCACACTCACCAAAAAACCATACGGGTCACCCGAGGGACCAAAGCCAGAGCCGAAGGATCAAAAGTATCTACCTCTCAGGATCTCTCGCCAAATGCCGAATGAAAAGATGTGACCGGCCCAAATTGCCGAAATCAATCATTCAATCAGGTCACATGAGTCGATCTCTCGACATAAAGCTAGCCAATCCATCATCATCACGGATCCTCGAACCATATCCCCATAAACCGTGTGGCGCGGTCTCGAGCTCCAATCGCACGAGGATCCACCAATGCCGAACATCTCCCGAGAACAGGGGCCCTCTCGACAATGTAAAACCGCTAATCCCCATCAATGGGATGTCAATGACGGGTGATCATAAATGTGCCAATAACGCCTCGGCAGAGGCAAGATCGCAGATACTAATCTCTCCTCAGAGTGCTCCTAATAAAGACGCTTCCTAAATAGAGCTCCCATCCTCCATCTCAGAAGAGAGGAATCTCATGGTGGAAATGACGACTCAACTCCAATGGGGGTACCCATCCTCAAAACCAACTCCCAAATGCTCTCCGTAGTAGGGAATCCATGTGATGACATCTACCGTCAAATAACTCCAATCAGAAGCGATAAATGAGTGAAACCTCAAAGAATGTGGACCTCCGCCAAGATGGAATGATGCCATCTCCGCCCTCGTGGATAGGTGTCTAAACCTAACACGCCACAGACGCAAACAAGGAAGCCTCTCATAGCCCAAAATCGCCAACACAAAGGCAAACATCTCATCGTCAACAACACTCTTAACCCATATATATGGAAAAGACAAGAGAAACACTCACCAAAGAGAAAATGGGTAGAATCCTAACCACGCCTCTGGCCAAGCCCTCAACGATCGCACGCGCATTCCCCGAGGAAGTAGGCAAAGGTGTAGAACCCCAATCATACTCTCCTATACGGGCCACGTGTCGAGTGGGCGCCGATCAAAGCGAAGGACACCAGAGAAGAGTTATCTCGCTATGGCAAACCTCAATGATCATCAGAACAATCACCGAGAATGCGATCCCCGACTCTCACATCATCGGCATAGGCTCACTCAACACCACCATAAAGATCTACGCCAAAGGACCTGACGAATAGCCCCGCCTTGAGCGCCCACCGAACTCCCAACAAGGATCTCGACGGCAGTAGGGGGGTGATATCCGCCATGCAAGGCACCGGCCCCTCCAAACTCCATACCTATGATAAACCGCCAATCCATCGCACAGCATCATCACCTCCACAGCCCAAAGAAATGGAGTGATCGAACTCCGTGAAACCACCGCTGCATAATGCCCCGAGGTAACCCTGTGGACAACGACGGGTAGAATGGAGAAGAACCTCCCAATCCCTCAAATATGGACGATCGCTCAGAGTCATCATGCAAGGCCCGATACATAGAGTGGATGCTAAACCAGTTCCTCGAGGTCAGGTGGTGGAAGCCGGAACCTACATCAAATGCAGATCAACATCGACTCCTCGACTCTCATCAATAGAAATAAGGAAGATTAAAGATCTAACTTCATACCTCGCTTCATGCAGTAGTATACCAAGGATGCCTACTCAAGTCACCCGTAAGATCCGGGTTCGCCACTTGAATACTCGCAAATTTCCCTACGGGAACACGCATAACAACAGAGAGTGAACTCGACCTCACTCGACATTCAAGCACTTCAACCCGATAGACGATCATCACCGCCTCGCCAAGACATCCTCCTCCTCAAAAGCCCCCTCGACATTCGCACTTCAACCCCATGATATCAGACGAAGTCTCCAAATCCGCCTCCCGCCAAAATGCATTCTATGATTACATGCATGAGGTCGCCTAATGTAATCTAGTTAAAATGCACGACTAGGCTCTTTTGGGAAAAGCCCTCCTTTGTAAATACATCCACATGCAAGTGGTCCATTCAAGAGACACTACTATACATCCTCAGATGATCCGGATCCATGATATCCGGAAATGACAAAAGTCTCCAAATCAAATTTTTTCACATCATTATGTTCAAAGATGGTTTAATACTAACATTTGCTATGTCAATATTTTTATCAAGTCATATCAAGATTTATATTCACTACTATGTGTCTAAATGCATTTCATGCGATAAGTCATTTTCCAAATCTGATAAAATTGGAAAAAATACATGCACGTGTTACCAAAATAAAGAAGAACGCTTGTACGGGTAGTATTATGCGTAAAGTTGCCCAAACTCAAGCAGATCCAAGAAGAGCTCTCGATTTCCTTCACGCAAGAACTTGAAAATGACTTATGAAAGCAACCAATCGCCTATATACATAGGCACGGTTACATCGCAGCTAACCCGGCGGCCCTCGCAGTACACCACGCAGACTTCTACATGGGTCCCACACCTCCTACTCACTCTAGCTAGAGTTGCAAAAGGAGGTCTCATGTCAAAAGGCCAAATCAGAATAAAAGTGCTACGCGATCGAGCTAATAGCCAAAATCCCGTTTTCGCCACCAGAGTTAAACTCCCGCCATCTCAAAGGTATTCACCAATGCAGGTATACTATACCAATGAGCTCACCACTTTCACAGATCATGCTCGAAAATACCCCACAAAGGTCCGATGTCACAATGAGTGTCACAACCCGACGATCCCCTACGGGGTTACAACGCAAAACCATGAAATATCAAACCTCCCTATGGGGGGTTACAACGCCATCAAGTTATCAACATCTATCTATCATCTACCCTACGGGGTCACAACGCGCATCTTTCAAGCATCTACGATTCCCAACGGGGGTTACAACGCAATGCAACCATCGATACACACATCAATGAAGGTCAAGCAATTTCGACATCATGTCACCACGGCAAGTAAACCCATCAAGCAACCTTCCCCGGGGCTATAACGCAATGCTACCATCGACACATACATCAACGAAGGTCAAGCAAATTTCGACAATGCATCCAAAGAGGGATTTATCCGGTGATACACACATCAACGAAGATCAGCAACCCCGATAACAACAAACCGTCATGTGAATCTCGGCTGTAATGAGGGAATATGTTATACACATCCTCAAATGACAAAGCTTTATCCCCACGTATCTCTTACACACAAGAGGTACCTTTCTATGGAATATAAGCCAAAGGTTCTAGGATTCAAGACTTCGGTGATAGCCCCAACGTCAACATCCTTGAAACTTGGATCGCATGTCCAAGCCATCACCGATTGTCATCCCAAAGCAGATTACCCCGACAATCATTCATGCATTCTACATGCATTTGCATCATGTCACGTGATATATAATCATGTTTATCTTGCTTGCATTTCAAAGTGTCTAGTATTCTTTATCCTATCCATGCCTCAGATTGCATGAATATGATAAAGAGGGCATCTCAGAGACACTCAAAATTTTCTCGCACTCCTATTACTAACATCAGAGAGGGTAGATTCATCTTTTGAGATAACCCCGAAAGACAAATTACATCCATTCCGATACTACCGTAAGTTCGGCCCAACCCTAAACACAAACCGAACATCATCTCAAACCCTAAACACACACACGAATGTCATTTCCAATCTCGAGATAACCCCGAGATATGCAGATCAAAAGACCCAAGAACAACACCGAAGAGGATAGCTTCTCTCTCGACGATAACACCGCGACGCTCGCCCCAATTCCCCAGAGAAACACTCGAGTAAGAACCCCATCCTCGGTGATAGCCCCAAGAGATGCCATTGCGCTCCGGACGATAACCCCTAAATGCTTGTTTTAAACATATGCAATCAACCTTCAACCTCGTATATCCCGTCGAGGCACACACACCTAGACCCGAGAGTTAACAACGGCAAGACAGAACATCCACATGTATGATGATAAGAGATATATACAAACAAGCAAAGAATTCAATCTCAAATGTAACCTCGAGCAACGCTCTGCTTCCGCTTAAACCGCATGATAACCCCTTGAGGAGGAGTCACAACGCTATCTTACCATCTCAACAAGATGATATCACAAGATACCAACAAGTAGTCCAATCTCACCAGAATCTCCTAAGCAACGCTTACTTTTCAACTCAAACCGACGATAACCCCACGAGGAGTCAAACGTCATCTTGTTCTTTCGAACAATGGCACGCCATCTCAACACTTCATACATACATACATACATCCAACAATGTCCCACAAGAGCCGAGGATCGACAATCCCGAGTGACTATTACGCGCGGCAAGATTTTTGATAGAATTTGAAGCTTGAAGACCATGGGCATAATTCTCTTCCCGACTTCGCATAACCTCTAATCCATGTCATCACAGAACTCTCTAACACAAGCGGTCCCAAGAAGGTCGATATACCTCGCTCGATGCTCTGATTGAAGTTCTGCAAGTTCGAGCGGACATTACAAAGGTATGAGTGCACGTATTACGAGACGACGGACCATGAGGCTCGATGCATCACAACCAACCGTAGGTATAACTCATGGCCGCCACAGTGTACCTCGCTACCATCCGCCTATATATACAAGCCTTGGGGTCACCCATTCGAGAAGAAGAGGAGGGAAAAAGGCAGGAAGCCCTGCCCATTTTACTCGTGATACACATCTTTTGAGTGTTTCTCACTTCTAAACACTAGTTAGCTCACATATAGCTATCTTTTATCCAAATGAGCCGAGTGTTTATCCATTTAAAGTCATAGAAGTCTACTTTGGCAAATTTCACCGTAAGCCTTCTTATATTCTATAAAGCCTTCTTCTCATATTAGCACACACACTGCTCACACGCTGAGAGTCGTGTGAGTGTGTGTTTCGCCTTTACTTCTATCCGTGGTTTTCATTTTTGTTTCAGATATATATACTATATATATATATATATATATATATTTCATATATGGACTAACATTATCGAAGTTATGCCTCGATGAGCCTGCATTTTGGCCTCGAGCGCTTTAATTGCTTATATATATATATATATATATATATATATATATATATATATATATATATTTTATATCCTATATGCTTATATATATATATATATATATATATATATATTTATATATCCTATATATTACTTATATCCGATATATATATATATATATATATATATATATATATATATATTATATATATATATATATATATATATTCATCCTATATATATATAGTATATATATATATATATATATATATATATTTATATATTTACATTTCTCTCTCTTCGGAGTTTACTTCGGGCCTTTTACAACTTTTATTTACATTTCATTCCCCGCCTCGAGTTTACTTCATGGCGCTGATCGCTTTTACAAATTTTATTTACATTTCATCCCACCTGAGTTTACTTCATGGGTTGGTCGATCATATATATATATATATATATATATATATATATATATATATATTTTATTTTATATATTTACATTTCCGATCCCCATGGAGTTGCTTCATGGTGGTTGATCATGTCTCATATATATATATTTACAGCCTTTTTTATATATATAATCGCTTATCGCTTTCCATACAAATTGCAAGATTACGTGAGCCTAGAAATCATGTGATCACAGTGTTCAGCCATCAATCTAGATTCGGTTCCTATGATGGACATTTTTCAAATTGTAGTAAACTGTATATTATTTTACAAAGGTCTCAATTTCCTCGATGGTCATTCATGCCTATGAGGAGTTCTAAGATCAGATATTATTTTCTCGAGAATGCTTCACATCTCAAAAATAAAAGCAAACAAGTTTAAACATTTAATAATAAAATGGAAGTATGAAAAGGTCTCAATTCCTATTGAGCATGTGGTTTGAAAAACCTCTTTACAAAAACTTCATCGATATATCTTCGTTAAAACCAATTTTCTATAAAATTCAAACTCAGTATATAGGTGCGAAACGAGGCCTCGCACTACTTTCAAATAATTGCACATCGATCCACACACACACACACACACATTCATATAACAATTTTTTTAAAAGTGGCGGCCACCGTGGTAACATCGGATGTCTGGGTGCCTAACACCTTCCCTCCGCATAATCAAGCCCCTGACCCAAAATGAATCTCTGCTTTCATAGACCTGCCTAGCAAAGTTGTCAAAACACCGGGTCAATGTGCAAACTTTTTCATTGCGCAGGTGCAACCAAAATAAATACACCAAATCCGCATTATACTGCTTAATTTTTAGTCAAATCACATCGACATTATACATGTCGGACCTTTTTTCACTTTTTTTTTTTTTCAAACAAATCTCACATTAACATAGAACACACCAAAGAACAGTAAAGGTGTAAATGATTCGATAAATGACAACCCAAAGAGTCCATGGTTAAGATATAATGAAATTAGAAAGGAGTTTCTAATTTGCATTATTTGAGTCAGGTATTTAAGAGTTGAAATACATATAATTAAATAAAATAAGACCCGATAAAGAATTCAACGTCTTATATTTAATTGGTACATTTTATGGTGGAAGGATTGAATTAGTATTTGCAATTATTTACTCAAAGGTTCTTTTTATGATTAATGTTGAAATCTATATTATCCGGAAAGTCGCTGATCGCTAGGAGGCTTATCCCTATTGTAGAATAAATATTATTTATTTAAATAAATTAATAGTTTAATTTATTTATTTAAACAAGATTAGAATTGTTCTAATTGATTTATTCACAATTTGCTTTAATATGGAGAACCTAAACGGTCACACCATAAAAGGAAGAATAATTATATAAGAAGTTAATGACATAGTTGTAATAATAAGTTAAGTATATTTAGTTTAATCTATGGTGATATAATAAATTAAATAGCTTAATATTTATTATTTAATATTTTAGAAATATTAAATATAAATTAATAAGAGGAGTCTTATTATTATTATTACTATTATTATTTTTAATTTCTAAAGGAGTTTAGGAATTAATTAATAAAAGTACTTTCATATATCCTACTAATAAGATTAGGAGACTAATTAATTAAAAGTTTAATTAATTATTCCTAATAAGATTGGGAGCATAATTAATTAAATGAGTTAATTAATTAAAATAAAATTTAATTCCTTAATTGTTAAGGAGAGTTGCTCACATCTATAAATAAGAGGAGTCTTATTATGGGTGGTAAGTATCATTAATTTTTCACAAATGTATTTTATTCCAATAATCGAGAAAGACGCCATTTTCTATGAGAGATAGAAAAACTAGGGTTTAGCCAACCACCCTTCTTCTTGATTTCTTGAATAATTGGGTGGCTAACGTTGATCAAAGGATGGAACCAAACCCGGTGGATTCAAGTTGAACGCGAAAAAATTGGAGGTGAACTTGTATTCGATGAAGCTTTCGAATCTTCATTTATGATTCTTGTTTCTTCATATTTTCGCTTAATTAATAATTGTATATAAAGGATGATCCGAAGATATGATTTGTAAAATTTGAAATTCCGATTTTTACACGCTTGTGCTTATTTTGTGCAATTTGATCAAGGCTCATGAATATTACAAAAACCTAATAAAGGGCATCGTAGTCAAACTTTTATTTTAATTCGATATGATATTAATATGCTATTAGAATAATTTAATTGACATAATTTTATTGTATAAAATTTTTTTAAAAAAATATCGCAAAACCTGCTTTCAAATAAATCGTAATCACAAGACTGTTTTGTGAAGGTGCATGGCCACCATCCGTATTATATATATATATATATATATATATATATATATATATATATATATATATATATATATATATAATATATATGCTTAAAACGGAAGTAACAGGAGATTCATGAATATTAAGAA